>CAJQZP010001568.1:0-267500 GCA_907164705.1 Parnassius apollo | reverse complement strand
TTAAATTTTTTGTCTGTCTGTCTCTCTGTAAAAACTTTACGAACAGATGGAGAGTAACGCCAGGAGGGTTTAGGCTATTTATTATTCGAAAACTTAAGGATTTTTTTGATGAAAAAATAATTGATAAAATAATAATACTACCCAGGAGACGCTGGGCGGGTCACTAATTTACAATGTAATGTGTAACAATCAAATATAAAACATTTGTCTGGCGACGTAAGATAATCTATGTAGTTTAAAGTGACATTTTATCAATCAAGAAACAGACGACCAAACGTTCCACTTGGTTTGTGGTCACAAACCATGGGCACCCACAACCATCTTCAAAAAAAGGGATGCCTCACAGAGTGAACGTGGTAGAGCCATGCTGAAGCTATATTAGTAGTATAGTTCTAGCACGAATATGTCGGCACGGCCGGGGAAGGATCACGCTCTCACATAATACCAGCGTAAAATAGCAGCTCAACGCTGCTGTGTTTCGTATGGTGATGATGAGTGTAGAGAAGGGGAGATCCATTTTACTGGAAACGAAGCATTCCATCGTAGTCCTAACGAGTAACAACGCATCTGCATTTTGAATCGTAATCGAGAATAGATGTAGATGTCTATGGGCCACAGCAACCACTTAACATCGGGTGGACTGTGTGCTCGTTTGTCACACATATCCTATAAAAAAGTAGAACCTAGCATTGCAGGCACTACTATTTGGCGGCAGAAAAGGTAAATGGTTTGTACTTTTTTTATATAAGAGAGGGCAAACGTGATGCGGCTCACCTGATAGTAAGTGAATACTGCCGCACAAATGAATAACTGCAATACCAGGGAAATTGCTGGTGCGTTGACAGCCTTTTAGAAAAGAGTAGGTTCTTTTCTTGAAGGTTCGTAAGTTGTATCAGTCCAGAGAAATCGCTAGTGGTAGAAGATTGCACAAGGAAGTTCTACGAAGAAGAAAACTTCTAATAAATCGCGCAGTGGTAAACTACCAAACAACCAGAGTACTAATGTAGACGTATTTTTAGACATAAAAATAATTCAGCACCTTAGTCACTACTAAGAAAATTATATCAAAGACTTTATGTTGTACACGACAAATGGCGAAATACATACAACTGTGTTACATAGTTGAAAAACGACAAATAGGAGCATTAAACGTTGGCTATCGGTGCGGTCCGCCAATCACTTGAAAAACGTGGTGACTATGTTTTCCTTTAAAATTTCGTAAGGTGAATGAAATCCCACAACATTTTTGTAACAGTATTTTAAATCCCACAAAGGGCTGAGATGAATTCTTGATAGAAATAAACAAGTTATGAAAGAGGAAAATTTGCCCCGCTGCTGTTTACGGAATTAATATAGTAGGTACGTCTAGGTAACTCTTTAGGTATTTTTCAACCAACTTCTTAAAAAGGAAGAGGTTTCTCAATTCCACTTTTTTATTTTTGTTACTCCAGAACTTTATTCTAGGTGAATCAATTTTGATAATTCTTTTTTATTTGAAAGCTGGTGCTTCTCGTGTGATTTAATCGAGATCAGACTTGTAGTTTTTGAGTTATACTTAATAATAGAGTATTACACCCAATTTCATTTTCGCTCTAGGATTAATTTAAATCAAAAAGTATTTTAAATAATACCTTGAGTGAAAATGAACCACTATGTATATATGTAGGTAGTTAAATTAAACCTCAAAAATATCATTATATTAAGACTTGCAAGTTTCAATATATTTTCCTTCACATTTGGGTTTGTGGCAACTCAGCACTTAAGACTGTTTCCAGCCATTATTAAGTGAATTTATAATTTCAGTCGTTCATTGTGCCTACGGGGATTAATAAGTTGCGCCCTCGTACAACCTCTGCATCAAGGTTTGTCCTCTCTATTGTTTGTGTATAAATAAATTGTTAAATAAATAAATAAATGTATACATACATAAAAATAAATAATTGTATGTATAAATAAATGAATACATACATTTATTTATTTGTTGGATCTCACCTGTTTCGGTGGTTTGGAACATCATAGTATTATCGAATTCATCATACCAATACCATCATGTTCCAAACCACCGATGTTGTTTGGGTTACTGAAGATACACAAACCAAACGCTCCACTTTGTCCCATAGTGAGCCAGATCGATTCACCGACTTATAAGTTGGCTCAACGCTTAGCAAAAATACTGTCACCGCTGAGGGGACTTATCAGAGCACAAACAAAGGATTCATACCATTTTGTTAGTGAGATAAAAGACCTATATCTCACTGTTCAGTCACTATTTATATGCCTACCTATTGATGACTGCATCTCAATTGTAACCAGGAAGCTAGAAGAAATTTGTATACGTGGTAGGGCCACGTTATAGCTATATTATGGTTGTAGGACGAAAGGATCTACTCGACTGGGGAAGTACCACGCTCTCATGGAATACCAGCTTAAAATAACAGCTTGATGCTGCTGTATTTCGTAGGATGAGTGTAGAGAACCGTAGACCCGTTTTACTGGAATCGAGGCATTCCAAATTAGTCCTCAGGGGTGACAACGCATCTGCATTTTGATTCTTAATCGAGGTCAAACATAGATGTCTATTAGCCACAGCATTCGCTTACCATCAGGTAGACTGTGTGCTCGTTTGTCACCTTAATGCTATAAAATAAAGAAAACAGCATGCCTGAAAAATATGCAATATAACTTGAAAATTGCCTCATCCCTGGCTATCTATTGAGGAAGGAGGCGTTCTACAAGCAAGTAGATGATGTGGCGACGGGCTCACCTGTATCTCCCATAGTCGCCGACATATTCATGGAAGATTTTGAGGAAAAAACCCTGTAAATCCAAGATTCAACAAATGCTACGTAGATAAAACCTTCACAATTTTACCATCAGTCAAAGTAACTGCATTTTTGACCAGCTTAACTACATAATCCTGATAACACTATTGGTCACACTGTGTGTAGGAAGTAAACCCATACCAGCCGATATTTAAATGTCGAATCTCAGCATCATCCTTTACAGTTAGCTACCGTGGGTAAATATTTGTTTCAGAGAGCAGAAGTGGGCAGAGACAGAAAACATCTAGCCACCAAGTTTCAGCAGGTCAAGCAAGTATTTCAAGGCAAAAGCTTCGGTTACCGCTCCTACGTCACAGCGATCGAGTGAAGCTGGCCGAGGCCGAGGACCGAGTCGAGCGTGTGCCTGCTGTACTACCGCATGCCAGAGGATTCACAGACAAGGTTGGCTACATCTTGAAGCGAGCTTCCATTAAAACACACTACAAGCTACCATAGAAGATTAGACAGTTTTTACCATCCATCAAGTTTAAATATTATTCTACAAAATGCAGGAGTGTACACGCTAGATTGTGAATGTGGTCTCTCTTGCATAGGACAAACAAAAGAGATCTATAAAACTCTGCGTGAAAGAACATATACCTAGCTGATGTGAAGCACTGACGCTCCGGGAAGTCTGCGTACTGTAAATGCGTTCAACATCGTCCCGACCATTACATTATAATTGATAAATCATAAATAATAATGATTTCTTAAATTTACGCGAACACTACACATTGAATAAAACTAAATTTACGGATTCTATCGCGTTTATTTAACTGATTTAACTTATTTTTAATTCCCGACGTTTCGGGTGCTTTACAGCACCCATGGTTACGGAGGGACTGAGATGTTTGACGTCCCAATGTCATTGTTAGCCCGGCTACCTTCAGTGGAAAGTGCTCGACAGATGCGCCATATTGGCCAAAATGACCACGACATTCGAGTGGATATGCTTAACGTGGTAGAACCATGCTGCAGGTTTGTCTCCCTATCTTATAAAAAATAAGCAGTTGATATATAATGTTCTGGTTGTGCTTTTGATTGGTAAAAAATAATTAAGTTTCGGTTGCGTAGTCTTCGACTTGATTGACTTCCAACATTGTAATAATTTTTTCTTAAAGTTGAAGATATAACCGTAATATACTTTCTTTAGAAATACATTGTCACAAATATCAACAAAAGCGTGACATCGACCATACTAATTACTTGCGTTGTGTTTCTCATATTTAATATAAAAACATTTTCATGATGACTGGAGGCAGGCTTTTTTATACGTTGGTTCCACCTGAGCGTTTTCAATGACTATTTTTAATTCTATGTTTAGCGTAGGCTTTTCGGATTTGCAGTATAAAAGACAAATACTATTACTAGTATTATGTAACAATGTTATTAGATATCCACCCAAATAAAATATTTATTCCTTTTAATATTTGTACAAGTTGCCTACATTAACATCGTTTAAATGTCAACGTTTATTGATTTTGCTATTAACGTTTGGTCGTATCATAAATACGAAAAAACAAATTTAGTAATATCAAAGATAGTAGATTGAGGTGCGGCTGTAAAGCCGCGTTTATTTTTATAATATATGAACTAGGCACAAAGCAATATGGCCTCAGTTAAAAATATGTACGCTATCTGCGTGCCAAGCGGTAGATAATGTTACGAAGTAATAATTTATGTTTGGCTACATATTCATCCCTATATTAATAAGCAGCACCCTTAAGACTAAGATATAATGCTTTGTTTCCAGTAAAAAAGGTCTCCGGTTCTTAACATTCATGTTACGAAAAGAAGCTGCATTAGGCTGCTATTTCACGCTGATATCTTGTAAAAGCGTGGTCCTTCCCCGATCGAGACGATCCATTCATAGTACAACTATAATGTAGCTGAAGCATAGCTCTATCCAGTATGAAATGTGGTACCTACAAGGTATTTGAACAAACACCCGGGCAAAAGAGAAACCCACCCTCCTACCGATATCATGTTCCCATTCGTTGACTGTTTAGAACTGACAGAGCATAAGGTCCTAGGAGCGTAAGATCTAAATTCAGCGTAAGATAAAAATTCATCCCCGGGAGTAAAAATTGTTTAATAAAAAGAGAATTTTGGTAATGCAAAAGGGAATCTACGTCTAATTCTCACCAGTCCATGGTTTGATTGGTAGAGAATGTCTTTATGTATTGAGTCCACCCTTCGTATGCTTTTTTCAAAGGAAATGCATCAAAGATTTTTATCTAACAAAATCATTTAAATCGTTTCTCAATTTGCGAAGATGTATATAGAACAAACAATCCAATCGCAATCCTTCTTTTTTTATTATCTCATACATACTGATTTTATCTTTTATGTCTGTGTACAAGGCGAAAGTTAATATTATCATACAATTTGCTCGAATATGTCCCCGGACTGTCACTAGACGTTTACTCACCGTCAGTAAAATTTAGTTAGTCTGTTTATATTCTAGACAGACTAACGTACATATTACATTACCTCGCCCTTTTTAAAGCTACGACGACAAACGACGTCGTTTGAGACGATGGAATCTATATTGCTTAATTGCGTTGTGCTGTGGTGATGTTAAAATTCTTTTTACTATATCACATTTATCAAGTCAAAATTTTAAACTTATCACAATGTGATTTCGATAAACACTTGCACTAAGGTCACAATCTTTATTTTTGATTATTATTGTACTAATTATAAAAACTGACCGGTTCGCCTCACCACATCATTAGGACTTGCCACGGTGTACATACCGTGAGTGAACATATTTTTTTTTTTTTTTTTTTTTTGGGGGGTCTTTTTTCTTTTTTCTGTATGAGTAATTAGAACAAGTATTTAGCTAAATTACAAAGGTTAAGCTGGAGATTCAGCAAATGACCATAATTGCTTAAGAAGCACAAATGCCTACTGAGGCCTTGCAAGCCATCATGAAGACATCCTGGTGATATTTTCGCTGAATGTGCTGCAATAGTAGCCGCGCTGACGGTGGAGGAGTTACATATACCTACCGAAACCTTGCAAGCAATCAGGAAGTCACCTACCATACAGCACCGTCTGCTAGGCAAATAACAGCACGTGACTTAAGAATTTTGTTTGAGTTGACGTGGCTGTGTGGCAGCGGCCTAGAACACTGTCACTCCTTTTCATCCCGTGGATGTCGTACGAGCTGACAGAGGGAAATGCCTCAAAAAAAGGAGAACTTAAGGCTTCCAATGGATGGCGGCATAACCATCCCAGTCTTCGTCAGACCAAAAATGCTCAGACCTGTGATGGACAGCAGCGTCACAGGTGCGATGTGTCTGGCACTGCGATGCCCAGCGTGGCGATTAAGGCCAAATCCTTCTATGAGTAGCACCACAAAAACACGGCCCGCAGTTCCCAGTCGCTCCATTATTCCTGGCCATGGTGGCGGTCATGGCAACGGTGGGGCAGGGGGTGCGAAGAATCACCGGGAGAGGACAGGTTACTACCAAAAACTGGACTTGGCGACGTATAATGGACGGACTCTGCGGCAAGACGGACACATTTATGAACCGGAAGCTGAGCTGGAAAATATAATATGGCATATTGTAGGGTTAAGTGAAGTCCGAAGAGAGGGGGAAGACACAATTGCCCTGCAATCTGGTCATCTGCTCTACTGTCAGGAGGGAGATAGCCTTTCCCAAGGCGGAGTAGGTTTCCTCGTTCACAGGATCTTCTCTAACAACGTTGTTGAAATCTCCAGTGTATCGTCACGGATAGCGTACCTACCCTGAAGATCGTACAAGTTTATGCCCCGACCTCGGCACATTCGGATGACGAAGTAGAAACTGTCTATGAAGACATTTCTAGGGCCTGACTTAACACCACAAAGGCCCATTACAATGTTGTTATGGGGGGATTTTAATGCCAAAGTGGGTAAACACACGGGCCTCGAATCGATTTTGGGACACCACTGTTTTGGAAGCAGGAATCACAGGGGGCAAATGCTGGTCAACTTCCTCGAGAAAGAGGGGCTATTTCTGATGAATACGTTTTTCGCAAAGAAGCCACAAAGGAAGTGGACCTGGCGCACTCCCGATAATACTACAAAAAATGAGATTGACTTCATCGTGACGGACAAAAGGCACATATTCAGAGACGTCTCAGTGATCAACGAATTCAATTCCGGAAGCGATCACCGACTTGTTCGAGGCACTCTGAATAACGATTTTACGCTTGAAAGGTCCCGATTGGTGAAGTCTAAGATTCAACCAAATCTGTTTCAAACCGTAACTGGCTCCCAACGCTTCCATCTAGAACTTAAAAATCGATTCGATGCCCTGAGACCCACTTTGGATATTGACGAGGACCTTAACAGCGTGATTAAGATATTACGGGATGAGGGCAACAGGTTTTGTGGCCATCAACATACGGGCCGGAAGTCGAAGTTCTCAAATGAGAAACTTCAGCATATGAAAAGAAGGCGTGAGTTAACAACAGCATCACCATCTGAACAGGTGACACTAATCAAGCTTGTAAGGAAAGCTGTGAGGCGAGACCTGCGTTGCTCTAATGCAATTGCTATACAAGCGGCAATAGAGCGAAACAAGGGATCCAAAATCTTTGTTCGGGAGCTTGGAAGAAGTCACATCAAAAAATCTAGACGCATGATGGCAAAGTCCTCACGTCAAAGCCTGAGGTTCTCTCTGAGATCGAACACTATTGTGGCAAACTATATGCCTCACATAAGCCACACGCTGACCCTAAATGCGATGATCCCAGAGCCACGCCGACCCGCCACTATACTGACGAGTTACAAGACATCTGTCTTGGGGAGATTGAGCTGGCCCTCGGTCAACTTAAAAATAGAAAAGCCCCTGGAGAGGATGGAGTTACAACAGAGCTCTTAAAAGCTGGGAGTCAACCCTTGCTAAAAGAGCTCTGTCGAGTTTTTAACTGCATCTTACGAGATGGGAGAACTCCAAAGGCGTCGAGCAAAAGCATTATAGTCTTGTTTCACAAGAAAGGTGACAAGACTATGCTAAAAAATTATCGACCCATCTCGCTTCTGAGCCACGCCTATAAGTTGTTTTCGAGGTCGCCTCGATCGACTCGCGCAAAGACTCAACGACTTTCAGAGGGAAAGGTGGGATTCGAGGAGATAAGACCACATTCACACAGTGCGGCAAATAATTACTACGTGGTAGAGCCATGCTGCAGTTATATTAGTAGTATAGTTGTAGCACGAATGGGTCGGCTCGACCGGGGAAGGACCACGCTCTCACAGAATACCAGCGTGAAATAGTAGCTTAATGCTGCTGTATTTCGTATGGTGAGTGTAGAGAACCGGAGACCCTTTTTACTGAAAATTAGGCATTCCATCTCAGTCCTCACGGGTGACAACGCATCTGCATTTTGATTTGTAATGGAAGATAGATGTAGATGTCTATGGGCCGCAGCAACCACTTACCATCAGGTGGACTGTGTGCTCGTTTGTCAGCCTATTCTATAAAAAAAAATAATACAGAAGACAACAGAGTATAATCAGCCCCTGTGTCTTGCATTTGTGGACTATGAGGAAGCCTTTGACTCCATTGAAACTTGGGCTGTTCTAGATTCTTTGCAGAGGTGCCAAATTGACTGGCGGTACATCGAAGTGCTGAGATGCCTTTACAACACCAGTACGGTGTCCGTCCAAGTACAGGACAGTCAAACAAAACCAATCCAATGTTATATCTCCTAAATTGATTACAAATGCACTGGAAGATGTTTTTAAGACGTTAGACTGGAAAGGACGCGGTATTAACGTAAACGGTGAGTACATCTCACACTTACGCTTTGCTGATGATATCGTCGTCATGGCAGAATCGCTGCAGGAACTTCAGGATATGCTGAACAGACTAAATGAATCCTCCCAACGTGTTGGTCTGTGCATGAATCTGAACAAGACAAAAGTTATATTCAACGATTACGTCATGCCAGTTCCAATTACTGTTGATGATTTTTATACCTACCTCTGCAGATTTCAACTAGGTAAGAATAACTTCGAGAAAGAAGCCGATCGGAGGATTCAGTTGGGCTGGGCAGCATTTAGAAAGCTCCGTCGGGTTTTTACGTCGCCCATACTGCAAAGTCTGAAGACAAAAGTCTTCAACCAGTGCGTTCTGCTCGTACTCACTTATGGTGCCGAAACGTGGACACTGACGATACGTCTGATCCAAAAGCTTAAAGTCGCTCAGCGAGCAATGGAAAGAGCTATGCTCGGAGTTTCTATGGTAGACAAAATTCTAAATGAAGATATCCGCCGGAGAACCAAGGTTACTGACATAGCTTTCCGTGTTTGTAAGCTGAAGTGGCAATGGGCTGTTCATGTCTGTCACAGAGGTAACAACCGGTGGAGTAGACGTGTTATGGAGTGGAGACCGCGTCTAGGCAAACGTAGTGTGGGACGCCCCCTGACCAGATGGAGCGACGATCTGCGCAAGGTGGCTGGTAGAAACTGGATGTGTGTAGCCGAAGATGGGGCTAAGTGGTGCACCTTGGGACAGGCCTATGTCCAGCAGTGGACTGCCGCAGGTTGATGATGATAACTTAAAAATATTCAACACAGTACTGTCAGAAAGTCACTTACTGCCTGCTAAACAAAAATCAGCACGTCTTTAAAGACATGACTCAATTTAATTTACGTGACTTAAGAATATTCAACAGTATAAAACCCAGGGTCTAATTATTAAGAGAACACAGTAGTAATTAGGTTACTTTGTGAGTTAACTAGTTTAGTATTCCTGGGTACTAACATAGTCATAATGATTAAGTTAACTTGTAAATTAGAAAATAAAAGTAAAAAAAAGTGTTCGTCTCCTTCCACTTCAACACACCCTAAGCTGCCGCAAACGGAAGGAACATAATGTATTTTATTTTACAGTTGTTATCATAATAATGTACTACACATTAACCATTTTTGGTGAACAAAATTACTGAATTTTAAAAATATTAAGTACTTAACATTAAAGAGCAAAAGTATTAAAAAAATTGAACCTGGAAGTTAGACATTGCCTAATAATTTCCTATAGAAAAACAGAAAAGGTAAACCTAAGTAACAAAATATTTCATACTATTACATCATTAATGTTTATAATTTTATGTCACGTTATAATACGTAATTTTCAAAATATTATTGTTTAAAATTTATTCGTCAAAAGTAAAAGATATTGTTGTTCTAACAACTCACTAATCGAATAAGGAGATTTAGTAACTAGCCGCTTTTTCAACTCGTTTTCAAAACGTTCCTTGGTTGTAATTTTATGTAACTAGGTATTGAGTTAAATATTTTTATGCACATTGAATAGCAATTATTATGATAATTTACTGTTTTCCGTATTATATAAGTGACTTATTTAGCTGGATCTCTTAAAGATTTAGATTTGATAATGTCTCCAGCAGTTATAAGCAGCTAAGGGTTATTTTTTACAAATTTTGATGTTTCAAGTATATATATGCGAGAAATTGTTAGAATTTACAACTATCTAAATATTGATTGTCTAGGTCGACCAATGCTGCATGCCTTTCCACATACACAGATGCAAAGTATTTTGAAAACATGTTGCATATTTCTTGCGGGTCATTAGATTGAGAATTATTGTATGTCATATTGTTGGGAATGGCATTTTTATCCTCACGCGTTTTAACAAATGACCAAAACAGTTTTAAATCTTTATGCATACCAGTTTCGATTAAATTAATATACAAGATTTAGATTTGATAATGTCTCCAGCAGTTATAAGCAGCTAAGGGTTATTTTTTACAAATTTTGATGTTTCAAGTATATATATGCGAGAAATTGTTAGAATTTACAACTATCTAAATATTGATTGTCTAGGTCGACCAATGCTGCATGCCTTTCCACATACACAGATACAAAGTGTTTTGAAAACATGTTGCATATTTCTTGCGGGTCGTTAGATTGAGAATTATTATATGTCATATTGTTGGGAATGGCATTTTTATCCTCACGCGTTTTCACAAATGACCAAAACAGTTTTAAATCTTTATGCATACCAGTTTCCATTGAATTAATATACGTATTATAACATATATAATTACTTTACATAATAATTTGAATCTTCTACGAAATATTGCAAAAGTCTCATAATCCGATTTATTACCATACTTTTTTCCATCTAATCCATGCTTTTTCTTTGTTTTTAAAAACATGAATAAGAGGACGTGAGAACCATATAGGAAATTCTTTTAATTTAGTAGGCCGTAAGGGCACATGTTTTCTAATAATTATATTTATCTCTTCATAAAAATTTATATACAGCAGTTTCCAATGAGAGCCCGTACAGTATACTCGCCCAGTCTATAGAATTTATTTCACCATTAATATCAATGTAATTAGCTTCAATAAATTTATACTTAGGTTTTGCACAACGAATCATTGGTTTTTGTGATACGTCTAAAAATATATGTGCTACGAAAGGCAAGGTGGTAATTATCAATTTGAACCAAGGGAGTCAGTGGTAGCTCACAGTTGCAAGTATCAGTGTTACTTATGGTCAATAATGCGATCTATACTGTTTTTAAATATATTGTATTGTTTGGCATTCAAAACGGACAAAAAGTTAGAAAGTAGTCGGTAGGTAGGTGTAAAGCTATGTAGAGGATCTCGCATAGTTGCGTACTTATCATTAGAAACCCATTCCACGTGTGGTAGGTTAAAATCTCCGAAAATAAAAAAAATCGTTAACCACGCTAGAAGTCAATTCATAATGAAAAGCATTAAATAATAATTCGTATGTGTTAACATTTTGGTTTGGCGAAACGTAAACGCCATAAACCACACTACATTTATGGTGCACAGTAGTTTCGAGTCTCAAAAAAACATAATCAATGTTAGAGGGCACATTGCAGCATATATTATCGTCAGTCATTGGTGGCGGCCTGATTACGCAACGAATAGCTCTTAGTCCTCAGCGCACCGCCACCAAAACACCACCCCCCATCTGACTTACCACAGGCCTCCCGGTCTCTGTCACACCGATATACTAAATAACGGGGATCCATTAACTCGCAATCAGCAATATTAGGTATTAACCACGTTTCAGTTAATATTATAATATCAAAACACTCTGCAAGTATATTATTGTATAAAGTATTAAGTTTGGTCCGTAAAACTCTGCAGTTTTGATAGTAAATAGTTAATTTATTATCCTCTTTTAATAAACAACATATAAATAATTGTTACCATTTTTGTTAAAAAATAGGAAGGCGATAACTTATTACTTTTTGTGTAAATAAAGTGACTTTTATACCCTAAATAAGTATTTAATTTTTTTTTTTACCACATTTTTTTATAAAAAAAAGTAGTACATATAAAATAAAAAAAAAAAAAAATTTTTCTGTTTTTTTGGTGGTGGGGGGGGAGGATTTTAGGGGGTGGGGGAAAAAAAAAAAAAATGGAAAAGAAAAGGGAAATGCCCGCTTGTTTCCCCACCCCCACCAATATTATAAAATAATCATATTTTTTTTTTTAAGGTATAAATATAATAAAAAAAAATATCTCCCCCCAACATGTAATAACAATATTTAAAAAAAAATATTGGGGTTTTTTTTTTTGTTTGGGGGTGTCGTGTTTTGTTTGAAGATAATCTATACCATGTTGTCTGACTGCATCTCTTGCTTGACGAAATAAATTTTTATTATTTAACGTTAGATGCTCGTTTATGTAGATCTTGCGAGACATTCCTTCAATTTTTAGTTGTTCAGATATTATATTTTTCTTAAGATGTGCTGCAGATATGAAATTATCACGCAATATTTGACTCGAGAATCTGACAATTATATTCTTCGGTCGTGAGCTAGTTGGATTTAATTGTTGTACGCGATGAACGGCCACAATATCTTATGAAGTAACTGGCTGTTTTAAAATACTAACTATATTTTGGACTACATTTAGCAAGTTCTCGCCACGCCTTTCCGGAAGATTACTAATTTCGGCATTATTACAACTTCTCGATATTTGCTCCATGTAGTCCAGCCTTGCCTGAATCTCGACGAGTTGAGTATGGTTTGAATCTGGGTAGACAGAAGTTGATTTTTTTTCCAGCTCCCTAAGTCGATGGTCAACATCCTCAATTTTCTTATTCAAGTCATCGAAGATGTCACTCATAACTCCTATTGAGGTCTTGACATCCTCAGTATCCTTTACCAATTTGGAGATCTTTTCATCCTGCCGTGAGAAGTAGCTTTCTAACATGTTGAGAATTTTATTCTGGAAAGACTGAAGCTCACTCCTGAAGTCTGGATTTGTAGAGCTTGAGGTTGCTTTGCGATATGTTACAAAAGATGGGGGTGTCACCATTTCAAGGTTTTCGTCCACACTCATGTTACCAGACCTGAGCGGATCCTCGCTATCACTTAATTGATCCTTTTGACAAAATGTGTTGTTAAGGTTATCCATGATGTTGCTATAGCACAAGAGTTACCTCTATACCAGTTATTACTCTGTGTCTAATACACAATAGCGCTAGCGCTGCGTCGTGTTGCCGCGAATCCGGTCGGTTCGCTCACACGCACTCAGATAGATAACTCGTACACGGATAATGCTCGTACGTTAGGCACTGGACACAGGCGATGCTAACGACGACGCGCGCGCGTATATAATTGAATATAAGATTGACCACACTTTTAGATCACTGTCGCAGCGTTCTCTCCCCGAATGAAATGATCGCCGCAAGTACGCCGATGTATTCTCGTCAAACGATGCTGACATAGGGAAGACTGGCTTAGTTCACCAAAAAATAAACTCAAGAGAATAAGAACTAATAAGAATTACCTATCGGTCAGCGGCATAGAATACTGCAGTTAGCACATGAAAAGGAAGTGAAAACCATGAATTGAGGGAATGGTGAAGGATGGAGTTATTGAAGCTTAATCTAGTCCATGGTGTTCACCCTTGGTGCTGGTAAAGAAGAAGGACGGCAGCATGTGGTTTTGTGTTAACTACCGCCGTCTGATTCTTACAGGAGTAAAGTGGTTTAGCACGCTGGATCTAAAAAGTGGCTACTGGCAAGTTGAAATTGACCCTAAGGACAGGGAAAAAATTGCTTTCTTGGCGAGAAAGGGTCCGTTGGAATTAAAATTAATGCCGTTTGGATTGTGTAATGCTCCAGCAATATTTGAAAGGTTGATAAAACTTGTACTTACCGGCCTAATTGGCGATACCTGTCTTGACTTGAATGAGATTATCATCGTAGGCCGTACTTTTGGGGAACACCTTAAAATCTTGAAACGCGTGCTCATAAAGATCCAAATGCCAACCTCAAGTTGAGTCCGAAGAAACGTTCACTATTTAAATGGTAAGTTAGTTTTTTGGTTTATGCAATGACGGAAGTAGGTATCTGCACCGATCCAGAGAATTTCCAGTTCCAAAAGACAAGACGCAGGTTAGAGTTCCGAGGGGTGCGAAGTCAGAAGTCCTCCACGTGTGCCTGGTAGTTGCGGGTCCCTCTCGATACGTCTGGAGGGAAGAGCAGCAACTGGGCCGGTGCACCCTGGGCGCGGCGGTAATCTTGCTCGAGAAATGAGAAGAAATTCTTATTCCTTGGGGAATGTTGCTGCCGCGGCTAATTATTCTGACATGGGGGGGTCCATCCCGGACCAACAGTGCGTTCCTCTGCGTGACCCTCTGATCAGCAGAGGGCATAGCAGAGGTGCGAGGGCGGGCTCGGTGTGCACTTACCCTGCCTCCGGGCAGACAGTGAAGGATTCATCCTTTGCTGTCGCCGCCGGTCTCGTAATCTCAGTCGAAGTGTCGTGGATCATGTCTCGCGGCTTTGATAAGGACCGAGGGTCTTGGCTTAATCGCCCGGACCGCGAGGGAGAAAACCTCCATAAAAAGTTACCCCCGAATCCCAAGCGGCGACGCACCGCGAGGGGATGGATGGCTGACGGGGTTCTATGAACAAATCAGCCGCAAGTGCGGTCCTCGCCAGGGTACCTGCAGACCCCCCTGGCGAGTAATAAATCCTCTAAATCTGCTTACCTTGGTACAGGGGTCTCTGCCAAGGTGGACCTGTAATTCCCCCCATAATCGTGGGTACAGAAATGGAAACACTAAAAACAAAAACAACAACAAAAAAAAACAAAACCAAAACCGCCGGCAACGGCAACGTAGAGGAGAGGAGAAACGATGCGGGGACTGAGTCCGACGCCGCATCGAGCAGCGTGGGAGGCTCAGAGAGCTCCCGACGCGTGGGGCCTGGGACCGCGGAGACCAGTAAGTTCTTCCGCAAGCGGTCCAGGCTGGATGGCGACCAGGGGCCGTCATCCGGTGAAGAGGAGGTTTCGGCCCGGAAAATCCCCACCAACAGGCGGGGTGGGCTGAGAGGCAAGGGGGAGGGGGCTCTCTGATAATCAGATGGCCGAACGAGCGGCAAAGCTTGCCGAGGAGGGGCGCCACCCGGGCGATACGGCTCGGGTATCAGGCGAAGAGACGAGTGCGACTGGCGGCTCCGAGGTGGAGCGTAAGGCCAGATTCGTAAAGGAGGTGGAGACCGCGATCAAGGTCGTGGCCCACAAGCAGAAGTCCTCCTCAAAGTTCAAGGCCATTCCCGGGGCCTCCGCCTCCATCATGGCGGCTGCGGAGGCCAACTTTGTTGGGGCCGGGCCTAATACGGACGAGGTGGCGAGGCTGCGGGCGGACGTGGCCCGCCTTACGTCTGCCATGGAGCCTCTCCAGAAGGAGAACGAGCAGCTCCGCGCAGACCTGGCCAGTCTACGGGAGCCTGCCTCACACGCGGTGCCCCGGACGCAGTGCCCAAGCCAGCCCGTGCCGGTGGAGAACCAGGTTCTGAACCTGGTCCGGCAGGAGCTGGCTGCCTTCCAGCACCGGTTTTCCGTGCTGGAGGGCATCGTCCTGCGCCCCCCCTAGGGGCAAACAAGACGGCGGCGAGGCCGGAAACGTACGCGGCGGCCACGGCTACCGCATCCAGGCCGGGGCCGTCCAGCCAGCCCTCGGGCGGGGCTGCAGTTGCCCCTCCCCCCTGAAAAGCCGGCTCTGGCAAATCCGATACCGGCTGAACTGGCTCCGGCTAAGCCGGCGACGGGAAAGGGAGGCAAGACGAAGGCGAGAAAGGGCAAGGCGGCAGCACAGGTAGTGGCTACACCAGCCCCAGTGCCTGCGGCGAATGTGCCAGCGCCAGCGGCAAGCCAGCTGCCGCCGCCGTCACTGGCCCCCCAGCTACCTACACCTCCCGCGGCTGAAGCCGGTTGGCAGGTGGTCGGGAACAAGAAGAAGGGTAAGAAGTCAGCCAAAAAGGCCAAAGAGCAGGAGCGGCAGCGCCAGTTCAGGGCGCGCAAGATCGCGGCTAGGCTCCGCGCCCCGAAGACCGCAGCTGTAGTGATTACACTACAGCCGGACGCGGAAAAGAAGGGCGTTACCTACCGCGATCTGCTCGCGAAGGCGAAGGAGG
Source organism: Parnassius apollo (assembly GCA_907164705.1). Taxonomy (NCBI): domain Eukaryota; kingdom Metazoa; phylum Arthropoda; class Insecta; order Lepidoptera; family Papilionidae; genus Parnassius; species Parnassius apollo. The sequence continues at coordinate 251,236 of CAJQZP010001568.1, read as the reverse complement.
CGGTGGATCTCGGGGAGCTCGGGATCACCGGGGGCCTCCGGCTCAAAGTCACCCAGACGGGGGCCCGTATGCTAGAGGTCCCCGGGGAATCCAGTGGTGCGACCGCGGACGCTCTGGCTGCGAAGCTCAGAGCGTCTCTGGACGCGGAAGAGGCCCGGGTGTCCAGGCCCGTCAGATGCGCAGACCTGCGCATCATGGGTCTGGACGACTCGGTATCGGAGGAGGAGTTGGTGGCCGCCGTCGCCAGGTCCGGGGGTGCACTACTGACCAGGTCAGGTCAGGCGCCATACGCCCGGACCAACAGGGCATGCATGCCGCCACGGTGCGCTGCCCTGTTACGGCGGCCAAAACCATAGTGGAGGGCCGAAGGCTTCTGGTGGGCTGGGTCTCAGCGCAGGTTAAGCTGCTGGAGCCCAGACCTCTGAGGTGCTATCGCTGTCTCGTGGGGCACCACGTATCAGTGAGATGCGCCTCGGAGGTTGACCGCAGTGGCCTTTGCTTCCGCTGCTGTCAGCCCGGACACATATCGGCGACCTGCTGCGCCACGCCGCACTGTGATGCATGTGCGGCGACCGGCAAGCCAGCCGATCACCGGGCCGGAAGCAAGGCCTGCGTGCCACCCGCCAAGGCCAAGGCCGCGGGTAGGGTAGGGGCCAAAGCCGCCACCGTCTCTGTGGCCTCCGCCGCAGCCGCAACTGCCACCGCCACCGCTGTCACTGTCGCCGCCGCCGCCGCCGCCGCCGCGACACCGACGCCCGCAGAGGGGCCCCCGTGGAGGAAGCTGAAATGGAATGCCTATGTGGCCGTGGAAGGAAAAGGGGAGATCTCCCGCCGGGCAAGGTGTTCTGCCCGGGGAGCGGCCAACACTCCATGTGATAGTTCGGAGATGTTCTATATATACTGTTTATGATTCGGAATGTTGATAGCGTGATTTAGGCCTCGGTGTGTTTTCGCTTGTGGCGCGATGACAGCGCCGCTACATCACCCCCTGCTCAGACCGGAGGTCGATAGTGCAGTCTCGTTGTCGACGAATGTGCAAGTGCCAGGAGATTGCCTTGTAGTCTGCAGTGAGTCGAGAAGAAGGCAAGTAATCTGCGAGAGTGCCGTGAAGCAGAGGCGAGCAGTAAGGCTCAGAGCCGTGCCGAACACTGTATAGCGCAGAGAGTAGCTTGAAGGAACAGGAAGCATTATTATTCCAGTGCTGTGATGAACCTTGTGAAGCTAGATGGCTTGCGGATATGAAGACTGCAGACGATATCTGCTCGGGAGCGAATGGGTGGGGTATTTTATGACGATGATGAAGCTTGAAGTTTCCGAAGGTTGTTGGTTGCGTGTTCAGATCACGTCGGATGGTCACCACTGTAGTCGTGGAAGAAAAGGGGAGATCTCCCGCCGGGCAAGGTGTTGTGCCCGGGGAGCGGCCGACACTCCATGTGATAGTTCGGAGATGTTCTATATATACTGTTTATGATTCGGAATGTTGATAGCGTGATTTAGGCCTCGGTGTGTTTTCGCTTGTGGCGCGATGACAGCGCCGCTACACCTATAACGGCCCCATTAAGCTTCCTCCAGGCGAATATCAACCACTGCGCCTGCGCTCAGGATCTGTTGCTCCAGAGCATGGCGCAGTGGTCGATTAACATCGCTGTGGTCGCTGAGCCGTATTTTGTCTGGCCTAGGGAGGACTGGGTGGCGGACCTTAACGGCTCAGTGGCCATCATCTCTTCGGCCGCCGCCGGTACCCCGACCCTTGAAGGTGTCAGGAGGGGTCAGGGGTGCGTAGCAGCACGGTTCGGGGAGTTCGTCGTTGTGGGGGTGTACTTCTCCCCGAACCGATCTCTCGCCGAGCTCCACAACTCTCTTGCAGAGCTGAGAGCAGTCGTCGTCGGAAGTTATCCCCTCCCCGTACTTGTCCTCGGGGACTTCAATGCCAAGAACTTGGCTTGGGGTTCTCGTCGTACAGATGTGCGGGGTAGGATGGTGGAAGACTGGGCTCTGGAGACAGGCCTGGTCGTCCTAAATCGGGGTTCTGTCCCCACGTGTGTGCGGATGCGGGGCGAGTCGGTGGTGGACATCTCGTTCGCTAGCCCCGCTCTGTCGCCGCGTGCCATTGACTGGCGTGTCATGGAGGGGGTGGAGACCTACTCCGACCACCGGTACATCCGGTTTGATGTCTCCACCCAGCCCTCGAGCGCGCCAGTCCAACAGGCCCCGAGTGGTCCGCGTTGGGCGCTGAAGCAGCTGGACCGGGAGCTCCTCCTGGAAGCCTCGATCGTGCAGGCCTGGGTGTCATCACCGGACAGGCCTGCCGACGTCAATGATGAGGCAGGGTGGTTCCAGGAGGCCATGTCCGAAATATGTGACGTGGCAATGCCCCGCGTCCGGCCAGGAAGCGCCCGGCGTCAGGTGTATTGGTGGTCGCGTGAGCTGACGTCTCTGCGCGAGGCGTGTGTCGCCGCGCGGCACCTGTACACCAGGCATAACAGGTTCCGCATTCGTCCACCGAATGCGGCAGCCATTGAGGCGGAGCTGTACGAGGGATACAGAGCGGCGAAGAACGCCCTCCGGGAGGCTGTCCTGCGGGCCCGGGATCGGGCCCGTAAGGAGATGCTGGAGACTCTCAACAGAGATCCGTAGGGGCGCCCTTACAAGATGGTGCGGGATAAACTCCGCACCTGGGCCCCCCGCTGACGCAAAGTCTCCGGCCCCAGCTCGTGGAGGACGTGGTGAGCGCTCTGTTCCCTGCGCGACGGGAAAATCCGCCCCCGCCTATAGCTCCGCCACCTGCGGTGCCGGAAGCGGACCACCAGGACGACGACGACGACATCCCGGAAGGGACCGGGGTAGACCTGAGAGTGGCGGTACGTAGGCTCAAGGCCAGGAATACCGCCCCAGGACCCGATGGCTTGCCTGGCAAAGCCTGGGTCCTGGCCTCGAAGGCTCTCGGGCCCCGACTGGAGGGGCTCCTAAGCGCATGCTTGGAGAGAGGCCAATTCCCGCTTCGTTGGAAGACGGGGAAGCTGGTCCTCATTCGGAAGCCGGGGCGCCCTGCGGACTCTCCGTCCGCATACCGGCCCGTGGTGCTGCTCGACGAGGTGGGCAAGCTCTTTGAAAAAGTCATTGCAAACCGCCTCGCCGAGCACCTTGCGGAGACGGGGCCGGATCTTGCGGAACACCAGTTTGGTTTCCGCAAGAGGCGCTCTACGGTGGACGCCATCATGCGCGTGAGAGCCCTCACGACGGGGGATGCAGTGGCCAGAGGGGGGGTTGTCTTGGCGGTGTCTCTCGACATCGCCAACGCCTTCAACTCCATGCCCTGGAGCTGCATTAGGGAGGCACTCCGGTATCACCGGGTGCCGACCTATCTCCGTCGTATAGTCGGGGACTACCTGACGGACAGGGCCGTCATCTACCCCGGTCGCAACGGTGAGTGGAACCGGCGAGAGATGTCGTGCGGTGTCCCACAGGGTTCGGTTCTGGGGCCACCTCTGTGGAACATCGGTTACGACTGGGTGCTGCGCGCCGACCTCCCTACCGGCGTCAGCGTAGTTTGCTACGCTGACGACACGCTGGTACTGGCACAAGGGGGGGTCGTACGAGGCGGCGGCGGAAAATATGACACGCGGGGCTGCGATAGTCGTTGAGAGGATTCGGCAACTGGGTCTCGAGGTGGCTCTGCACAAGTCCGAGGCCATGCACTTCCATGGTCCTCAGAACAGGCCACCACCGGGATCCTCAGTGATGGTAGGAGGGGTATCCATCGACGTCGAGTCGACGCTGAAGTACCTAGGACTCGTCCTCGACGGCCGATGGAACTTCGTTGAGCATTTCCGACGTTTGGCTCCCAAACTGGAACACATCCATGGACATGGAGACAGCGACTGTCGCAACCCCGTGCTGGGCACGCCACTATAGCGGCGATAAGACCCCTCTTTGAGGAGTGGCTTGAGAGACGCCACGGCATCCTCACCTTCCGCCTGACGCAGGTCCTCACCGGACACGGTGTGTTTGGGAGGTTCCTGCACCGAATCGGGCGGGAGGAAACGCCCGGGTGCTCCCACTGCGAGGATGGACCGGAGGACACGGTGGAACACACCGTGGAGGTGTGCCCTGCTTGGGCGGAGCACCGCCGTGTCCTCGTAGCGGCGATAGGCGGCGGCGACCTCTCGCGTCCGGCCCTGGTCGAAGCCATGGTCCGGAGCGAGACGGAATGGGATGCCGTCACCACTTTCTGCGAAGCAGTGATGCTAGCGAAGGAGGTGGCGGAGCGGGAGAAGGAGAGAGCAGCAGCTTTCCTCCCCGGCCGCCGCGGGAGACGCCCCGGGCGTCGGGGGCTACGTCGTGGCCCCCGGCCACCGTAGGCGCGGGCCTGTGGACGGCGAGCAATGGGTAGCTCGTCGTCCGTCCGTCTAATGACGACAGGCCGTGTCGACGGCGCGTTTTGTTCCACGCGCGCCTCAAAGAGCTGTCAGCAGCGTGAAGGGGCCCGCAAGGGCCGACGCCTGCCGGGGCTGCGGGCTGTTCGAAAGAGATACCGCGGCTCCGGAACGTAAGGGCACTGAAGGAACACGGATGGTTTTTAGTCAGTAAAAGTCTGACACTCCCTTACGCTCCACCCAGAGCGAAAGGGGTCATTAGATGATTTTCCATCCGCAAAAAAAAAAAAAAAAAAAAAGGTTAGAGTTCCGAGTAATTTTTGGGTTTGTGATCCTATTATCGGCGATTTGTGAACAACTTTTCAGATATAGCTAAACCTCTGCACAAGCTAACCGAGGAGAACATTTCTGTTGGCATGAACGTTGCAATATCTCATTCCAGGAGCTCAAAGACCGTCTGTGCAAAACACGTTTTTGGGGTACCCCGATACAGGCACGGAATTTATAGTTGACACAGACACACGTGATATAGGACTTGTCGCTGTGTTGTCTCAAAGGAATCGTGATCAAGAGATTGTAATAGCGTACTTAAACAAGTCGTCAAAACTGGGAACGAACTACTGTGTCACAAGACGCGAATTAAAAAAAATATAGAAAAAAAAAATAATTTGAAAGTTGAAGAATGCGGATTAAGAATGGGTGAGTTAACCGTCAAATGCCTTTTGTACGCCGATGATCAAGTTATCCTTGCGTCGTCGGCGGCCGAGTTGCAAATGATGGTTAGATTAATGAACAGATCATTAGAAGAAAGGGGTATGAAAGTAAACGCAAGTAAGACGAAGGTTATGGTTTTTGAAAGAGAAGAAAGTAAAACGATTTGTGAAATAAGAATAGAAGGGGAGTTGATCTAGCAAGTAGATGAGTTTGTATATTTGGGCTGCGTATTTAGCATGGATGGGAGATATGATATGGATATAGAACGACGAGTGAATGCGGGAAATAGAGTAAATGGGGCCCTGCACTCTATTGTGAAGAGTCAAAATGTGTCGAAAAAGGCACGTATGGCAATTCACAATGTTGTGTTGGTCCCTACTTTAACGTATGGTAGTGAAAGTTGGGTGTGGCAGAAGAAGCACGAGAGTAGAATAAACGCAGTAGAAATGCGGTCGTTAAGGAGTATGTTAGGGCTGAATCTTAATGACAGGGTAAGAAATTGTGTAATAAGAGAAGAGTGTGGTTTGCAAGATGATGTTGTGACCAGGATTAAGAAAGGAATGCTTCGGTGGTTTGGTCATGTGGAAAGAATGAATGAGGAATGAGTGACAAAGAAAATTTATGTTGCAGAAGTGAATGGCAGAGTCGGAAAGGGACGTCCTAGGCGAAAATTTATCGACCAAATTGGCGATTTATTGAAAATGGGCCAAATTAGGAGTACCCTTAACCGACGAGCATGTATGCGTAGGTGTATGGATGTGAAGGAGGCGAGAGAGGTGTGTCAGGATCGTGCCAAATGGAAGTCTGTAGTCTCTGCCTACCCCTATGGGTGACAGGTGTGAGTGTTTATGTTATGTTATGCTAAGACGCGAATTGCTAGCTGTGGTAAAGTTGTTGCAGTATTTTAGCTAATATATTCTAAGGTGGAAATTACACTTACAAACTGACCATCCTGCACTGAAATGGTTATTACAGTTTAAAAATCCAGAAGGAGAGGTGGTGAGGAAGTGCGAGGTGGATTGAAATACTGCAGGAATACGACTTTGTGATCAAACATCGCGACACCATTGTCAAGGAGACCTTGTCCTGAAGATTGCAAACATTGTACTAGGCAAGAGAGTAAGAAAGTGGTATCCGTGAGGATGCTCAGGACAGACCACCTCAGCAACGAGTGGAGGAACAGCTTACAACATGCACAGCAGGAAGATCCGGATATCAAGCCGATTCTGGAATGGATGAAGGCCAGCGCTCCCAAGCCCAAGTGGAGCGACGTCTAAGCGATGTGTTCGACCACTTAAAGCTATTGGGCCCAATGGGACAGCTTGCTGCTTCAGGATGGAGTTCTGTGCCGTAAGTGGGAAAATGTTCGGGGAGACAGCTGTCATTTGCAACTGGTTGTCCTTAAAGCCATAATGATTGTTCAGGAGGCCATCTGCGAGTTAAACGAACTCTACTGAAGATCTTAGAATGGTTTTACTGGGTCCACTGTCGAAACGATGTCGAGGACTGGTTTCGCAAATGTACAAGTTGTGCGGCTGTAAAGGGACCTCAGACTCGTAGTAGAGGTGTATTGAAGTTGTACAATGTTGGTACACCATGGGAGAGAATAGTCATTGACGTGGCGGGGCCGTTTCCGGAGAGTGAAAGCGGTAACAAGTATTTCATGGTTGTGATGGAGTACTTCACTAAGTGGCCAGAAGTCTTCGCCATTCCAAATCAAGAACCTTCAACAGTTGCAGATAAACTAGTTCATGAAGTCTTCTGTCGTTTTGGAGTACCTTTAGAGATTCACAGCGATCAAGGAAGGAATTTTGAGTCTCAAATATTCCAGGAAACTTGCCGAGTTATGGGTACTCATAAAACAAAAACGACTTCTTATCACCCGCAATCTGATGAAATGGTAGAAAGATTTAATCAGACATTGGAGAAGTACCTAACCAAAGTTGTAAACAATCGGCAACGAGATTGAGACAAGCACATACAACCGTTTTTGTTGTCATATCGAAGCGCTGTTCACGAAAGTACAGCAGTGACACCAGCTTTCGCAAACTTTGGAAGAGAATTACGGCTGCCTGCAGACCTGATCACCGGGATACCACCTGATGCCCCACGCAGTATAACCGATTATGCAAATGACTTGCGGAATAAAATGAATGAGATTTATGAGCACGTCAGACAATCGGTCCAGCAAATGTCCGAAAAGATGAAAACCCGGTATGACCGCAAAATGAACAACAAAGGGTTCGGCGAAGGTTCACTAGTGTGGTTGCATAATCCAGCGCGCAGAAAAGGGAAATCTCATAAGCTTCAAGCTAAATGAGACGGCCCGTACCGAATTGTGACCAGGATCAACGATGTACCCTACCGGATACAGAAAGGCGCAAGAGGTACTCCTAAGATCGTCCATGTGGATCGCCTGTAGCGTTATTATGTGGCCGATAATGCTCGGGACGAGCATGTCTTAGGAGGAGGCAGTGTTGCGCGCCTAAGTTGACGTCTGGCACTAGCGCCATCTAGTGTCGGGTAACAGAGCGGGGAGAGCTTTCCAGAAAATGACATGACTAATTTTTCAACCAACAGCGCTATCTATGTAGTATCGAATTGAAGAACTAAGCTTTCTAGAAGCCCTACACTCGAACTTTCGGCGCCTGGTAGGTTGGCGCGCGTATTTACTTAAATATTCTGGATGTTTCGGTGAAAAAGGTATATTTATAGGCGCTGCAATACTGGATCGGGGCAGTATTGAATTTGGGGAGACAAGTGAAGCTTCGGAGCGAAATAAAGTGAATCAGTGTGGTTAGTTATTAGTGTTTTAAGTTTTAATTGGTGTTCGGTAATAAAAGTGTTAATTTTGGTAATTCAATCGGCAGTTTTTATTGTCACGAACGCTAAGCTCGTAACAATACCTTAACTTTACTATTTTATTTGTGGATTGAATTGTGTTATTTTTTTACTTTCTTCTGTATAGTGTATAGTGAATACACACATGTTTTATAAAACTAAAATGGTAAACAAACTTAAAGTCCTGATGGTAAGTGGCTACTGCAGTCCATGGACACCTACCGCCAACTTCAAACGAAAAGCTCTAAGGACTATAATCTATAATAATCTATAAATCTTGCAACCGTCCCACGAGAGCCATAACCTTCTGTTTCTGGAGCCTTGGCGAATACGTAGCAAGAAAAATGTGAGCGTGGTGCCAGTGTCCCGTTTTTTATTCCTTTTAATAATACTTACTGGCTCTATACGATTCAGACCGGAACACTATTTGGCGTCAGAATAAGTTCAGACGGTTGCACCCACACAGACATACTGCTAGGTAGAAAACGATTCCTACTACCTAGAAGATGCAAGTAAATTGCATACAGACAAACATCCAGAATCTGAACTATTATATTTACCTTAAGTTGCAGCCTATTGAAAGTCTATTGCTGGATATAGGTCTCCACCACAGATTGCCTCACAGGAGGGATATTTGCCTCAGTTGCCACGCTTGGCGAACAGGTCGGCAACAGTTTCTTTCTGGTTTGTTTCTCTCTGTTGACTGTTACGACCCGGGAGGTAGTAGATATTCTTACACCGTTTTTACACAGCCAAAACAATTATTTTAGTAGTACGCTTGAGTGGAACTCAGCCGTAGCTAAAACCTCTAGGCTGTACCAAGTCGTCGAAATACCTTTACCTAAAAGAAAATCACTCCTACCTTTCACTCACTTCACCCGTATTTTTCCTTTTCAACTCAATTTAGACTTGTTTAAAGCTTTAAATAAACGTTCATTTTTTTAAATAAGGAATTGCAGGTTGTCTTGTCTTTTATAAAAATTAAGCCTTTCCCTTATAGGACAATAAAAGCTCCTTTCCAAAATTTTCACAAGTTCTCAAATTCTAGACCTTCTTATAAATGAACTGGCAGAAAATTTAGGGTCTGAATTTTTTAATGTTATGTTACAATTCTAATTAATAATAAAAAAAAGAATTCCAATAAAAAAAACAGTTTAATGTCAAATACATTTTGTTAAATACTTCAGTTTTAACCATACATCAGAAGCCTTGCAATCACAATCATTGCTACAAAGTAAGACTCAATTCTGCCTAGAAGTTTGTCTGTGTAGATGTATATCACGATGGGATTACCAACGTTGCACTCCGACAGCTGCCCAATAGAGTCCTAGTAGAGTTTGGTCGACTCTACAATAGGATACCGCGGACACTTCCCGGAGGACTGGAAGAAAGGCATCGTCTTGCTGAAACCCGGAAGGACAGGCGTAGAGCTGCCAGCTATAGGCCGATCACGCTGTTAGCACACATAGCTAAACTGCTAGAAAGATTGCTGCTGAGACGTCTCCGTCCGTGTATCCAACTTCGGGCGGAGCAACATGGATTCAGGAGGGGTCACTCTACGGTCACACAGCTGCTGCACCTGCTTGCGGCAGAATACAACCGTGGCGCGTATTATTGGGCGTCTTTCTCAACATTGAGAAGGCGTTCGATAGGGTGTGGCACTCAGGATTACTATATAAACTGCAAGAACAGACCAGTGTCCCTGCTGCTATGTTGCGTCTAGGAAAGACGCCACTAGCCGCAACATAGTAGACAGGAAGTTCTACGTTTGCGTAAAGAACGCCGAATCCGCAAGACGTACCATCAGAGCCGGCGTTCCTCAGGGCAGCTGTTTGTCTCCAGTCCTGTACGCGGCTTATACCAATGATATCCCAACACTGGCAGGACACCTGCTTGAGTGGGAGGACGACGTGGATTTGGCGTTATATGCGGACGACAGCGCCTACTTCACATCGTCTAGAAGAGCCCACATCGCCACTGCCAGAACGCAGCGTCTGCTGGACCTGTTGGCACCATGGCTGGACGAGTGGAGGATGGTCGTCAACGTTAGTAAGACAACCGCTCTGCTCACTCGCCGTCTCAGAAATCTACCACCTCCGCTGACCCTTAATGGCCAGAAGATCGCGTACGAGAAGGCCGTGACCTACCTTGGGTGCTGGATTGACAGGTCGCTGCGCATCACCACGCACATCGACTTCGTCATCCGCAGAGCCAGATGTGCGCGGGCGACGCTCTTGCCAATCTTGGCATCCAAGCTGCCACTAAAAACGAGGCTGAAAATATACAAAATGTACATGATACCGATCATAACATACGCTGCTCCGGCCTGGTATGCGCTTCTGAGCGATACTTTGAGGCGGCGACTGCAGGCCTAGCAGAATCTGACATTAAGGACGATCGTCGGAGCAGGTCGCTACGTCCGGAATGACGTCATAGCGGCCGATCTGAAAGTCGAGATCATCTGAGACTTTGTGACCAGACTGGCGCGTGGTATGTTCGACCGCGCCGAAAACGGGCCACACGAACCACGACCTCAACGTCTTTGCGCCGTTGCACACACGGCCCCCGGACGGGTGACCTTATCCAAGAGAACCCCTCTCTATATAGATTAGAGAGTTGAGTAAAACCCACAATGCCGCGCCATTACCGACTTTTGAAAAAGACAACCTCTCCTTTTTGGGATTAAACGACTACGGTGAAACCAATTTTTCTTACTCTATCAAGATCTAAAGAACCCACCAATGTCTAATTTGAGGCCTCTAGACCTGGCACATAGTCGTAGGCCATGACGAAAATTTCGGATAATGGCCAACATCGACACTTACTTTAGACAACCTCTCTCTATCACCGGTTTCACCTCTATCACCGGCCTAAGCAGCCCATGCAGACAACACTGAGATGTATATGGCCATAAAAGTAGAAAAGTAGACTCTTTTACCTATTTCTACCAACCAAATGTTAAAACTATTTTTCTGGCCTAGGAGTCCGTTTGAGTGGGCTGTGATGCATTCCATATTAATCCTCTGGCGTGATGATGTTGCTTACAGATGTACCATAGCAAGCAGTGGTAACGTACAAGTTCACCTTTTTATAGAAGTATAAAAAACATTTTTATAGGATTACAAACGAGCACACAGTTCATCTTAGTGAATGTTGTGGCGCAAACTGGCTACATTTTTCCGTTTTTAAGCATTGTCTTACAATTGACACGGCAAAATAAAGTTAGTAGTAAATAAATTAAGAAAGTAATGAGGGAATAAGGAATTAAAGTTTTGTTCGTAGTCACAACATAATATATTGAGCTTCAGCAACGATCGGTCACCGATCTAGCATAAGCTGCAGCGACATTTCCAAGCACTGTTATTCTGTCAATACTCTGGACAAAATTTATGTGGTCTTACGAAAAATATTCATAAGAGAAAATAAAACAACTTATTCTGTTTAAAATAACGTAAGTCCCTAAATTCAAAAAAGAATTAAAAAAAGTCTAGTCTGGATAATTTATCTCAATCTATCCAAGTTTTGTTTGTTGATGTTTAAGGCAAAACCAAAATAGATGAATTAATTTAAACTAGTGGCCATCTAGTGTTCGAAATACGACCGTAATTCTTTAAATTTTCAGTATTTTAAATTAAGCAAGCTGTATTGCACATACAATTAAATATTTTTCTCCCCTTGTCTGGCAGCGGCTATAGGTAAGGAAGTATAATGTTAGTTTATGTTCGATGAAAAGATTTTTTTTGAAATAAAAAGCATAAATATCCACAAATTATCAATCAAAAACCGTCGGTTACTAACCCTTACATGTTAAAACAGCACCAAACTTCACTATTAATTCGATTTACGAATAAAAAAGCGTAATAACCGGGACGGGCGAGCACATAAAAGCGACGTTCACATACGACTGCGACACAGCCTGTTTATTTCGAAATTTACTAGTACTTTAGTACCTTTGTATTCGCGTCCTCTTTCTTGGGTCTATAATTTTCTCTAAGTGTGATACTAATCATTGTCGCCGGTCATTTTACCCGCCAAATACCCAGATCGACCAGTATCTGGTCTCTTGCCGGACTCGCGTGATAGATCATCGGCCAGATTCTGGCCGATCGCTATATAAGAGGTTGGAAAGCACAAAGTTTTTTATACGAAATAAAAATAAACGCTTTTTGGCCTTGACATACACTCACACAAGGAATTTAGGAACGTATGTGGCGGTGTAAGAATATCCACTATCCTATATCAACCAGTGTATGTTGTAAGAGGAGGTGGAAAAACCAGATGGTTAGTAGCTTTTTCCTTATAACGATTTAAAATTAAAAAAATGCGGTTCGAAAATTCATGAGGGAAGCCTGTGTTCAGCGGTGGACATGTGATAGACTTAACTGTAGCGGAATTATGAAATATTGTAATGTCCAGTATCGTTAAGAGCATTAAAAGGATTCCGTGACGGCAGATGGGCAGCAGCATCTTCCTGATAAATTTTAATATTAATAAAAAAAACTGTTGTGTTCAACCCGCCTAAGAAGCGTAGCCAAATATGCCCGTCTTCCCGGTAAACTATAGGGAAGGCCTATGTTCAGCAGTGCACTTTTAGGCTGTAACAAATAAAATAATTAAATCGCTAATAATTACGTTATAAAGCAATATTAATAGCTGAGAACAGAATTTCTCGTTGTGTAAAAGTAACGCAATATATTTTTTTAATGTTTATATTTATCCAAAAACATTTTAACCCTAATAATTCTGATACAACAAGATACACGGCAAAAAAAACTCTAGTAATATTTAATATAGTAATTAACTACTAACTAACTTTTCCCGACGTCTGCAAAACTCTGCCTAGAAAAAATATTTTAGGTGTAAAGGACTTACGGCCATTTAGTAATTTGTCAAAATTACTAGAGAAAATCGATTTTTAGAGTGTAATACTAACCTTTTTTATTTCAGGTTCATAAGAACAAGCGGTACATCAATTACATTCAGTACATGAAGTGTATTTGCCATACCATATGTTTATAAATCATCAACAGCTTTATTTGATGTAGTAGACAATATGTTAACATCACAAGAAAATGGACATGACGTGTTAGTGAACTTGTTAGAATTTTTCTGGCATTTTATGCCTTTAATATTCCATTATTATTATCCACAATAAGTTGCTATGGTATTGAATTGCCTGCTGTTCGATGGTTCGACATCTATTCATTTAATCGGACATAGTTAGTACCAATTAACGTAAACGATGGTACTCAGATATACTTGTCTCCACGCCCTGTAACTAGGCGATTACCTCAAGGATCTATACTTAGTCCACTTATTTTTATTTTATACTCAGCAGATATAATATGTCGCAATATAATAGCTGCAAGTAACAAAAAAAGCATTCTTGCAGTGCTTTTCTTGTTACTTGCAGTGCTTTTTTGATACCGATTCATTACAGATATATTTTGATACAGAAACGACGATACAGATTTATTAACCATTTTTTCCTAACTATTTATAATAAAGTGCAGTATCAAAACTAAATGAAGATTTGGATCATAGTAATTCGTTACAAAAATTCGACTAAACAATTCGTTATTAGCATTAGTGGAGAACCTTTGGAACGTGTAAGTGAGACTAGAAATGACAAGAAGTCGTCTTTTAGCTTTGCTGATGGACTAAAATTTTTAAGTGCATGATCATTTCAGTGAAGGCATTCTCCTCCGGCTATGTGAGTCACTCATACTTTCAAGGTTTATTAACGCAGATAATGTGTATAGTCCTACACTGTTTGCTAATACAAATAGGACAAATATCCCTTAGTATTATATTGTAATGTATGAAAGGTGATAATGAAGAGAGACGTGTGGTTTGTTCTAGATCTTTAATTATACTGCTCATTATTCTACCTTAATACTAAAGTATATTAACGTGGGAGCACTACACTACACCTCCCACCGACAAAAGAATATAAAAAATATGCTATCTATATTTTTTATCAATTCTTAAAGTAGATCCTTAAGATTATTCTAAAAAAAGGTTAATATCATTATGAAAACTATAATCTAAGACATATCTAGCACGCAAAAATGCATAGTCACAGTAGTATAATTGACATAATCAGGCATAATTATGTATAACATAAAATTATGTTTTGATTTTCACGAAAATTTACAATATTATTTATTCGTATCCTTAATCATTTTGTTATTATGCCTACCATTTATCTAGTCAGGACAATAATGATAATATATATAAATTACGTGTCACGTTGTTTGTCCGCGATGGGCTCCTAAACTACTCAAGAGATTTAAATAAAATTCGCACACCGTGTGCAGTTTGGTCCAGCTTGAGAGATAGGATAGTTTTTTTTGACCATGAGTGTCTTACATATTTTTTGCAAATTTAAGGATTTTAATAGGCTATGACAAAGGGTCGCCGAAAAGAGCAGAACAACGTCTACCTGGCTAGTAGCTAGTATTATATATAATATTCTCTTAATCTTCATAATCTTTTACATTTCAATATTTTATTTTGTTCTTTTTTTTATATACAACATGTAAGTATGTCATTTCTTTCACGTACACGGCTCGCGTACATACATGATCAAGAAAATTACCAATATCATTTAATTCACTTCTTTACATTTCAGCTCATGTAATTCATTATTTAATTGTACCATAACTTTCACTTTCAATAATTATAACTTATAGTAATAGAGATTTTTAAGCCATTTTAAAATTGTATAAATAAAATTTACGACAAAAAAGAATCACACGAAATGTAGCATCAGTGTTATGTTAACCACAAAATATTAAAATTTAATTAATGTTAAACCATATTATTTTATTTCATTCATGTTTTGCAGGAAACAGTAATAAAAATAATATAAAACTATAAATGAATAAAAGTGAATATAAAATCAAGTGTTAGATGAATGATTAAAATGTAACTAAATTTATAATTATTGCATTATGCTTATTTTTTCGGTAATAAATTATTTAAAAAAAAATTACATCGTGACTTATCTAATAAATACTTTAAATTTAAACATAGGTATATTAAATACAGAATATTTAATACTTAATTTAAAAAAAATATAATAGCGAAAGGAATATAAAAACGATCTCAAATTAATTAATAAATTCCAGAGTACATATATGGAAATGTTTGCGATTAAATTAATAAATAAAGTAAATTAATAAATAAAGTTTTAAATGAAATTACAATTACAGTGGTACGCGGTTACCTCTCAATTTCTTCTTTGTACTCTTCAGCTCAATTTTCACATTTTTCTGGGTGATGTTCGCTAGAAGACAACTGCTTCTTTCCCATTGACTTATATATTGCTAGTCTTTTCCTTTTTAATTAATCTGCCAGTTTAAATTTTTCGGTCAGCTTCTAAAAAAATATTATTGTGGCCTCTTCTCGTTTTTGTCATATCTTAACTTTCTTGTCTTGTCCGGTATTGCGTCCATTCCGTTATATTTGTTTGTCAATCGTTTCACTAATCAATCGATTCATTATGTAATTTAGTAGTATTTGTATTTTACTTTCCACCTTTTAACTAGGCCCAGCGGTGCGCATGCATTGACGCAGCGCACCGCCTGGCAGGGTCGCCATGTAATGTATGAAAGGTGACAATGAAGGGAGACGTGTGGTTTGCTCTAGATCTTTAATTATACTGCTCATTATTCTACCTTAACACTAAAGTATATTAACGTGGGAGCACTACACTACAATATACATTCGTATATTAACAAGTCGTACATAATAAAGACGTTATTCTGATCAGATGCTTAAGATCAGAAAGAAAAATAAAGAAGAGCAAATGGTTGTCAAAGCATCAGTACTTTAATCCCCATTCTCAATTCTCCAAACCTTTTATTGTACAAAAAATCATTATTTCAAGTGCAGAGACGAGGTAAATTAAAAATATATACTAATAAATAAACTATGCCGGATCTGGTATCTGGTATTAAGACCAACTACTATCGGAGATATATTTTTAGGGATGACAACGTCGGTATCTAGATATAAGTAACTTTTAATCACATTATTGCTATTTACTTCATTTTAAACTTAAACATTATAATAATAACGCTCATGTTGTTTAGGATTTGTTTTCCAACACAGGTTGCTCACCCTAATATAATATGCAGAAGGGTCAAGCGACTGATCCGAATCTGTTTCCGAGTTACCGCTGTTACTGAATGATGTATCTGCGAGGGCGGCACTGAAAATTTCGGGAATCAAGGAAGTGACACAACATTACTATTTAAAAATATATTTATTGCTTTTCGAAGTATTCTCCGCGAAATTTGACACATTTTCCATACGATGGAACCAATCATTGAAGCAACCATTCCATTCGGAAGTTGAGGTCTCCAAATTGGCCGTTTTGTAGGCGTCCACAGCTTCTTCAGGTGATGAAAATCTCTGTACACGCAATTTATTCTTTATTTTAGGGAAACTATAAAAATCATTAGGGCTTAGGACGGGGCTGTACGGCGGATGGTCTAATAATTCTATGTTTTCTTGCTCTAAAAACTCTTTAGTTCTGTGTGCGGTGTGAGAACTCGCATAGTCCTGATGGAGGATGATGCGACAGTTGCAGTTCTCTTTACGGAGTTCAGAAACGACCTGTGGCAAACAAATGCTAGCATACCATTCTGCATTAACCGTTCTTTGTCCCTCAAGAGGAATAGCCGTAACATGGCCGGTTTTGGAGACAAACGTGGCCACCATTTTTTTTGCAACACTCCGTGATCGAACAATTTTTGTAGGCTTTAACTCATTTTCGAACACCCAAACTCGTGACTGATTTTTTGTTTCGGATTCGTACGCATATATCCAGGATTCGTCACCTGATACAATGTTGTATACAGTATTTGAGGATCCTGCGTCGAATATTTCGAGAGTTCTTACGCACCAAGTAACGCCAGCCGCTTTTTGCTCTTCACAGAGCGAATGCGGTATCCATTGGGAAAACAACTTTTTTACACCTAATTGTTCATGCAAGATTATTTGTATTTGACTCATGCCAATGTCTAAAGTTGCCTGAATTTCGCGGTATGTCACATGTCGATCTTGCTCAATCAGCTTACGCACAGCATCAACGTTGCTAAGCATCAACGTTTTCTTGGGTGACTGCAGTTTTTGGACGACTTTGACGGGGATCATCATTGAGCTTGACACGTCCACGTTGAAATTCAGCAAACCAGCGATAAATTGTGGTTTTGGATGGGGCTTCATCACCAAATGCAGAAATCATCTGGTCAACACACTGTTTTTGTGTTAAACCACTTCGAAAGTCATAATAAATCATCGCTCTTGAATTTTCTCGAGTCAATTCCATTTTCTCAACGACTAAACAAGTTTGACAAAACCTTGTGACAAGGCCGATAATCTTTTTTTAAATAAATAAATGGTATTCAATTTTTAAAACCAAGGAGTTTTCAATTAAAAAGATTTTAATATGACAGGAACAGCGAAAATATTCCATTCCCGATACTTTTACTGCAGCCTAGGTATGTGTGTGTCAAATCGTTACTTTATTCTTTCTAATTTATATGACTAAATATAAGACTATAATCTCTCTTTTGCTTCCACAATGGAGGGTATCCGTGAGGATTTACCCTCTTAAACGTTCCTTGCATGCTTAACTATGCATGACCTTCGCCTGTCGCAGATCATCCTTAAAAGCAGATTAAATTGTCCCTAAGCACTTACAAATCTATTTTCATTTGAAATGCAAATATAACTATTCACAAAGGAGATGTAAAGTCTTTGAGTTGTCTGAAAAGCAGAATGTACGAACTTTAGCCCAATAAATATTTCAGTATGCGTCATTCGTAGAAGGAAAAAAGACGGGAAAGCGATAATATTTTTTCAGTTGTAGGTAGAGTTAAAACTTACATGTATTTTTTTAGTTTATTTTAAAATAAGTACGATTGAACGCTCGTGTGGCACTCAAATGGCAGCCTCTTATTGGTAGGCAAAGTGTAGACCAACCCCCCACTAGATGAAGTAACAACGTGGTTCGACATGCAGAAAGTCGATGGATGCAGGTGGCTCAGGACCGTGCTTTGTGGCATTCCTTGGGGGAGACCTATCAGTGGACTTGTGAAGGACTGTAATGATAATGACGATGATGATGATGATTGATTGACAGAAAAACTGACAATATTTTCAAACTAAATTTCTGTCGTGTTAAAATGTAGTGATGAACAGATGCCACAAATGTCAGTGCGTTTTAATTGATCGCGTCCTATCCTTTCCACAAATTTCAACCTCGACTTTGAGGTAGTTATATAGTGACGACTTAAAGCTATACTATAGTAGAAGCGGATACACAGCAAAACATTTCAGCGTAAACAGTAACTCTCAAAGTAAATGAACATACGACCTTGATTCACTTGTTTAAACAAGGAAAATAAAGATGTGCTTTTTCTTACCTTTTTCTAAAAAAATCCGCTTTTATAAAAAAAATTAGACAAACGAAGAAAGATAATCGGAGTGCTGCGTACATTCCAATGATGCCGAAACCATGCTCAATTCTTGACGCACTCACGCACACATCATTCTTAATTCTTTCCTTATCAGCCAGTAAAAGTTTACAACTGAACGCACACATGTGCACCTAGCATCAAATTGCGAGTTGCAAATGATTTTAGATGCATATGTAAACTTGAGTGCGTGTTACAATAAATCGAGTATGGTTTTGTCTTGGTTTTTGCATCTTTGAAACGCAGCACTCCGTCTTTCTTTCTTATTATAATTGTTTGATATGAGTTATTATACTAATAAAGAGCACATGATTGATAATTATGCCTGTGAATGAGATGATTTCTTTAACGCCATTTCTAAATGGTTTTCATAATTAATTGTATACTATGGTATATTGTAAATTAAAATTTAAAAAGTCTCGCCGGTTTTCTTTGTGGTTCTTCCCTGGACATATTTTCCGAAATAGTGAGAAAGCTTGAATCACTCTTAATAATTACAGTTGTAAGCTATTTTATTTTATATATAAAAATAAATTGCTATCCGTTAGTGTCGCAAAAACTCGAAAATGGCCCGCCCGATTTTGATGATTTTTTGTGTGTATTTGAGTGGTTCGCTGGATGGTTTAAAATCTGGCGCCGTTGTTGAGATCCAGAAATCACCCGTGCGAAGCCGGGACAGAGAGCTAGTATTGAATAAAAATGACTCTGGTCTGTTCTATTTCCTTGTTGGCTTGAATAAATAAAGAAATAAACTTTACAAGGACGTTTTCGTTGCCCACATTAGCATATTCTCCAGAAATCCACTTCCCTTTGCGCCCGACACATGCGATGAACGATGTACGAGGTAGATGTGACTTGAAGCCCAACAAAGCTTATCATCACTTGAACTATCAACTCAAACAAAGGCTACGTATGCTTTGCATATTGTCGTGTATTATTAATAAAGGCAAAAAAGTTTGTATGTGTACTGAATACATACACATACTTTATACATACGTTACTTAGGGTAAGATATGCACGAATTCTATGGATTCAGGTAACTTAGGACCGTGCTTTGTGGCATTCCTTGGGGGAGGCCTATGTCCAGCAGTGGACTTATAAAGGGCTATAGTTATGATGATGAAGGTCATTTATTAATATTTTAAATAATAAAAACCAACTAGTTAAGATCAGCGTAATAACACAAATCGATGTGTCTTACCTAGTTTGAAGACACTTAAATTATATTACGTAATTCATTTTTAGAACATCTTTAATATAATGGATTTCTGCAAAGTAACGGCTTACTCTATTTATGATGTATGAATGCTTATACCCTTGAAATGGTTTAGAGCTTTTCTTAAAAAGATGAACCGCTTACTTCGTTACGACGCTGTAAGAATATCCAATACCTCATATCATCCCGTGGGTGTCGTAAGAAACGATAGATGGATACTGAACCAGGTACTTCTGAAAATACCAAAAACAGCGGTTACCAACACACCGGTTAAGTGGGGCTACCACAGTAAAATTCCCCGTAAGATGATGCTGTGGTACAGTGACCCATACATCAATCAATATACGATCAAAAATTGAAATGGAAATGCGTTATCACCCCTGAAGATTAATATGTAATTATTCTTCAGTAATAAAAATTATCTTCGGTTCTCTACTCTCACCATGTGAACTAAAGCAGCTTTATTCTGCTATTTTATGCTGATATTCTGAGCGGGCGTGATTCTGATGGGGCCGATCCATTTCCATAGCAGCAATTATCGCTGAATTCTTGATAGAGTAGGATGCTAGCAAATTTGGTTTCCTCAGACATTCAAAATTGCTCTCAATCTTTTCTACGACACCTAAGATTTGATAAATTATGAGGATTGATTTTAATAAAAAAATCCTTATGGACTGCATTAAAATAGCAAACGTCATATTTCCAAAGTTACTATGGTTCTTTAACCCCTCAATCCCAATAAAAATCCCATGCAGTCGCATGCGCCCGGTAAATCCCGAGCGGTCGCATGCAACCGCAGCCATCCGGAGCACTTAAACCATTTAAACTTATATTTAGAAACTACTTTTCTGTGAAAAAGTTTGGCATTATAAAATGTATACAAAATTTTCTATATAAAAGTCAGGTTTTACTTCATTAAAAAATACCATTAGATTGCGCTATTGTATTTTGTAAAACACGTTTTACTAAAATGAAGTTACTCCACAGTGGCTTTTAAAAGTAAAGCTACATAACACTGCAGTAAAGTGATTCTTTGTTAAAAAACACCATTAGTATTCTACGGTTTTATTAAATATTTTTTTGATATCGAAGTCAATCTGTCAAATTATTACACATACAGGAACTTTTTTTACTTTTAAACTCTAAAAAACTAAATTGAACATACTGAATAAGGGTCTCTGGCCCTCTGGGCAGATTGTGACAGCAGTTGGTGAGTGCTAACATTGTTATTAATCGTCTCATTGACCTAATGGTCGTAAGCGTGAGTACTGATCATGTGGACGCACGCTTGAATTCCGAGTCGCGCCGAAATCAGCTAATGAGTTTTCCTGTCAGTAAATCTGTAGCAGCCCGAATTCAGGAAGTTGGCGATATTTCATGCTCGTGGCTCGGAAAGTCGAAAACCTGTTAGTCCTGCGTCTGATCTCTCTCTAGTTGTGTCAGATTTCTTTCCCATCTAACTATTATAGGTAGTGAATAGAGAGTGCGCTTATTCATGCGTAAACAGTCGTGCGCTATTTATCATTATCTTGTTCTGCGCAGATGGCTAGTCTCGATCACGGTGTCCGAAGTTCAGTTAGAGGACGTTATTATTAAATTGTTAAAATAAATTCTCTGGGATATTCCTCACCTCTGGCTTGCGTTGGTTGGCTCAAAGTTGAAAGAATATTAATTATATATAGATTCTGAGTGTTTGTACCGTTAGGGGTACAGAATAGGTGGGTTCTTAAAAAACCAAGATTTACGGTATTGTAATTATTTATTTATCTTACTTCCGCACACGTACAAGTTCTATTAAGGGGATCACTGGCCTGACGTAGGGGCGAAGTCCAAGCGCTGTTCCCCCCAAGGCCGTAGACAGCCAGTTAGCAGAAGGGCCGGTGAAGCCCAAGCCGATAGTGATGATGGCCGTTGGTAGGAGGGTAGCCCAACACTCCGTTAGCTCGCGGCTCGGCAACAGTAGCCCTTAGGTAGCAGGTAGATGCTTAGGTAGTAGGTAGATGCTAGGTGGTAGTAGATCCTGGAATTCCAGACGGAGGCCAGCATTAGGGAAACTTCCTATTGCACTATATGCGCCCTAGTCAATTCCAGCACCCCTTGTAGGAAGTTAAAATTCTTAAAGCTAAGCACTAAGCAGCCTCAGCAAAAGAGGTATTAATTAAGCAGAACAGTTACAATGTTTCAATAAATAAGAACTCACCCCAGCGGGATCAACTGCACCTCGAATAATTTAAATTGTAGGTAAGCAGGTTCAAAAGTCGTTAGTAGAAGGGTCACGCGTTGCGAACTTGAAGCGGTCTCAGGTAAAAAAATGCAAGAGGAATGGCCCGAACGGGGACTCGCCGTCGTGTCCGAAACCTACCGAGTCTTTTGTTTAGAGATCGTTGAGCAAAATGGTTCACGCTGCGCGGATTAAATTAACTAGTCTATGGTTCCGTAGAATAACTATTTTAAATTAACAATATGTAATAATTCGTTACTTTTTATTTTTAGAATAGAATATTATATTACTATTATTTATTAAAGATTTAAGATTAATCAATTATAAGTGTAAGGGTGCATTCAGAAGCAACGTTACATGTTTAAATTTCTTTAGCCCACATTTTCACCTCTCTACACACTTAACCGTTTGTTCAACTCTCTGTACCTCTCAGTATGATAAGACTGCATTATGAAGTGCCCTTTTAATACGCAGGAAGTATCCACCTGCCACGTTGAATCTATTGAGAATTTGGGGAAAGACCACGCCTGAACAGAGCACCAGCATGAAATTGAAGCGTAATGCTGCTGAACACAGTGAAACATCGCATCATGAGTGAAATGACGGAAATTCTTTTTATTGATAACAATTGATCATAGCCCTCAGGTATGACAACGCATCTGTATTTTTTTTGAAAACAGATCACATTACATGGCACAATCCATGTGAAGTGATCTATTCTCAAATAAGATTTCTCAAAGAAGATATTCCTTTATCTCATTATCACCATCTTCATTACAATCCTTCAAGTCAAAGCTGAACATAAACCTCCCCCAAACAGTGTCTTCAAAAGCCGGTTCAGGCCTATCTGCATCCAATGACTTCCAGCATGTCTTACCAAGCCGTTACTCCGACTAACAAGCTTCCCAGTAAGAATCAAATTCTTTCCCTTCTTCTCAGTTATCTGTTTTTCAAGCTGAATTAGCCTAGCCTATTCAGCTTTCTGACCCGTTTCCTTTGTGGCGTGCGTCTATAAAAATAATCCGAAGTGATTTTATCAACAAAAGTAAAGTAATTAAATTTTTTTAATTAAAGTGGCTCCTCTCAAACTTGTGTATGAAGCTAAATTATTCCTTAAGTCAATTAGGTAGTTCTGATATGTTGATTTACTTAAACTTTATTGTACTTTTTATATCATAGTAGATGGCAAGAGAGACTTAAGAATGATTCACGTTACACCGGGTCGCGACCAGGCCGGGCCCCGGCCGAACCCTGCCGGTACACGGTCAAACATCTTAGCATAATTTTTTATAAATGATGGTCTTTAATGATCTTAAATCTTAATAACGTCACATTAATAGATGTTACTAAAAGATAAGTAAAAGTTAATATGTAAAATTTAAATTTAAACACTTGAATCATCATCATTTCATATCATCTTCACAAGTATAGATAGATAGATAACGACGGGCTGTTTTCCGTAACTCAACACCTAAGCGAGTATTTTGCGTGTGGGCAGGAATAATGCAAGTTTTCAAGCCATGAAATCTCCCCGAAGAAATTCAACAGTCCTTTGATGTTGCGAGCAACTTCGGGGAGTGATTACGACGTGCCGAGATATTTAGTCATGTATGCAGCGACGCCCGGACATGTCAACAACTCATTGGCCGCCGTTTCTTTCTCCTCCATACATGCCCTGCACAGGGGACCATCCGTAACACCTATAGGAAGTTACAGCCTATATACGTCCCACTGCTGGGCACAGGCCTCCCCTCATTTCTGAGAGGGTTTTAGGGCAAGGAAGTGTCCGCCGCGCTGCCCCAATGCGTGTTGGCGAACTTCACATGTCTTCGAAATATTTTTTTTCTTATTTCTCAGACATGCAGGTTTCCTCACGATGTTTTCCTTCACCGCCGAGCACGTGGTAAATTAGCACTTAAAATTGCAATTAACAATTTCATTGGTGCCGGCAGGGATCGAACCCGGTTTGCTAGCGTACTGTGAAATTTACAGCGAGCGCTAACCATCTGAGCTACCACGGCTCCCTATAGTAAATAAAAGTTTATTAATAGAGCCATATTCTGAGATAGTACTTGTTACTATTCTGATTTTTGGCTTATTGAGTCTCTTTAGAGCCTCACTTAAATGGCTGTTTATTTCAGGCAAGGCCTTTCCAGCTTGTCTACAGATTACTAGATTTTTCTAGAGCTGACCGTGTTGATTAGTAAATTTTCTACGTACCATTGAACGGACGTTACCAAAAGGGATTTGCATGATTTGTTATGGCCATATAGTTGCCAGAGCCTATTCTCTTCTGGCCAGTTCATCCACTGCATCGTTGCCTCTGGATGCACTGTGTCCCTTGATCCATTCTTTTAGACAGTCATATTATTGTCTTCATATTTTTTTACAACATTAGGTGACAAACGAGCACACAGTCCACCTGATGAAAAGTGAATGCTGTAGCCCATTGACATCCAGGCTTTACCTTCAACTGAATATTAAAAGTAATTTGAATCAATCTGATCAAGAATTGGCAATGGCTTTTGAGAAACATTTAACTGATGTTCCTTTTTTGACAACAAAATCATTAAATTCTTCTCTTACTATCGCCGAATCATTGCTTAAACAAAATGTAAAGGCTTGTTCAAATAGTTTTAAATTTCATAGAGTATTGCCAAAAGATATAATTAACTATTTTAAAACTATTGATGTTAATAAAATGTCAGACTATGAGAGATTTTATGTTATTGCATCCGTAATTGATACAATAGCACCTTATATAGCCACTATTTTAATAAAAGCATTGAATCTGCTGTGTTTCCTGATTTAATTAAACATAGTAAAGCTATACCTTTAAAAGTGGTAGTACTCAAAAAATTTCTTTGTATACTTTAAGTAAAATTTGAAAAAAAATAAGTGATAAAAAAACGTGGTGAAAAAACAGATGATAAGATTTTTTAATAAAAATAAATTATGCCATACAAGACAACTTGTTTTTACAAGGGGTCGTTCGACAACCAATGCCGGAGTTGAGCTTATAAAACATATATTTTGTGCATTAGAGAATTCAGAGGATGCTTTAAGTCTATTTTGGTATGGTTTGGTAACCGCAGTTTTCTCTTACGATACCCACCGGACGATATGGGTAGTGGATATTCTTACACGAATACTTGTACGAGGGCGCCACTGAAAGTTTTTAGAACTGGCCACTTGTAAACGATAGAATAAAAAAATAAGTTAAAATTTTGTAAATGGAACACTTTGCCAATATTATTGTGTATGTATTTTATTAATTTGTCATGTATTTACGATTTGGCGGCAAATTGAAAATTTGTGTCATGTCAGCATGAATTCAACGCGAGAAAATTTTCGTACAATGATTTTTTAAGACTTTCGATGTTATTTAAGCCAACAAAAAAGTTATGATAGACTTCGATTGACCTTTCTTGATGAAACCCCATCTCGTGCTACTGTTTACAACTGGTTTAAGAAGTTTAAATGTGGTCGCACTAATCGCGATGACTAAAGATAAATCAGTGTTTTGTGGCGTATGATAGAGACTGACAAAAGAGTGATTTATCAGCAGATTTAGACAAGTTTAGGCATCGATATGTCAAGTGCACAAAATCCTCCATGAACATTTAGCGGTCAGGGAGCTTTGTACCCGGTGGATACCTCATAATTTGACAGAGAGCCAAAAACTCCGTCGTATTGATTGGTGTCATGAAATGGTTCAAAGATTTAACGGAGGTACGAGTACTCACTCGTACACACTCCTAGTTCAAATGCTGTGTTCGACATACTTACGAGTAACAAAAGCTGGATTTATTATTATGATCCCGAAACTAAGAGACAGTCTGCTGTCTGGGTGTTTCCTTCCGCGAAGTTGCCAACTAAAGACAAAGTCGAAGCATGGGAAAAAAGGTGGTGGCCTCGTTCTTCGGAAGGACAGGTCATTGCGCAACAATTGTTTTAGAGGATCGTAAAACAGTTACTGCAGAGTGATACACAAACAATAGTTTGCCACTTGTCTTGGAAAAAGTTCAGAAGAAACGACCTCGCAATAGGATCCTCTTTAACCATGATAACACCTAGTCGCACACCGCCAAGCAAAGAATCGACTACTTGGCGAAATCAGACGTGGAATTACTGGGTCACCCGCCCCGACCTCGTACTTTGCGGTTTTTATTTATTTCCGAAAATAAAAATAAAAACTTCGAGGAAAACATTTTATAGACGCCCAGGAAGCGGTGGCTGCGTTTCAAAATGCCATCGAACAGACCCCTAAGGACGAATAAGCAAAGTGCTATTCTCAGTGGTTCCATCGGATGCAACGATGTATTGATGTAAATGGACACTATTTCAAAAAGATATAATAAAACTAATAACTTGCTAGATTGTTCATTTTTATTTTTTACGAAGTTTCATTGTCACCCTTTTAGTACCTAAGTAAAAACGAATATTTACAAACAAGATGAACGAAATAACGTCTCCTAAGAAATTCGTAAAGTTAATTCATAAAAAATGTTTGAGTATAAAGATAAAGTATGATTCACGTTACACTGCATATATATATATATATATATATATATATATATATATATATATATATATATATATATATATATAGCTGAGGACTAAGATGGAATGCCTCGATTCCAGTAAAAAGGGTCCGGTTCGCTACACTCACCATACTAAATACAGGCTGCTATTTTACCCTAGTATAGTGTAAGAGCATGCTGTTACCCCGTTCGAGCAGACTCATTCGTGTTATAATTATATTATATTATATTTAATTATATTATATATGTAGCTTAAATATTTAATCGAGTAAATGTAAGATGATTTATATTATGTAAGCCATATTTTCGTTGGCTTTCAAAGTAGCTGCCAAACTCTACTCACGCTATTGTTTCCCCGCTGCGCTATTGCGCTGAATAATTAACGTTGAAAGTCTGACATGCGTTTAGCGAACCTGTCGAACAGTACCAAATTGAACTATGTTTGCACTGTAATTATCAGTTAAATGCATAAATGATATATTGATGGTTATCTTTAAGTCCCTTGAACTGGATCTCTTAGTTAGAGAGAGTTTTATAATGTTAGAGTCATGCTGCAGAGTTCGACGCGACCGAGGAACGATCACTTGCTTGGAAATTACAAATGTGTGTATGAGTGACGGCAAATAGTAACGCAATGTTTCTTATTGTTAGCGTAGGAGTGCATCAGGGAATTCCACTTTAGTCCTCAGGGTTAACAACGCATCTACACTTTAAATTTTGGTATTACCTTTACCATTACATCCTACAAAAATGATTAGTGAACATAGGCCTCCCCCATATATTGCATCACACGCGGTTTGCCATAGTGGTCACGTCAGGCAGCTTTATGTTTATTTTTATTTTTTATTTTATTTTTTTATTAGGAATATGCTGCTGCCCATCTTCTGGTTTCTTTCTGTGGCCTCTGATGATGATATGGGTAATGAATGATAAATTGTATGGTATGGATAAATTAACACCACCACTACACGATCATTTGGAATGTTATTAATGTAATTTTTGATGAAAAAATAGTATTTAAATCGTGGCATTTATTGTCTATAAACATTACTGCTATCTCTTGGGAGATGAAGAATGGGAATCTAAACTCTAAAAAGTCTATGAAAGGCTGTTGCACTGTTTCTTGAGAACATGTACACACACAACACATTTTTTCCTTACAGAAAATTCTCTGAATTGTTGGAAGAACGTATATCAGTTGGGTTTTGGTCTGGCGAGTACGGTGGATCACGTATGATGTTGTGGAAAAAGAACCTTGTGCGAGAAAATTCAGCCTAAGCATAACGGCGTGCATTTGGCGGCGCGGTCGCAGCTTCGAGAGCATTTGGTTTTTCTCCCGCTCATTCATTAGTCCGTCTAGCTACGCGACACAGAGCGGCTGCCGGTCTTGCGCACTGCTCACGCTTACGCGACTATATTATTGTTCTCTTTTGTTTTAAATGTGACTTATAATATCTTACTGTGTTATCGTTTATAATTCCGTACTTGTCACTAATCAATTGTATCTTAACTTTATTTCTTACTTCGTGTTTCCTTCTACATTTTTGTATATTGAAATTAACTATTAATTGTATGTAATATATAAAATCCACCTCTCATTCAGGACTAGAATAGTGCCCAAATTTTGGAAGCTGAGCAATGTGCAGCCTGTGCCTAAAAAGGTAGCCGTTGCCGACCCTGCCAACTATCGGTCAATTTCAATTACCTGCATACTCTGCAAGATTATGGAGCGTATATTTATCGCCCGATTAATGACCTGTCTGGAACAAAATGATCTCCTTAGTGACCGGCAATACGGGTTTCGCCGAAATCGGTCAGCTGTAGACTTTCTAGCGTATGCCACACACGTATGTGGTGAGTCACTCGAGAACAGTGGAAAATCACTTGCTCTTTCTCTTGATGTCGCAAAGGCCTTTGACAAAGTTTGGCACGATATCCTTTTGGCTAAGCTTCCAGCGTACGTCTTATCTCCTGGTCTGATTGAATGGGTAAAGGACTTTCTGAGTGAACGGTCTCTCTGGGTCGTCGGCGATAGCTGCTCATCCGATCCTGTGGCGACTGACGCCAGTGTTCCTCAAGGGTCCGTTCTCTCCGCAGCTCTCTTCCTGCTGCATATTAATGATCTGCTTATGCCCGTTATATACCTGTATGCAGAAGATATTGTGCAGAGATACCAACCAAGTGCTCGGGCCAGTCGGGATCAAATCCAGTCCGAAAGAGAGACTATGATTGAGCGTGTGAATCTCATACTACAGCAGCCTCCGAATCGTCACTACAGGCCTTGAATCTCGTGAGATTATCTTTTCGCCGCTAAAAGGAGCTCGCTCACCCTGGTTTCTACTTTTCGGAATGTATCCTTGGAGTACACTGACTGCCTTCAGTTGTTATGGAATGAATTTTCTCCGAACCTCAACTACGGGCGGTTCATTGAGTCCAGAGCCAAAGCAGCCGCAAGGAAACTTGGTGTTCTTGCAAGGGTGCGGCAGTAGTTCACACCGGGACAGCTTCTTACTTTGTATAAAGTGCAAGCACGGTCGTGCATGGAGCACTACTGTTACATATGAGCTGGTGCCTGGTGTTGCAAAATGCCACCTGGCAGCGTTGGACATAGTGCAGAGACGTGCTAAGAGGCTCATTGCTGACCTTGATTTGATTGAAACCAACCTCGTCAGCCTCAAGCACAGGCGCAGAGCAGTCAGCCTTTCGGTATTCTATAGGATGCATTTCGGAGATTGTGCGCACGAATTGCACGCATTAATTCCTCCCTCTCTTTCTACCATCAGACGACCAGTTGGTCGGCGGGTCTTCACCTCTTTGTTGTCGATATTCCACGCATTAGAACCAAACGGTTTACTTCGAATTTTGAATGCGTACATCAAAAGAGTGGAATAATATGCCGGTATCTATCTTTCCATACGAATATATTCTGGGCGTCTTCAAGGCAAGAATGAAGAGGTATTTGTTACGCTTAGACAGTGCGATTTGCCATCTAAGGCTGCATCACCACTTTCCACCAGGTGGGATTGTGGTCAAGCATTGGCTTATAAAAAGTAAAAAAGTGGTTTAATTCACCATCTGGCACAGTTTTTATCTGCAGGTCCAGTAATGTTGAAACGGTCTTGCATCATCATCATTAGAGTTTATAAAAGTCACCCCTAAGGACTAAGATGAAATTCCTTTTTTCAAGTTAACAAGGTTCTCCGCTTCCCTACAATCACCATACAAAACACAGGCTGCTATTTTACGCTGCTATTCTGTGAGAGCCAAATTGTACCCTGGTTGAAACGACCCTTTCCTGCTACAACCGTAATGCCTATCGCTGCATCCAAATGTTAATCAATCTTAAATCAATTTTATATTTATTTTAATAATATTATATACCTAAAGTCAACTAAACAAAATGTAAGGGTTAAACTTGATTTCGTACAAGTTGGGAGCCGGCGTGAACAGTTAAAATAAGTATTATTTTGAAGATTTAAGTATGTGATAAGTAATTCAATAAATCATTCTTGCAGAGCCTGGGGGTTTATTTTAATTTATGTTTTATGATTTATAAAATCACTAGTTCTTGTGATAAGTATCTTAAATAAATTGAAAAGGATACAAAAGAATGCAGTTTTGTAGAAATTATTTAATAAAGTAAAATAAAACCCATTTAAATTGTTAAATTATTTTCTGCAATTTATTACTAAATGTCATCTAGAAAAGTCTCTCATAACCCAAATATTAACTGTCCAGTAATCCAAGTGAAAAGCCGAACACGAAATTACAAACACAGCCACAATACCAAATGCGCATGACAAGTTGAAACTTGAAGTTACCAAGTTAAGTCTTCTTCGGAACAGGCAATGATCAATGACCATACAGCCTATTCAGCCATGTTAGATAACGATTTAGATAATTAGATAATTCAAATGTTTTTTTTTTACTTTAACAATATAAGCCTACTCATCGTTTTTCTAAATATATTTCTTTTATTCAATATTAATCTCTACAGATTCGCTTCATGTTTCAACATATTGATTTTTTTAGTAATGAAGGCTATTTTATAATAAAAAAAGCTTTCATTATTTATTGCCATAAACAAAATACAGAAAAAATATTTAAAAACATAGTGGTTTTGGTAAGAACTTGACCATCGATGGATTGTTGCTCCTGTTTTATCGTTTAAATAATGGCTTGAAATGGATTTTGATAAAAGTGATGCAATTTTGTGTATTGTCTGCGCACGTGAACTTTTAGAGGAAACGACGAAACAAGAGTTTCGATCTAGATATAAACCTCAAGTTAGTTGATCACTTAGCCGAACTTCAGTGGCTGTCGTCATCGACTGTTCGTTCGTTGAGTTGTTATCAAAATCTCCCAAAAACTTCACATGGTGACGAATCAGTATATTGTAAAGAAAAATCTATAAAAACGAAGATCCTGAATGAAATGAAAAAATGGCGTCCGTCCGAAGTATCCAAGCCAAAATTCTTAATTAAAAATTTAAAAACGTTTGGTTCTTGCTATAGTAAAAGCATTTGCTTTCGTTTTTCAGTTCAAAATATGTTTTATGATTGTCCCAAGGACAACAGAAATAAAAATCATTTAATTATGCTTATAGTTTAACGTATTATAAAACTGAAAGTTTCTTGGTCACTTTAAAATAATATTAAATTATAATAATAAACTAAAAGTATTTTAATTATAACAATTAAAAATTATTTTACTTTTATAGCTACTTAAACTATATTTAATTAAGTCAAAATGTAATTAAAAAAACCTTTGCAAAAACCATGAATTAAATAAGTATATAATATTTATATGACTGTTCACTATACATTGCATAACTTTTGATAAATACCTGTAGAATTACTAAAGTTATATATCATATATCTTTACAATACTTAATTGTAACCTATCACCAAAAAAAAAAAGAGTTCTTTGACTTGCGATAACAATAATCATTTATTGCATTATAAATTAAGAAATTAAAAAAGGTCTCATAAATAGTAGTCTAACCTTTCACACGCATAGTATTAGTAATCATAATATGATGTATACTTTTATAACTGTAAATAATGGTGCCTTTGGAAGTGACTAGTGTCTAAGATACAGGCTCGGCCTAGTTTAGACGCTAGTGTATAAAATTGTATAGATATGTTATAATTCATACCATTTGTTCAAATGTCTTAAAAATAAATAATGTAATCCTTACTTTGTATCAATAAAAAATTATTATTATTATTATAGTTGTAGTACAAATGGGTTAGCTCGACCGGGGAAGGTCAATGCACTCATATAAATAAAATAGCCTTTTATTCCTCATTATTTACACTTAATAAATTTGTTAGAAATTCATTGTTATATCTTTAAGTAATTTTGCAAATTACATTTACACTGAATAAATTTGTTTCAAAATCAATTTAATAACTTTAAGTACATGCATTACTATAATATAAGAATTACATTCAATTGGAAATTTCATTACACTGAATAAATTTGTTACAAAATCAATTTAATAACTTTAAGTACATACATGCATTATTATAATATTAGAATTACATTCAATTGGAAATTTCATTTTGTAATTAATTTGCTTTTATTTAGATAATTTAATTTTTATATAAAACATTTTAGATATTTTAGTTCCACAAATTTATATTAGTATTTTCTTTAAATAATATTTTATTTCAATATAGATCTTATTAATTTCTTAAATATATTTGTAATTATTTATAAGTACTTATTTATTTTTTAATATATATACAACATGTAACAAAAACCCTGTGATTCCCGTTTACTGCGTTATCAGAATCAGTATCCAAGCATATAAAAATAAATTTTTTTTCGAAAAAAACATTAAAATAATAATTTTAATGAAAAAAAAATTGCAAATTGTATGTGATTTTATAATCTCTGCATTGGCCGAGGAGTAAGGGGATTGTCAAAGACCCCGCAGTACCGATACTCGTGTGAGTTAGAGGAAATAAAACCACATACAATTTGCAAATAATTTTTTTTTCATTAAAATTATTTTTTTAAATGTGTTTTTGTGAAAAAAAATTATGTCCATACGCTTGGATACTGATTCTGATAACACACTTATATATATAATTTTAAGTTATTATACCTGTTATTTGGGGAACCCTTTTCGGGTAAAGGCCTCCTCCAGAGCTGCCCATACTTGTCTATCCTGTACCTTGTTCACACAGTTTTCCCAGCTGTAGTCATCACCTCGTCGACGCATCTTTCTTTTGGCCTGCCTTTTACACGTGTTCCAGCTGGTCCTTGCCACACTGAAATCCACACTGAACTAAACACTGAAGTCCAGAATTTACCCCAACTTGATATTATTCTTCTTTGGATTTCGTCAACGTGTCTCGTTCTTTTGAATGATTTTAATTTATTGAGATACACATATTCATCAACATATTGTAATGGAATGTTGTTCAAAATTATAGGTATTTGGGCTCTATTCGTGCTGTTTTCGAGAGTCATTACGAATCGTCTCGCACGCAGACTCGACGACTTCCAGCCTCCCGAACAAGCCGGTTTCCGAAAAAGGCTTCAGTACCATAGACCACATACATACCCTGCGCAGATTGTACAGAAGACTGAAGAGTACAATTTGCCACTTTGCCTGGCGTATGTGGACTATGAGAAAGCCTTTGATTCCGTCGAAATTTGGGCGGTGCTGCAGTCCCTTCAGCGGTGCCAAGTTGACTGTCGGTATATCGAAGTGCTGAAGTGTTTGTACAGTAGGGCTACGATGGCTATCCGAGTACAGAACCAGAGCTCGAAACCTATCCAACTGCAGAGAGGTGTAAGACAGGGTGACGTTATATCCCCGAAACTCTTCACCGCTGCTTTGGAAGACGTTTTCAAGCTACTGGACTGGAAAGGATACGGTATTAACATCAATGGCGAGTACATCACTCACCTTCGATTTGCCGACGATATAGTCCTTATGGCAGAATCGCTGGAGGACTTAAGCACTATGCTCAATGACCTCAATAGTGCCTCCCAACGGATAGGTCTTAAGATGAACATGGACAAAACAAAGATTATGTTTAATGTCCATGTCACACCTATGCCGGTAGTTGTTGGGAGCACTATGCTCGAAGTTGTTGACGAGTACGTTTACCTGGGACAAATATTCCGACTAGGTAAGTCCAACTTCGACCGAGAGGTCAATCGACGGATTCAACTCGGCTGGGCAGCGTTCGGGAAATTACGACATATCTTCTCGTCAGGTATACCTCAATCTCTGAAAACTAAAGTGTACAACCAGTGCGTGTTGCCAGTGATGACTTACGGATCAGAGACGTGGTCCTTCACTGCTGGCCGTATGAGGACGCTCAAGGTCGCTCAGCGAGCTATGGAGAGGACTATGCTCGGAGTTTCTCTGCGTGATAGACTCAGAAATGAGGATATCCGCAGTAAAACCAGATTGACCGACATAGCCCAACGGATTAGTAAGCTGAAGTGGCAATGGGCCGGCCATATAGCTCGAAGAACCGATAACCGATGGGGAAGAAAGGTTCTCGAGTGGCAGCCTCGTACCGGTAGGCGTAGTGTAGGGCGACCCCCCACTAGATGGAGTGACGACCTGGTAAGATATGCAGGAAGTCGATGGATGCAGGTGGCTCAGGACCGTGCTTTGTGGCATTACTTGGGGGAGGCCTATGTTCAGCAGTGGACTTGTGAAGGGCTGTGATGATGATGATGATGATTCGTCATTACCTTGGTTTTAATAGTGTTTAGTTCCAGGCCTGCATCCCCCCCGAACGGGTTCCCGCCTTGTCGTGGCGGGGGGCTTAGTAGCCGTGGCTTGGTCTCCCACGGTGAACAAAGAGGAACCCACGTGGCTGGCCCGAGGTGAAGGGCCGGCCTGAGGTGGCCGCTCCGAGTGGGCTTGGGGAGCCCACTTCGGATGTGTGCTGGTGGACTGCAGCGAGTGGGGACTCGCGCACCCTCTACCGCTGCAGCCGAGGTGGAGTCGCGGAGGAAGAGGAGTGTTGGTATGGCGATGCGCCACTCGCCCTATCCTTCGCGACTCAAACGGGGCCGCACCGTTGAGGCGGTGGTGGTGGGGCTGCGGGGGGAGAGGATTGTCGGTATTGCGAGGCGCCGCTCTCCTCTACCCTCCGCAGCCGAATCTTGGTTGGCGGCGGAGCCATAGACCAGATCCGCCGCTGGGGTCGGGAAGGCTAGTACTTCTAAGTGCTCGTTTTTCCTGGACCCATGGCCTTTGTGCATCGGACGCGGGGGCGTCTGTTGCACAGACGTAGTTGGAGGCCGTGGAGGAAGGCGCGCCATGTGTTCTGGTGCGCCTTACCTGGGAAGGAGAACGGGGAGGAATTTTCCTCTCCCGAGGAGGTGCTGCCATGGGGCGGCAGGCGCTAGTAGGGCCGCGGATGTGTGCGAAAGCGTTCCCGTAGCCCTGCCAATATGCGACAAAGGTGGAACACCATGGGGTTTTAGTCGGTGCGAGTCCGACATAACCCGTCCTTGCCCCCGCGAGGCGGGTATGCGTAGGCATTTCCCCATGCAAAAAAAAAATAAAAAGGCCTACATTTTGACTGGCGTTGTTTAGCTCGTTTACCATCTACACTATCTGTTTTGCTGACTCAGAAAATATTACTCAATCATCTGCAAATCTAAGACGACTGAGATAATTCCCTTTTATATTTATACCCTTATTTGCCCATTTTAAGCCTTTTTTAAACCTCTGATGTTTGATGTGTTCCAATACTGCTATAAAGATTTTTAGTGAAAGTGGATCTCCCTATTTCAATCCTCCTTTTATTGGGAAGGCTGATCCGGTTCGCTTTAATTTGACTCTACTAGTGCTCTCATGGTAGATGTATAAAATATGTTTGGATGTTTATGTATTGTTGGGAAATGTTTTGGTTTTCTAGAGATTTCCAAATGCTGTTGTGCGAAATAGAGTCGAAAGCTTTAGCAAAGTCGATAAAAATTCATGTTATTTTACGCTAGTAGAGTACCACGTTCTCAGTTTTCTGAGAGCTTTCCTACTTTTCCGGTCAAGCCAACCCATTTGTGCTACAACCATAGTTGTAGCATGGCTTTAGCACGTAAGGAATCACTATAACACAGCGTAACATATATTGTATAACACAATAAAACAGCGTGACATATATTGTGTCACGCTGTTTTATTACTGTTAATGACTAATTGCGTAAGCAGGAAAACAAATTATACATCTGCTCTCAATCTATAATATCTTTAAAATAACCACTTGACGTGCTACTAACATTAACTAATTTTTTTAATTTTTTGTTTGATTTTATCATTTTGGAAAAATTAAAGTTAAAATCATCGAGTACTACATGAATAAAAAATTGAAGAAGAAGGCCAATTACTAGTTTTCACAAACAGAATTAAAACAGTAAACATGTAACAAGTTGATGTAAAATAATAATAACAATAAAATAATAACCATACGGACAAGAAATTAAGTTAAAAAAATTATGAGAAACCATATTCTTTAGTTTACAAACACTGGTGTTAAATAAAAATCTATGTCTAATTGTTGTGTAAACTATTAAAGCTTTTGCGTGCCCTTATTAAAAATGAATTTTGTCGATAGATAGTTTTATTTACAGGGACGTGCAGAGGATTGTTTCCTATTTTATAAAGCAACTCTGGACAGTCAACTGTGTTGCTAAAAATGTTTAAAAGATAGCATAAATCTGCTATTTTTCTTCATTCGTATAGAGGATGTTTACGAAATTTCTTCCAGCACGTGTAGTAATCGGGTACGTTAGTGTTAGAACGGAATTTCGGATATCTTAGGATATTCTTTAAGGTTTCGATTTTGTTAATGCAATGTATGATTCCAAACTTGTAAGCTTTACTCTAAATGATTTCGGACAAATGTATTATAGAGTGTTTTTAACGTTTTTATGCTCTTGAGCTCTGATGATATTCTCAAAACAAATCCGAGCGCACGAGATGCTTTATTAATCATTTTAGAGATATACATATCAACGAGTAGTTTTAAGTCGAACTCAATCCCTAGATCTTTGATATTGCTGACTCGGATTTTTAGCATATTCTAGAGATTGTTATTGTATGAGAGAGGGCTAGGTTTACGAGTGTAATTGCAAACAAAATATTTCGTAATATTGAGATCATTTTTTTCTTAGGACAGTAAACTTGAAAGGGATCGATATTTTGTTGAATGTTATGAAATCCACAACAATCCTTTATGAGACTTAGAACATTTATGTTAACTGTATATATAAGTTTTGAATTCTGAAAAAATGTCATCCTAAACCAGTATGTGGCTTTGGTAATTTAAACAGTCCCGCTGGTTTTCGTGCTGGTTCTTCCCAGGGCTTCTTTTCCGAACTGGTGGAAAAGCTTAAACGACTTTCAATAAGTATTCTTGTAATCTTTACTGAATAAAAATGATTCTATTCTATTCTCTGAGACTAGTTCATCACTAATACTCTGATCTCACGAAGCTAAGTTTATCGATCCAGCGACGAAATAACAGCTGCTTTCTTAGGACTTTCCCGTATGTATCAGAACTAGCATTAAATTAGCTTAAGTTTGAAATATTATAAATATTTTAAAATAAATAGGACAGGTAATTTAAAGCTATACGTGGTAGAGCCATGCTTCAGTTATATTAGTAGTATAGTTGTAGCACGAATGGGTCGGCTCGACCGGGGTAGGACCACGCTCTCACAAAATACCAGCGTGAAATAGTAGCTTAATGCTGCTGTATTTCGTATGGTGAGTGTAGAGAACCGGAGACCCTTTTTACTGGAAACGAGGCATTCCATCTTAGTCCTCACGGGTGACAACGCATCTGCATTCTGATTCGTAATCGAGGATAGATGTAGATGTCTATGGGCCATAGCAACCACTTACCATCAGGTGGACTGTGTGCTCGTTTGTCACCTTATCTTATAAAAAAAAAGAAATAATTTCTGTATCAAACTTAATCAATCTTGATTACGGAGTAAAATAAAGTTTTCGCTAATTTTGCTATTGAAATTCAATCCTCTACCGGAAAACAAACTTTCTGTTGTCATTAGAAATAATCAATTTACGAAAGGATTATGAATAGACGCCTTAATTAATTATAGTTCCCGTTCACGGTTGTTAAGTTTTGCTCATCAGTGCAAATTAAATACAACTTACTTGACGACATATAAATTGACGTAACTTCATCAATTTTATTTATTTTGCAATTTTACATTATTAACCTTTAATTAAATTACAATACAAAAGACAGTGTTAAGAGTAATCTCTTATTATATATTTGTAATTAGTATTTTATAATTCATTTTCTTTATTTTGACTACCTCCTTGATCTAGTGGTGGTTAACGCGACAGTAGATCATGAGGTCCCGGAGTAAGGAAGTTGGCGGTGTCTCACCCCCGTGCCTCAGAAAACATGTAGTGCTTTTTGGTCCTGCGCCTGATCTCTCGTTGGTCGTTTCGATATACCATCACATCGAACTAATAGAGGGAAGGAACAAAGAGTGCAGCTGTGCTTGTGCATACGTTTAGGCACTATAATCCTCTCCTGCGCAGATGGCTAGTCTTCGTTGAGGATGGTCGCCGAGACCGAAATTCACTATGGAGGACACTATTATTATAATTATTTTGTTCTAAAACATTTTAACAAAATTCAATAATACAATTTATACTAGTAGTACATTTTTTCATTTAATGAAGTATTTAAGCATCATATCAAACAGAAAAAAGATAAACAGATTGTTATAGTCTTTGCCTCATATATCTATCTAATAGCAAAAATGCAAAAAAAAAACTACATTCAAAAATCCTTCACCTACTCATTTATCCAAAATTATATCGAAAAGTCTGCTAAAGCTTTCAATTTACTCGAATCTGCAGAAAATTTGATACTTGGAATCGTGCGAACCTTGTCTCTCCGGGCTCAATTTGTATTAATATTAAAACAGAGAGAAAACATTATACGGGGCGTCAAGGTTGTTACAAAATGAAGGGTTGGAAAGAATATATTACAAAAAAATCTAATTTTCACAAATGTTAAGGTCAACAATACACTCACATAATTATATTTAACGTGATAGAGTAGAGCCACGCTGCAGCTATATTATAGTTGTAGCACATATGGGTCGACTCAAACGGTGTAGGACCACGTTCTCACAGAATACCAGCGTAAAATAGCAACTTAATTCCGCTGTAAGGTTTTCTACACACATTCTATGGTAAGTGTTGAGCACCTGAGACCCTTTTAATGTAAATAAGGCATTGCATCTTTGTCCTTAAGGGTGACAACACATCTGCATTTTGTTTATTAATCGAGGATAAATGTAGATGTCTATGCCTATGTCTATTACTCACCGTCAGGTGGACTGCGTGCAGGTTTGTCACACTTATCGTATATAAAGTAGCTGAGATGCTAAGATAATTAACTATTATCAGCGTGGTGTAACAAAATCAAAAAGAACCAGTGGTAAATTAAATATAAGAATGACCTTCAATAAGTATTATTTTTAATCTATATTAAATAAAAAAGTTTCTATTTCTATTTAAGGGTAAAAGCCAAGCGTATAATTACCTTAATTTTGAATCTGCTTTCATTATTCATCATTACGTACTGAATATAGGCCTTCCATTAGATTGATTCATGAGGTTGATATTTGTAATATTGGCCTGCTTGTCAAACGAATACTCATCTCGCGTTGTTCTTTAGCTCTCCATATTATCCGTAGCCGGTCATGAAAAGGATCAAACGGTGTGGTTGAAGTGTGTGGTTGAAAATATTTTATTCAGAGAGTAACGCATATACATTAAATAACAAACTTTTTTTGAAATATTAAAGATAATAAAATGAATTACTAAGTTCTGCGTATAAAATAATACTGATATGTCTTATCTAGTTTTAAAGGGAATCTCCTTCCCTCCCTCCCTCCCTCCCTTAATTGCGTGCATACGTACTGGTGATCACTACTACCACCCGTTGGTGTGTTTTTCCTAGAGTAACGTGTTGGTAGTTGTGCATATTGTTTTTTTTATTTTTCATTCGATCATATCATCATCATCATCACTATTATCATCAATGTACTATAGCTCATCACAAGCTCACTGCTCTCATAGGCCTCCTCCAAGTAATGCCACAAAGCATTCATCATCATCTTAAATATCTTACTAGGGAAGTGACGTAAGAACTACCATTTAGTGGGGGGCTGTCCTACACTTACATAACCGTACGTAGCTTCCACTCGAGAACCCTTCTTGCCAATGAGGATGCGATTATTATAGAATTAGTTTTTAATATTTAGAAGGTAACTTCTGATATTACTATTTTCATTTTCTTTTAGGTTTTTATGTTTTTGAATGTCTGAATGTGACTGACTGAATCTATTCAAATGATTCTCATTTTTTATTATATAGGCTATACCTAAGGTATAAATTTAAAGAAAAAATTTCACCTCGAAGGGTGGAATAAGACGAGATAAATATTTTAATGTAAGCGGCTTCACCCTCTTTAAATCGGTAGCAGACGCAGATGACGACGATTTATAAGACGTTTGACAAATTTTAATTCCATGGGTAAGTTAAAACCACCTGAAAGAGCATCAAACTAATTAGATTTTGATGGTACGTCTTCAAATAGGAAGTGCCTTTCATTTACAATTCTTATGTCTTCTTGCTTATAAAGACAACAAATCAGTTTATCATATTAACGCATCACACGAAACTAAAAGGAACGGAGTTTAAGACAATGCTACGCCTGAGTTTTGAACATTCATAACTTACGAACTCTGTCCAATAAATATTTCAGCGAACAAAGTCCATAAAGCGAAAAATGTTTGTTGCGGAGTTATATTACTCGTCCTGGCTTTAAGCCATAGCTTTAAGCTTACTATCAGTTCTAATATGTGTGATCGCCTTTTCTCAACAGTCGTACAAGCGGTTAAAGTTCTTCCAGTACTTTTTAGAGTAATGTGTATGTTGCAATGTTCTCCTCTTTTGGATATTGTAATACAGATAATAAGATTAAATTACTATCTGTAATATCAAAATAAATGCCTCTTGTCAAGCTTAAGAGATTGTTTGTATTTCATTAAGAAATTAATAAAAATTTCTAGAAATTTGTCAGCGTGAGTTGCCGCTAATCACATATAGATCTGAGACGTGGTTCTTTAGTGTTGGCCGTATGAGGTAGCTTAAGGTTGCTCAGCGAGCTATGGAACGTGCTATGCCAGAAGTTTTTTTGGGTCATAAACTTCGAAATGAAAATGTCCGCAGTGCAAGCAGAATAACCGTCCATACTGCAAAAAAAGATATACATGTTAGTACTCAGGGTTGACTACATTTCTGCGTATTGATTCTTAACCGAGGATCGATAAAGATGAACCCACTTACTAGTAAGTGTACTGTGTGCACTTTTGTCTCCCTTAATCTATATAAAAATTAAGCAAAGTTTGAAAGGTTTACGTGTAATGGTAGTCTCAGGCACAAGTATAAGTAACTACGAGTACGTTGGTAGATATTTATTGTATTTAGTATGTACATTACAAAATAGTAGCTCCAGGCTTTGCGGGCGCCGTAAATTCCAATTCAATTAGAGATTTACCGGAATTAATGTTTTAGTACCTACTTACATACATACATAAGAGTAATAAATACTATTTACGTAGGTCATTCAATAAGTTTTGAGATGCTCGAGATTTAAAAATGGAATGCACTCGTGTTATATGATTCTAAAAATTTATTTAAAAATAGAACTCCATAAGCCATTTGTAAATATTAAAAAAAGCAAAGTTCTATTAATTTTCCTGCAACGCTTCTCGTGCTTTTCATTTAAAACGATCTTAACTATAATGATATATACATATTATGATATATACATTTGGTTTAACCGAACAATTAGGTTTACAATGGTTACAATCACCATTAAGGGACTCAGCTCTATCACTTGCAACAATTTTTAGGTGGTTTGCTGAATTCAAGAGGAGTGAAATTAACCTTAAAAATGGCCAAAGAATCGGGGCCTCGCAAACAGTAGTAACGACAGAAAATGTTTGGACTACCGAAATGTTGGTGCGAGAAGACCCACGACTCACATATACGGACATCGAAAAGATTGTAGGCATTAGTTTGGGGAGTATTCATATCATCAT
This sequence comes from Parnassius apollo, assembly GCA_907164705.1. Taxonomy (NCBI): domain Eukaryota; kingdom Metazoa; phylum Arthropoda; class Insecta; order Lepidoptera; family Papilionidae; genus Parnassius; species Parnassius apollo. Next base: position 209,691 of record CAJQZP010001568.1, on the reverse strand, counting down.
ACATCAACATGTTGGAGTGAGGAAGCTTTGTTGTCGATGGATCCCTCGCTTGCTCTCCGAAAGCGAAAAACAGACTCGTGTGGATTGGTGCCATGAAATGCGTCTATGTTTTGAAAACGGAAAAATCAAGACATGTTTCAGAAATCGTTACTGGTGACGAGACAGGGGTCTGTCAATATGATCCGGAAAATAAAAGGCAATCATCGGTATGGGTCTACTCAGAAGGACAGTTACCGACAAAACTGCAAAGACCTCGCAACGTCGGCAAAAAATGGTGGTTATTTTTTTTTCCCGGAGCGGACATTTTTCGACATCAATGCTGGAAAATTGCAGCTCAGTCAACTTTGAATGGTATATTGTAGTTGCATTACCCAAAGATTTTCAAGCTGTGCGGCAGAGAAGACCAAAGACCGGGCTTCGGGGAATCATGCTGCATCACGATAACACCTCTTCACGTACTTCCCTTAGAACAAAAGCTTTTATTGAGGAATTTGGTGTTGAAACTGTTAGTCACCCACCCTATAGCCCTGGCTTAGCTGCTTGTGATTTCTTTTTGTTCCCAAGAGCCACAGGAAATAAAAGGCAAGTTTTTTTCAAGCAACGAAGAATGAACAAGATGGATCGGTTCGATCGGGAAAGAACCTGCTCTCTCAGATTACTAGCGTAAAATAGGAATTTAATGCTGCTATGTTTTGTATGGTAGGTGTAGAGATCCGGAGACCTTTATAACTGTAAACAAGGCAATTAACCTTATGGGTTGCAACTCGCTTGCATTTAGATTCTTAATCGAGGATAGATGTGCGAGTAGATGTCTATGGGCTACAGCATTAACAATGTAGACTCTACGGCGACTGACCGCTAAGGCTACATTGCCTGAAAATGCCTCATGTAGAGGCGAAACACGTGTCGTATTGTCTTCGATGGTGTGTCTACATGTAATAGTGGTGTTGGAAGTAGTGGTGCCGGGAGTAGTGGTGTTGGGAGTAGTGGTGCTGGGACTAGTGGTGACGGAGTTAGTTCATGCAATTGGGGGAGGGCGGGAGGTGCTCTTCAATCCAGGTACGACACATCATTGTAATTAGTTAGCAGAAGGTTGCAAAGTAATAAATTATTTATTATAATGGATTTCCGCAAAGTAACGCCTGATTATATCAATTACCATTTTATATTGTTACCCAGCTCTGCAAAAAGAGCGTCTATACTACATATTAAGAGAATAAATAATAAAAAAATCTTTTAGATCATAAAAATGCCCACGTTCTCTTACATTTAGGAAAGTGTTGTACGGTGTACTGCAGGTAATCAAACGTCACAGACAAGTGACCCTCGTCCCGTTTCGAGTTAAAAACTGAAATAAGGTTGGGTCCAAATGTGTAGACAGAGCCTGATAAATAACCCTGGCATACACTAAAACTATTGACCATAAAACTAATTCTATAACACATAGAGATTTTGGAGAAAACATTATACAACTCTTTGAGTTAAATTTGTATTTAATGTTGGCTCCATATTTGTTTATGTTGCAGCTATATTACATCTGCAGCACGACTGTGTTGGCGAAAGACAATGATCTTATAGCATTCCAACGTAAAGTAGTAGTACATCCGAAATAAGTTTTTGAGTTTTCTGTCAAGAAATTGTCAGTAGCAGAAGAACAAATCGTGCTTTGGAAAGCAAGTAATACCGTTGGTTCTGAGCTTGGTCTCTATCTCGACGTGTCAGTTTGCCATCCATCCGTGAGAGTGAGTGAATAGAGTGTGCACCCATGCTTGCGCATACACTCGGTACCATATTGTTATCCTACGTCCTTGGCCGGTCTCTGTTGAAAATGGCTGCCGTAACCAAAATTAGGTCTGGAAGGCATTTTTTATTCGTAACGCCACCATGTTTAATTTTAAAAGTAACGAGAAACTGACTCTTAATTAGTATCGAGACATCTGGGTCCCCAGGTGTGACAATGCTTCTGCAAGCATTTATTACAGACTACGAAGCCACCGCTGAATATAGGCTTCTCCCAAAGATTGTCTTATAGGGAGGATATTTCCCAAAGTTATTTAGTTATTTACCATGTTGCCCATATGAGGTACATATTAAAAAAAATATCATCACTTTCGCACCTGCCAACCTGCCCACTTATTATCTGTAATCAACTTAAGATAAAAAGGCTCACAGCCTGTAACTATAATGGTTCTCTATACCCGAAGAGACCGGAACAAAGCAATGCAGCCACTGATTTAAGCGGCCGTTATAGGTAAGAGAAGGGTAACTTCCTAGACGAACTATCAGGCATAACTTAGAGGACAACATATGGATGTCGAAGAGGCGAGAGAGGTATGTCAGGATCGTGCTAAATGGAAGTCTGTAGTCTCTGCCCACCCCTCTGGGTAACAGGCGTGAGTGTTTATGTTTATGGTTATGTATATATATAAAGGCGAAAGATCAAGTTTATCAGTAGCCTAGTAATTATGTGCGATTTCAACAAATTTCCAGGTCCGAATGAATTATCTTCGAACATTTCAGGCACCGTCCTATTGCTATCGCTCGCGCGATGATGCGATGCGATTTCATCGTCCGGTAAATCCGCTCGCGCAATTAGAAATCGTGTGTCCTATTTCGGAGCGATGCCATCACTCTCAAAATGGCTCTTAACAGAGATGCACAGTTTTTTCAGTCGAGCAATATTTGTTTGATAGTGAATAGCATTAAAAAAGAAAACGTATACCACATAGTATACTGTATAAAAACAGAAATCAGTGCGATGAATATCAATATCAGTGTTTTGATGTACGGCAAAACGAAGAAGATTTTTACGAATATCTGTCAATGTCAACAGAAACATTTGATTTCATCTGTAATTTAGTATATATACAGTAATCCATAACGGCAGGCGGTCGAGCCGAGTGCACGTCGTGGTACCTACTCCTTTGCCTCCGCCCGTTGGTCGCGCGAGTGCCCTTAAGACATTCAGTACTGCTTAGTATGTTTAATCGGACGATGCGTCGATAATCGCACGACGAAAACTAGACATTTCGGTCGCATCTCATGATCGCACGACCTTTTATAGGACATTCGGCAGATATTACTATGTTTAAACGCACGGTCGCAAGATTATATTCGTCAGACGCACGCATGATCGCGCGAGCGACGAATATGATCTATATACAGACGGCGCCTCAAAGTTCGATTCATGTCAGAATTATCTTGTATTTGTACGAAATTACACTTAGTCCTCAATAGTGACAGCGCATCTGCATTTTAATTTTTAACTAAGGATAGACGTAGATTTCTATGGGCTACATACGTGCGTGGTCTGAAAAGTTTCTGACCTAACAAAGATACAAGATATTTTTTCCTAATTTTTTTTATTTTCCTATATAGTCTCCTTGTTACCCTACACGCTTCTTCCAGCGATGGTTTCCTCGGGGCTCTACTTAAACCTAATTCGTAGATTTTCGCCACGGCAACCGCTGAGGAGTGAGACGGCGCGTTGTCATGTTTTGTTTTTCTGCAAATGTGGCCGGATTTCTCTCAATTTTTGCCTTCAGTTCTTCAAGTAATGATGCGTAGTATGCTCCTGTAATGGTTTTTCTTTTTTGAAGATAATCGATTAAGATAACTTAATGAACATCCCTAAACAGTCGCCATCACTTTCCCAGCCCAAAAAACAGTTTTGCTTTTTTTGGGCCCGTTCCCTTTTGCAGTCCACTGTCTTGACTGTATTTTTGTTTCGAGCGTATAATGGTGTATTCAAGTTTCACCTACAGTAATTAATTGTCGCAAAACTCGGATCTATTGCGCTTGAACTGTGTCAAAAGAACGATGGAAATGTTCAAGTTTTGATGTAACGTGAGCATACGCGGCACCCAACGCGCTGGCAGCTTTTTCATGCCTAAACTATAATTTAATATGTGGCAAACACGTTCTTTGGATATTTTTGTAGCCTCTGTTAACATTGATGGGTTAATAGTTGCAGTTTTTGGACGTCTCGAACGTTGATCGTCTCCCAAGCTGTCACGGTCACTTTTCAACTCAGCTGCCCAATATTTCACTGCGGTAAACGATGGTTCAGAGTCCAACTCATCTCTGATTTGTGTAGGTATATTACCTTTCAATAACAAAAATTAATGACAGCTCGATACTCATTTTTTTCCATTTTAATAAAAAGACTCACATCGACTCGCCACCTAAGTAACTGTCAAAAATGCACAACTCCATTTACTAGCTTTTATTGTCAAGTGCGGCTATCTTCACATTAGGTCGGAAACTTTTCAGACCACCCACGTATATCAATTTTTTGGCATGCTCTCTAAACGTTTAAATGGATTTTACCATATGACGTGTCATTAGATTTGTAATAATTGTGGGAATGAGATGGGCTACAAAATTTTTCTCTTTTTAGTTTACATTTTTACATAATTGCAATTTAGTTAATTGAGCAAGTGGATAAGTTTGTGTATTTGGGATGTGTATTTAGCAGGGATGGTAGATATGATAGGGATATAGAACGACGAGTAAATGCAGGGAATAGGGTGAATGGGGCACTACACTCTATTGTGAAGAACCAGAATGTATCAAAAAAGGTACGTATGGTAATTCATAATGCTGTGTTAGTCCCTACTTTAATGTATGGTGAAAGCTGGGTGTGGCAGAAGAAGCACGAAAGTAGAATAAATGCTGTAGAAATGCGGTCTTTAAGGAATATGCTAGGGTTGAATCTGAATGACAGGGTGAGAAATTGCGTGATAAGAGATAAATGTGGTATGCAAGATGATGTTGTGACCAGGATTAAGAAAGGAATGCTTCGGTGGTTTGGTCATGTAGAAAGAATGAATGAGGAAAGAGTGACATAGCAAATTTATATGGCAGATGTGAACGGCCGAGTCGGGAAGGGACGCCCTAGAAAAAAGTTTATCGACCAAATTGGCGATATATTGAAAAGGGGCCACGTTAGAAGTACACTTAATCGACGAGCATGTATGCGTAGATATATGGATGTAAAGGAGGCGAAAGAGGTATGTTAGGATCGTGCCAAATGGAAGTCCGTAGTCTCTGCCTACCCCTCTGGGTGACAGGCGTGAGTGTTTATGTATTATTATGTTATGTATAATTGCAATTTTTTTATTACTATTTTAACGATGGAGCTTGTTAACTATTTCGTTTTATACATACATGATATTTGAAAAGAATTCTACGTATTTCATAGGGATAATTTTATATTTTTATTATTCTACTTATTAATATCATACGTAATAATAAGAAGTAAAGATGGGTACCGTAAGAGGCGACACCAATAAACCAAAACAGATAATGGCAGCAGCATCCTTCTAACATGTTAAAATACTACGAAACCCGCGGTTGCCAATACAGCTGTCTAGCTCAGCAACTATTGGAGACAATTTGTAGGGGTCTACGTTCAGCAGTCAACTTTTGATGGGCTTTAATGATAACGGTAACAGTAACGCTAACCTACAGATAGCTCGCAAGCTTTAATAAAATAATGTTTGTTAATCCAACCACAGACAAGTTGATTTATATCTCCAACTTGAAGTGGGTCTGTTGAGCCTAAATAAATTTGTATTACAAATACAACTAGGTCAGTGCGCCCAAAATTACACGCCTTAAGTTAAATAAACTCCTTTGTTATTTACCATCACGGTTGAAACCCTGTGCTGCATTACTAACTAGCTATGTAGTTACAGATTGAATATTAATAGCGCCAGTACGTAGCATAAACTACAAAGCCAAACATTAAATTTGATTAATATATGTACAGTTTATTAAATGAAGCTACTTGTTACCGCTTACGGCTGCAAAATAAATTTATTTTTAAACTTTTGTGGTAGAAGCATACTGGCCAGAAACAAAATGCATGCTGATAAAAATTTACCTAAAAGAATTAAAACAAAAAAGGAATGACTGATGCTATCGGTTTTGCACACATAATATTAGGTCTCTTTATCTATGATAACTCTCCCACCCCCCCCGAACAAATTCTGAACTTGTCGTGTAACCCACATGGATGGCCAGTGGTGTAGTGTCTACCCGCGGTGGCCACTCCGAGTGAGCTTGGCGAGCCCAATTCGGATCTGTCGGTAGGCTGCGGCGAGAGGGGTGCCTCTTCCCCCACCGCAGCAGTGGAGGTGGAGTCGTGGAGGAAGAAGAGTGTTGGTATTGCGAGACGCCGCTGTCCCTACCCTCTACTGCCGAATCTTGGTTGGAGGCGGAGCCATAAACCAGATCCGATGCTGGGATCAGGAAAGCTAGTGCTTCTGATGCTCTTTTTCCTGGCCTCATGGCCTTCGCGCAAGGGACAAGGGCTTGTTTGAACGCAAAAGTGAAAATTGAAGTCGCGGAGAAGGGCATGCCATGTGTTCTGGTGCGCTTTACCTGAAAAGGAGAAGGGGGAAGAGTAGCAGTAGTAGTGGGCCGCCATGGGGCGACCAGCGCTGAAGTGGCCGCGGATGTGTGCGAAAGCTTTCCCGTGGCTCTGCCAATATGCGACAAGGGTTTAAGTCCACGCGAGTCCGACATAATCCGTCCATGCAACCGGGAGTTGGGTATGCGTAGCCATTCACCGACGTAAAAAAGGTCTTTACCTACGAAGTTGCCATTTTTCATGAAATAAGTTAACTTACTTTTTTCTGTATTTTTATTTCTATTATTCAAAGTAATTACTTATGCAATCGATGCATCTTAGCCAAATCAGCTGGATGGGAGGCAACCAATTCTTCATAGACATTTTGTACTACCTCTTGGGTATTGAAAACTAATTGACAACAAAAAAAGGAGAGACAACGCTCAACCCCACGTCACTCGTCAAACACAGGAGCTTTTAAAGAAATTTGGTAAGACTGTTATGCCCCATGCTCCGTACAGTCTGGACTTAACCCTCAGTGATTATCACCTCTTGCCCAAGCTAAAGGAACACTTAGGAGGCAAAATCTTCAAGAACGACGATGAAGTCCGAGCAGAGGTCACACGATTCCTCAACGAATTAGCGGGAGGATTCTTTGACTTAGGAATGCAAAAGCTAGAGCACCGTGTTCAAAAGTGCGTCGAAAAAATGGAGACTATGTTCAAAAATAGACAACAGTGTAAGCTTTTAATGATGTATAACTTAATACCAATAAACAATGTTCTCTAATTGTAAACAATATAGGAACCTAACTTTTGGTACAACCTTCGTAACTTTGTCGGCGAGGTTTTCAGAATTAAAATAGAATTGTTGGCCATTTTCAAGGTGGACAGCTTAATGTATGACTACGGGAAACCTTTCATATATGGAAAACCGTAAAATCCACCAAACTGCATCCCAACTTCTCAAATAAAGTCCACTGTCATTTGACTTCTTCCTTTTTGTTTTCTAGCACGAAAGCCGCATGATAAATGTCCTTATTAATGTTCTTACGAATTAACTTTATTAATTTAACAGAATTACAAAATTCTACATTATATATATATATTTATATATATATATATATTTATATATATATATATATATTTATATATATATATATATATATATATATATATTGCCGTGTAGTGGCGGTTGAGAATATCCACTACCCCATATCTTCCCGTGGGTGTCGTAAGAGGCGACAGAGGGAGACAGGCAGGAGATGGGCAGCAGCATCTTCCTGATAACAACTGTGTTATAATAAAAAACTGCGGTTGCCAACCCGCTCGCCAAGCGTGGCAACTATGGCAAATATCCCCCCATGAATAATGACGCAAAAAAAAACGGCCCCCAGTCCCCGGCGGCCCCGCTATTCCTGGCTACGGTGGCGACCATGGTAACGGCGGGGCAGGGGGTGCTAAAAATCTACGGTGGAGGTTCGGTTGTCATCTACGACGACTCGACCTGGCAACATTTAACGCACGCACCCTGAGGACTGACGAGAAGATACTGGAGCTGGAAGAAGAGGTAGACAAGTTGCGCTGGCATATTATTGGATTATCCGAGGTCCGAAGAGAGGGGGAGGATACGGCAATCGTCGAGTCCGGCAAGTTGTTCTACCACCGGGAGGGCGACCATCTGTCCCAAGGAGGTGTCGGATTTATCGTCCACATGTCTCTTGTCAACAACGTTGTAAAGATTGGGAGTGTGTCGACGAGGGTCGCGTACCTGATACTCAGAATCACCAAACGGTATTCGCTGAAGGTCATACAGAATTACGCACCAACCTCGGCACATCCCGATGAGGAGGTGGAGGAAATGTATGAGGATATTTCCAGAGCCATGCATTCCTCCAAAACCCACTACACGGTGTTGATGGGAGACTTCAACGCAAAACTGGGCACAAGAGAAAGCGGTGAGCTGAAGGTGGGGGAAATTTGGAGTAGGGCAACGGAACCGAAGGGGCCAGCAGCTGGCCGACTTTATGGAGAAAGAGGCACTCTTTATGATGAACTCTTTCTTCCAGAAGCGGCCCCACAGGAAGTGGACCTGGTCGAGCCCCGACGGTTCGACAAAAAATGAGATTGAATTCATTATGACGACCAGACGCCAACTGTTCAGTGATGTCTCAGTGATCGCAAGGGTGAAAACTGGCAGCGATCACCGAATGATTAGAGGCACACTGAACCTAAACGTTAAGTTGGAGAGGTCTCGTCTAATGAAGTCAACGCTCCGTCCCCCCTCGTGCTCTAATCCTGAATCCCGAAACTTTTCAGCTCGAGTTACAAAACCGCTTTCAGTGCCTAGAGGATTGCAACGCAGTGGACGATATGAATGACAAGCTCGTGGAAACTGTCCATGCGGTCGGAGCTAAGTTCTGCAAGACCCGCCGCAGAAGAACACAAAAACTCTCCGATCACACTCTTAATCTCACGGCTGTTAGACGGGAGATGAGGCTGCAATCGTCAACAGATTTGACAGCATACAGGCAGCTGAACAGACAGATCTCCAAATGCATGCGGCGAGACTTACGCAACTTTAATACTGCTCGTATTAAAGAAGCGATCGAGCGGAACCAGGGCTCCAAAGTCTTTGCCAGAGATCTGTCTGCCAGAAGGAGCCAACTGTCAAGGCTGAAGACTGAGTGTGGCAACATCGTTTCCGGGACACCTGAGATTCTGAGTGAGATTTAGAGGTTCTATGGGCAGCTGTACATATCGTCGTTGGAGCCACACGCAAGTGTGAGTCCGATCGAACGATCCAAGAACAAGTCTTATCCGACACTATTCCGATGATATCCCGGACGTCAGTCTGAGCGAGATTAGAATGGCTCTCCACCACCTTAAAAACGGCAAGGCCCCGGGCGAGGATGGATTTACAGCGGAGCTTCTGAAAGCGGGTGGAACACCGGTACTTGAAGTCCTTCAGAAGCTCTTCAATTCCGTCCTCCATGGTGGCATTACTCCAGAGGCGTGGAGCAGAAGCGCGGTGGTCTTGTTCTTTAAGAAAGGCGACAACGCTCTCTTGAAGAACTACAGACCGATTTCCCTTCTGAGCCGCGTCTACGTGCTGTTTTCGAGAGTCATTACGAATCGTCTCGCACGCAGACTCGACGACTTCCAGCCTCCCGAACAAGCCGGTTTCCGAAAAGGCTTCAGTACCATAGACCACATACATACCCTTCGGCAAATTGTACAGAAGTCCGAAGAGTACAATCTGCCACTTTGCCTGGCGTATGTGGACTATGAGAAAGCCTTCGATTCCGTCGAAATTTGGGCGGTGCTACAGTCTCTTCAGCGGTGCCTAGTTGACTGTCAGTATATTGAAGTGCTGAAGTGTTTGTACAGTAGGGCTACGATGGCTATCCGAGTACAGAACCAGAGTACGAAACCTATCCAACTGCAGAGAGGTGTAAGACAGGGTGATGTTATATCCCCGAAACTCTTCACCGCTGCGTTGGAAGACGTTTTCAAGCTACTGGACTGGAAAGGATACGGTATTAACATCAATGGCGAGTACATCACTCACCTTCGATTTGCTGACGATATAGTCCTTATGGCAGAATCGCTGGAGGACCTTAGCACTATGCTCAATGACCTCAATGATGTCTCCCAACGGATAGGTCTTAAGATGAACATGGACAAAACAAAGATCATGTTTAATGTCCATGTCACACCTATGCCGGTAATTGTTGGGAGCACTATGCTCGAAGTTGTTGACGAGTACGTTTACCTGGGACAAATAGTCCGACTAGGTAAGTCCAACTTCGACCGAGAGGTCAATCGACGGATTCAACTCGGCTGGGCAGCGTTCGGGAAATTACGACACATCTTCTCATCAGGTATACCTCAATCTCTGAAAACTAAAGTGTACAACCAGTGCGTGTTGCCAGTGATGACTTACGGATCTGAGACGTGGTCCTTCACCGCTGGCCGTATGAGGACGCTCAAGGTAGCTCAGCGAGCTATGGAGAGGGCTATGCTCGGAGTTTCACTGCGTGATACACTCAGAAATGAGGATATCCGCAGTGAAACCAGAGTGACCGACATAGCCCAACGGATTAGTAAGCTGAAGTGGCAATGGGCCGGCCATATAGCTCGAAGAACCGATAACCGATGGGGAAGAAAGGTTCTCGAGTGGCAGCCTCGTACCGGTAGGCGTAGTGTAGGGCGACCCCCCACTAGATGGAGTGACGACCTGGTAAGACATGCAGGAAGTCGATGGATGCAGGTGGCTCAGGACCGTGCTTTGTGGTATTACTTGGGGGAGGCCTATGTTCAGCAGTGGACTTGTGAAGGGCTGTAATGATGATGATGATGATGATGATATATATATATATATATATATATATATATATATATATATATATATATATATATATATATATATATATATCGGAATCTCGGTTATTTCGAGCCCTTTTTTTTAGTCTTTTTTTAAAATACGAAAATTTATTTAAAGTGATTGCACTCATGACTTTTTATTCAAATAACCAGTTCAGTTTTTTCTATTATGTCAATAAGATCAAAAAATATTATTTATCAGTATGTAATTTGTATCTAAATGTAATTTAAAAAAGAACGAGCAAAGCTCGGTCATGCGGGTACTGTGACTTAAATGTCCGTGACAGAAACTTATTATACCCACCGGTTGTCCACTTAATATGCATTCCATCCCTTCACAAGTTCACTGCTGAACATATGCCTCCCTCAAGGAGTACCATAAAGGATGGTCCTGAGCTACCTACATTCATCGATATCCTCCTACATGTCTTACCAGGTTATCACTCCCTCTTGTGCGGAGTCACCCTACACTACGCCTACCGGTACCAGGCTGCCACTCGAGAACCTTTTTTCCCTATCAGCTGTTGGTTCATCGAGCGACCTGGTCGGCCCATACTGGTTCTACTTCGGATGTCCTCGTTTCTCAGTTTATTATGCAGAGAAACCCCGAGCCTAGCCTTCTCTACAGCTTGCTGAGCGACCTTGAGCGTCCTCATACGGCCAGCAGTTAATGACCACGTCTCAGTCCGCGTCTTTCATCCATAAGTCAACACTAGCAACACGCACTGGTTGTACAATCTAGTTTTCAGGTTTTGAGGTATACGTGATGAGAAGATGTGTCATATTTTCCCGAACGCTTTCCAACCGAGTTGAATCCATCGATTGACCGCTCAGTCGAAATTGGACTTACCTAGTCAGTGGTAGAGCTATGCCGAAGCTATATTAGTAGTATAGTTGTAGAACGAATAGGTCGGCTCAACTAGGGAAGCACCACGCTCTCACAGAATACCAGCGTAAAATGCTGCTGTGTTTTGTATGGTGAGTGTGGAGAACCGGAGACCCTTTTTGTCCTTAAGGGTGACAACACATCTGCATTTTGATTCTTACCTGAGGATAGATGTAGATGTCTATGGGCCACACTTACCATCCGGTGGACTGTGTGCTCGTTTGTAACTCTATCCTATAAAAAAAAAAGACTATTTGTCTCAGGTAAAAGTACTCGTCAACAACTTCGGGCATAGTGCTTCCAACAACTACCGGCATAGGTGTGACATGGACATTAAACATGATCTTCGTTCTGTCCATGTTCATCTTAAGACCTATCCGTTGAGAGATGCTATTGAGGTCACTGAGCTTAGTGCTTGGGACCTCCAGCGATTCTGCCATTAGGAATTTATCGTCGGCAAATCAATGTACTCGCCATTGATGTTAATACCGTATCCTTTTTACTTGTCGCTTAAAAACGTCTTCCAATGCAGCGATTAAGAGTTTCGGGGATATAACGTCACCCTGTCTTACACGTCTCTGTAATTGGATAGCCGCTATCTAGCGCAGGGTATGTATGTGTACTGAAGCCTTTTCAGAAACCGCCTTGTTCGAGAGGTTGGAAGTCGTTGAGTCTGCGTGCGAGACAATTCGTAATGATTTTTGAAAACAGCACTTAGACTCGGCTCAGAAAGGAAATCGGTCTGTAGTTCTTCAAGAGACCTTGCCTGGGGCCTTGCCGTTTTTAAGTTGCTGTAGAGCCATTTAAATCTCGCACAGACAGAAAAAAGGTGACTAACGAGCTCACAGTTAAGAATGAGAAGAATGCTACGGCCCCTAGACCGATGACTCCTGAGGACTAAGATGGAATCCACGAGGCTTTACATCTTAGTCCTCCATCCAGTAAACGTGTATTCGGTTCTCTACACTCACCATACAAAACATAGTAGCATGGAGCTGCTATTTTACGCTGGTATTCCGTTTAAGCATGCTCCTACTCCGGTCGTGCCGAGCATTAATTCTGCAGGCATAATATTACTACAGCATGTATCTACCACGCCAAACATTTCTCAAACTGTAGTGTTAGAGTAAAAATAGAGTTAAAAATATCATCGGCAAAAACATGCATGTGATTCAACGTGGAAGAGCCATGCCGTAGCTATATTATGTTTATAGCGTTAATCGATCGGCTCGACAGAAGTAAGGCTACGCTCTCACAAAATACCAGCGTAATATGGCAGCTCAATGCTGCTGTGTTACGTATGGTGAGTGTAGAGAACCGGACACCCTTTTTATTTGAAACGAAGCATTCCATCTTAGTTTTCAGGAGTGTCAACACGTTTATATTTTAATTCTTAATCGAGAATAGATGTAGATGTATATGGGCCACAGTATTAACTTCACATCAGGTGGCATGTGTGTTCGCTTGTCACTACTATTCTACAAAAAAACATGCAGATATCGTCCAGAATATTTGGAAGATTACTTAAGGCTTCAGGTAAGAATCATTTCTTATAAGAATAGAGATTAAGATTATTTATCTAGACAATAAATAAAACTCATTCCAACCTTAATTCAAATGAAGTTATTTAATTTAAGCCATATAAAAAAAGTTATTTTTAACGTGTAGTGGCGGTGCTGGAACATCCACTACCCGATATCATCTCGTGAGTGTCGTAGGAGTTGACAGAGGGAAACACGGTTTAATGAAAGACTAAAAGTAAAAAAACGGCAGTTGCCAACCCTCTTTCCAAGTGTGGCAACTATGGCATATATCCCCCCTATGAGGCAATGTATGGGGGAAGCCTATTTTCAGCAATATGCTATAACGGTAACGGCAAGGGTAAAATCTTCTATACAAATATCTTATAGTTGAAGGAACGAAAAACTTGAAATTGATCACTTGGCTAATTGCTGTGTTTGAAACAGTACATACAAACGTTTTTTGTAAGTAAAATTAATATTTATTTATAGTGTTACTATTTTCAATATAAAAAAGTGTCTAACGAATATGGACTAAATCATAATTATCATCATTACCGCCCTTCACAAGTCCACTGCTGAACATAGAAAAATACACACAAAGCACGATCCTAAGCAACCTACATCCTCGAGTCTTATACATTCTACAGAAAACTAACTTATAATAAAACTAAAACAAACCATAGAAATTTAAATAATCTTTGAATACCTTTTACAATATTAAACCTTGTCTAACTCCAACGCTATGTCAATCAAAATTTATAACCATTTAGCGAATAATTTTAGAAACTTAAAATATCCCACGTAATCAAAGAAATAATTAAATACATTCCTTTGTGATAATTTTTAATATTTTTTAAATTAATTTATAACGATAAATGATTTCAAAGAAAGACTTCTCTCGATAACATTTAATTTGTAAGTAGCGACTCGCCCGGCATCGCCTGGATAGGACCTATTAATGTGGCGTGGTGTAATAGGTCCTATCCAGGCTTGGTGTGTGGTGTAAAAAATCTTTAATTTTTTTGGTTGAAAATATAGTAATGTGTTGGTTTAAATGATCAAACTTTAGTTCAAATTTGCGGTGCGGTTATTAAAATAAATAGTAGACTGTATATTATGCGCGGTGCCAGCGGTGAGAAGAGTTTACTATATTTGCGATACTGGAAATGCTCTAAATTCGGTCTACAGAAAGAACGTGACTCACACATATAAACTTCACAGATAATCGCGAAATATACTTAGTCAGATCATAAGTTCTGTCAAAAACGTTTTATAAAATTAATGATACACTTTTTGATAATTATACAGATATTATATATGAAATAAAAGGTAATTTGATTTAAAATACAATTTTATTTACATTGTACAAAATCTATCCTATCTTCTTTCTTCGACCACTCCATATTTGAAAATGAATGAAAATTAATGTCTTTTTATTTTCGGCAAGCGCTAACGATTTATTTTTAAATTGGTGAAGTTTATCTATATTAAATTTTTTTTAAATAATAAGGTTTTGACAGAACATATGACCCGACTAAATATATAGCGTTATTGTAAATGTCTCTACACTTTATGATATTTTTAATAATTTAATATCTAAACTACACAAAGGCTGCGATGGCACGTGACAGAATCGATGCCTTGTGCGGCATAGAAGGAGTAGACAAGAAACACGGAAATGGACTATTTTCGTTACTCTTATTAGATATATGTAGAGAAGAAGGACTTTACATTCATTAGGAATGATGTCTCGTTTGTACTCATACTATAAAAAATTTATTAACGAATTACATAAGCATGAAGCAGTAGTGCAAATGTGATGCGAACATATAGCCCAAATCCCGCCTTACATTGACCTCTATCTCTTCCATAGAAGCAATCTATGATTTTAAACCTAAAGAGTCACATAGACAAACATTTTAGAAAATTAATAAAAATAACTTTGGCTTCTCAATACATTTACGAAAATATAATTTACGCAAACAAAAATAAAACTAGTTTTACAAAAATAAGTGATATTCATTCCGTAAATACAAGGAACAGACAAGTTAGTAATATCAGTTACTCGACCCCACCGAGTCACTATTCATTCTTCAGGCGATGTTACACTTTTATTACAAAATCTCAGAAATTATACAAAATGACTGCTTGCAAAAATTTTAATAAATTAAGTTAGTAAACAAGAGTGATCGCAACCAAGCTATTTCTATTTGTTTTGTGTTGATTAATTGTTTAAGAAACATGATTGTAAACTGTTATTGAAAAAAAGTCCCGCTGGGTTTCTTTATGGTTCTTTTCAGGACAGAGGGTTATTTCGGAACCAGTTAAGTCGTGTCGGCTTGTGTATACACTATTGTACCTACTATAATTCTGTCTTGCACAGATGGCTAGTCTACGTTTCGACGGGCCGTCGTGATCGAATCTCGGTCTGGAGGATATCTTAATGATTGTTTGTAATATGTAATATTTTATATTCAAAGGGTTCATAATTAAGCAATAGCCCTTTAATATTGCTCTGCCTTTGCAGGGATCACATAAACTAATCAATAATTTACCATCATTACATGTATTCAACGTGCAAGATTTTTCCACAAACTTTCACATTTGTAATATTTATATAATACATGTGTATTTCATATTATAGAACTAAAAAAAAACTGGGTATAAGGTTTTCTTTCTGCTCCTGGGTCCATCAAGATAGGTATCGACTTATTTCTGCAGGTAAGCGGTAGTACATGTGCTGTGTGTGTATATGCATTTGGCGGTCTGAATAGTTTAGAGCCAAAAAAATATAGTTTGTGAGGAATTCCATCTTAAAAACGCATCTGTAGCTGTCTTTGTTTGAAGAGTTTGTTTAAGTTTCAGATCATCAGTGGACTGAAAGTTCTTTGGTAAATTCAATTTACGAACTGTAAGGCATTCGGCTTTAGACCTCAGAGGTGACATCTTATCTATCTATTTCTTTGTTTGAAGTAGACGGCAGGTTTCCATAGACATAAAAACAAGTTAACTATAGGTTTGTTTATGTGTTATAGTTTCCTTTGTCAATTTAGATTAATATAAAATAAAAACTTCAATTTAAATTGATCACAACGCGTAAATCTTGCAATGAATATTTCTGCAGAAACATTCACTTCTTAGCTTAATTTTACTTTACAATTTAAATCACAAGAATATAAAAAATATTATCACTTAAGTACGAATAGAAATTACTGCTACGAGAGTTTTAACGGAATCAGTTTGATACAGAGTACTCCGCTACAAGTAAAATTTTAATTAAAACGTAGCGCGCACAAGAATAAAATACCGCGACGGTTAAACTCTTTTCAACCGCGTTCCAAAAAAAAAACGAGAAGATAAAGCATTCGATGCGTATGTTCTTTTATGTATGTTCACCGATTTCTCGAAATTTAAAGCGATAAGGATAAACCGATTTAAACGATTCTACTTGTATTAAAGTTGTGGTCAAATATAAATTTGGCTGAAAAAAATTATCACAAAGGGTAGTCAATACCTAGGCTGTACTAAAAGTATCGGGAATGGAATATTTCCACTGTTTCTGTCATATTAAAAACTTTTTTAATTGAAAACTCCTTGGTTTTAAAAATCAAATACCATTTATTTATTTAAAAAAAGATTCTCGGTCTTGTCCATTGAGCTATTATGTACTACTTACTAGAGGCGACACTGCATTCAGCTACTCTGTTTCACTCAACTGCGGTGCATACACCGCACTTTAACCAGTCACTCGCTAGGCGCTTGTAGAGTTATCACGTGTTGTGTTGATTTAAAAAAAATCTTGATAAAGATATGCCGTCATGTGTACTTAGATATTGCACAAATAATTCAAGAAATGTCAGCAAAAACCAAGGAATTACTTTTCATCGGTTAATAAGATACTTAATCAAAAAAAGGTATTATAGATTAATAATAAAACAAATTATCCCTAAGACGCCATCTCGTGTTATGGAATATAGATTATGAAATTAATATATTCAGATGCGACATTTCTGTGGGTACTTAAGTATAGGACGAATATATTAATATACACATTTTTTGTAGAAACATATATAAGTTATTATAATTAGGCTAAATTTTTCATGTTTAAATCTGCTTATTATTCTTTTATTTTATTTTTAGGTTTCCACTTCAAAGTCAAAGTGGAATAAATTCGTCCTTTTTTAACTCTCTCGTGCCCAGCATTTATGAACGACTCTTATTCTAATTTAAATAAATATATTCCTCCCGGTTTGTAATTTAAATGGTATGTTAAATGGTTTTGTTAAACATACATTTATTATGTTTTTTATATTTGACATAGATACCTTTTGAAATATTCAGATAAAAATATCATTAAAATTTAATTATGATATACTATTATGTAATATTATATTAAATAAGCAAATATAATATACCAAATAAATGACGAAATTTAAATATTCTCGATATAATTTACCTATTTAACAACACTACCTAATAATACCTATTTAACAACACTACGGATTATTCTACCTATATTTATTCTATGATAAAAAAACAACCGCGCGAATACAGAGCAGCGCACATTTTTTGTTTGAGTTCTCTCAAACTCTCCTAGTACGTAAAAACTCTTCTAGTACGTAAGTACATGTTACTTCAATGGTCTTGTCAAAAGGTTTTGTCAAACTTGTTTAGTCGTTGAGAAAATGGAATTGACTCGAGAAAATTCAAGAGCGATGATTTATTATGACTTTCGAAGTGGTTAAACACAACAACAGTGTGTTGACCGGATGATTTCTGCATTTGGTGATGAAGACCCAACCAAAACCACAATTTGTCGCTGGTTTGCTGAATTTCAACGTGGAAGTGTCAAGCTCAGTGATGATCCCCGTCAAAGTCGTCCAAAAACTCAGTCACCCAAGAAAACATTGATGCTGTGCGTAAGCTGATTGTAGAAGATCGACATATGACATACCGCGAAATTCAAGCAACTTTATACATTGGCATGAGTCACATACAAACATTCGCTCTGTGAAGAGCAAAAAGCGACTCGCGTTACTTGGTGCGTGAGAACTCTCGAAAGATTCTACGCAGGATCCTCAAATGCTATATACAACATCGTATCAGGTGACGAATCCTGGACATACGCGTACCAACCCGAAACAAAAAGCCAGTCACGAGTTCGGGTGTTAGAAAATGAGTTAATGCCAACAAAAATTGTTCGTTCACGGAGTGTTGCAAAAAAAAAATGGTGGCCATGTTTGTCTCTAAAACCGGCCATGTTACAACTATTCCTCGTGAAGGACAAAGAACGGTTAATGCAGAATGGTATGCTAGCATTTGTTTGCCACAGGTCGTTTCTGAACTCCGTAAAGAGAAATGCAACCGCCGCATCATCCTCCATCACGACAATGCGAGTTATCACACCGCACACAGAACAAAAGAGTTTTTAGAGCAAGAAAACATAGAATTATTAGACCATCCACCGTACAGTCCCGACGTAAGCCCTAATGATTTCTATACTTTCCCTTAAATAAAGAATAAATTGCGTGGACAGAGATTTTCATCACCTGAAGAAGCTGCATCACCTACAAAACGGCCATTTTGGAGACCCCAAGTTCCGAATGGAATGGTTGCTTCAATGATTGGTTCCATCGTATGGAAAAATGTGTCAAATTTCGCAGAGAATACTTCGAAAAGCAATAAATACATATTTAAATAGTAATGTTGTGTCACTTTCTTGATTCCCGAAATCTTCAGTATATCCCCTCAAATAAAGTTTTCATATTACTATTTAGATTACCTCGTTCGCAAGTGCGACTGTTGATTTTGTGGTTTTGGATTCAAATCCTGGGTCAGATCATTAAACATACATTTATTATGTTTTTTATATTTGACATAGATACCTTTTGAAATATTCAGATAAAAATATCATTAAAATGTAATTATGATATACTATTATGTAATATTATATTAAATAAGCAAATATAATATACCAAATAAATGACGAAATTTAAATATTGTTCTCGATATAATTTACCTATTTAACAACACTACCTAATAATACCTATTTAACAATACTACGGATCATTTACCTATATTTATTCTATGATAAAAAAAAACAACCGCGCGAACACAGAGTAGCGCACATTATTTGTTTGAGATAGCTCTTCTAGTACGTAAGATCATGTTACTTCAATGGTCTTGTCAAAAGGTTTTGTCAAACTTGTTTAGTCGTTGAGAAAATGGAATTGACTCGAGAAAATTCGAGAGCGATGATTTATTACGACTTTCGAAGTGGTTTAACACAAAATAGTGTATTGACCGGATGATTTCTGCGTTTGTTGATGAAGCCCCAACCAAAACCACAATTTATCGCTGGTTTGCTGAATCAGTTATTAGTGTTTTTGTCAATAGCAACTTAGCAATTCTTACAAAAACAATCACTGAATCTTCTGTCAACTTCCTGACTTTGAGGTGCTGCTGCTGTTTGCCCAGTTGCCGGGCTAAATTGGCTCTGTTTCAATTCCAGCCTCGGGGAGCACGTTAATTTGCTGCTTTGCACCAAATACCTCTCTGACCGTGTCGGACGCAAAAAAGCAAAAAATAATTTCCACAAAATAGCCTCTGTCCCGTTTTCAAAAGTATCAAAATTACTTCAATTCAAGTTATGGAAAATCCTTTGAAGTCTTCTTTTACTTGTAATTTTATTTTTATTTTTGATATGGTTATTTTATTATTTTTGACAGAGTAGCTATTGCCTTTATTAAGGTGAGCAACAAAGAAAACACAATTTTAATTTCAAATTGTTTCATTACGACGAATATTAGTGGTAGGCGGGATTGAAGTAATTGACGTGGCTTTAAAGATGATTTGTAGCATTCCACAGACAAAAAAGCACTTTAGTTATGTCTTTGCTAAATTTATATAGTATTATAATATATATAGTTATTTTGTATTTTTTAAACCTCATTCGTGGTGGAAACCTAAAGTGATGTTATTTTGAAATATATGAGCTTTAATCATTCATCGTTATATAAGCTTAATGCTCTCTCAGTCTACACTCTGTCTTCTGGTATGAAGAGAATAGAAAGCAGTATAATTTAAAAGTTGTGAGGAATTATATCGTATTCCTTATAGGTGACGACGCATCTAAAGAGCTCCCCTAAAAATTTCTATTAAAACAGGGCCAGAGTAACCTGCATCCTTCTACTTCCTGTATGTCTTTACGTTGTCATTTTATCTCTTATAATGTCTTACACTCCGCTTGCCATTACCATGCTTCTCTCTTAAACATTTTCTTCCTCATTGGTTGTCGGTTCTTAAAGCTTTATGTCTATTGCCACTTGAACTTACAGATCCTTTAAGCCATGAATCATCGTAAGCTATTCTCAAATTCCTCTTTATAAAAAATTACCTTTACCGTAACATCCTTTTAAAGTCCACTGCTGAATATAGACTTCTTCAATAGACTGTCTCATAGGGGGGATGTTTGCCATATTTGCCACGCTTAACGTCAGTTAAGAATAAGGTGAAATAGTAGCATAATGCTGCTATTGTAGGTGAGTGTATTTTATGAAAGATGCTCACTAGATTTTTAATTTTACTATAAAAAAAAAAAAAAAAAAAAGTCTTTTATTTTTTAGTCATTTCTAGGAAGACGCTGTTGTCCATCTCCTGATTTGTTTTCCTCTGTGCCTCTTACTACACCCACACGAAGATATATTGTAGTGGATATTCTTACACCGTCACTACACAGTAAACGTTTAATAACACTTCGTCGTTTTTATTAAAGACGCCTACGATCTAGGGGCGAGCGTTTAGTCCCTACTCTTTGTGAAATTCAAACTGAGTTATACAGCAGTCAGATTATATTAGATTTATAGTAAATAATAGAAAACATAAATTATTCACACATGACTTAACGAAGGACGAACAGGTCGAGACGGGGCACTGTGTAACAAATTACGTCCTCGCACGCCTCTCCTGTAAATCTGAATCATAAATTCTCATAGAAGAAACAGTTAAACATGATGAATGACGTAAATAAAAATGCGTGTGGGTTGATATGGTGTTCCCTCATCTAAACACGTACAAATAAAACCGAAGTGTAAAACTGAAATCAAATAAAATTGAAGTTTGTCAGTAATATTTAAATAACTTTGATGGCTTCTTCTAAGCTGAGGATGTAATTTGCATGCTAAGACATAAATAACCATTTCTTAAATTTATTGCTGTCTGTTTGTTTGTCTGTCCGAGCTAATCTTCGGAATTGCTGAACCGATGGTGATGAAACTTTACGAACAGATAGTGAGTAATAAAAAAATTGATGTTTGATTAATTGATAAATATTATATCTTAATAATACCATTTTAAAATAAATAATACATTAAAGACCATACTATACCTATCTAGGCGACGCCGAGCGAGTCCTAACTACTCGCCTCGGCTATTCATAAAAATATTTTAATATTACAAAAATATTTGTTGCACAATCAGTAATGACACATAAATCTCATAATCTGTAATCCTACACTGCTGGCTGTATAAGGAAACTCAAGGTTGCGCAAGGACATTGCTCAAGTCCGACTAGGTAATTCCTACATTGACCGAAAAGTCTATCGACGGATTTAACTCGGCTGGGCAGCGCAGCAGCGTTCGGGATATTACGTAACATCTAGTTACAAGTTTTGAGGTATACTTGACAAGTTCATCTTCATTATCTTGTCAAGTATACCTCAAGACTTGAAAACTAGATTTTGGACCTACGTAAAATAGCGTATTCGTGATGAATGTAATGATGATAATGATAATGACAGAAGCCTCCCTTCAGGTTGAATAACTATTGTAATAATTATGGTTGATCCACCTAAAGATATACAGGAGGTATCAAAATCCTGTTAACTATGACATAATGGCGTCAAACACCTCAGTCTATCACGTGACCATGGGGTGACCACCAAAAAAAATTAAAACTATAAGCGATGAAATCCGTTAAATTAGTTTTATTCCTATATGTATTATGGCGTAACTATAAAAAAATCATTATTGGATTTATAACATTCTCGTGAACACGCATATGGGACAAATGAAGAAACATTAATTTATATATTAAGAAACATTAATTTATATATTAAGAAACATTAATTTATATATTACATAAAAATGTGACTAAAAATCATCGTAACGCAAGTACAAAAAATGAAGTTTTATTTTTATTGCAAGAAATATAAAGGCCTGTAGAGCTCTCTCTCTTCGAATATGTTAACAGACGTATATAATTGCCACTTCTCGCTAAGCCTAACAGATGTTGTGAATTATATACGGTTGGGAGCTTGTGCTATGATTCAACGACCTCGTAATAGACAGAAAATTGAGTCTAGTCTATTTTAATTTTGTTTTCTTATTTTTATCATGATCATCATCATCATCATAACAACCTTTCTCAAATCTACTGCTAAACATAGGCTTACCCCAAGTGGATGTCTTTCACCTTTAGACCGAAGCTACTAAGCTAGACAGATTTTTTAGCTTCTCAATGTCGTCCTTTGTTGGTGCCAATGTTGATAAAACGGATCCTTGTTTAGTTTTACGTAATTCTCTTACATGCAATTTGAATTTTTCGGGGAATATCATTTTTTAGACAAGATATTTTGTGTTATCACTAATTTTAAATTTATTCCCCGGGTAAATTGCAATGGAACCAAATGTTTTGGAACGTAAGTAATTATTTAAGTTTATCTTAACCATATCAGCAATTGACATTTTTTCTAACGGCGGTTATGCGCAGCTTTCTTGAATTATTTCTGTAACGAACTGAAATCATTAAGGCATTCCATTAGGTCTTGTTTTTTGCTCAGTGTGCATTAAAATAGCCTTTTAATTCAATCATATAGAGGGAAGATTTTTCCACGTTGTTAATATTTTAAAACAAATCTCGTAGATAAATAATGATTGTGTTATTTTTCGTAAACTTTGGAATAATAAGGAGAACATTGCTACAGGCGTTCACTTTATTGTTCTTATAAACATCACGTATTTAACTGTAGGTGTATTTATTTTACAGCTACCATAAGAGCTCCAAAGGCATTCCAGTAGAATGATATGTAAATTTTTGATGTTTACGCGTTGTTATCGACAATGTTTGCATGAACTAATAATATTTTCATCGATTTAACGGCCCTAAAAATATTTTAACGGAATGCACGACAAATTATTTTATTTCAGAAAACGTTGCACTAGGATTTTCACAGTAAACATACATAAATTTTACAAGTATATATATTCAGACTCGGAACAATTATTTGTAGGCCATACAAATCTGTCGTATAAATCGTTCTGTGCGAGATTCGAACCCCGAGCGCTGCAATTTATTGTTAAACCACTACGCCACGGAGCCGTCAAATGATGTTTTATAGCATTGGGGAACAAACGAGCACACAGTCCTCTTAACAGTAAGTGGATGCTGTGGCCTATATGTAGATATCTACATTTATCTTCAACTATGGATCAAAATGCAAATTCATTATCACCCCAGAAGACTAAGACGGAATGCCTCGCATTCTGTGAAAGCTTGGCCCTGCCCCGGTTGAGCCGACCTATTCGTGCTACAACTATAATATAGCAGTAGCGTGGCGCTTCCACGATTTCGCTTTAAAACTCTTAGTTTTTAATAATGATCATGATTCTTACTGTTTAAGTAATGAGCTATTAAGAGATGGACTCACGGTTTGCTGCCACTCGATACAAGAGGTGACCGCTCTAAATGTATGCTGCACGCACGGCTGATCGCTGTTTACTTAAGTCTTTTACTAAAGTCTGTTTTTAAAGCGAATACCCAGGTGCAGAGACTGTGTGGCGAGACAACACACGCTCTTGAATGGTAGTGTCTTAAGTGGCGGCTGCTAAAAAGTATACTGTGTGCCACTCACTATGTTGCATGCACCGCCGATCACTGTCCATTAAAGGCTTACCTTAAAAACACTCAACACTCTGTTTCTTCATTTAGGTTTAGGTGAGAAATTGAATGAAGAGCGATTGTGCGGAGAACTGAGCAAATAAGTTCAAAATCATGCTACATGCGCTACGTGCTACGCTACTACGCCAAGCTCTCTTCACTTAGGTCTTGGCTTATTTTGCTCATTACTCAGTTTTTTTCCTTTGCAGAAATTAATTGCTATGGAACTAAGTCATAATAATAATAATTCTACACCAGGAGCTCGCTCTGAAATACGGTCTCGTCGACCGGAAATTGCCGTATTACAAGTACTTGCCGGAAGCCGTGCTCGAAAAGCCAGGCTCACTGGGAGGGCATCACAGACAGGACTATTCTTGCAAATAAGCCTGATATTGTGCTGATGGACCGGGCACAGTCAAGGATATTTTTGGTCGATATTACCATTCCGTATGACGACAACCTCGTGACGGACCGACATGTGGGGTGGTCTGCCGACCGAAATTATTCCTGTAGTCATCTCTGCGAATGGGATAATCCCAGTAAGCGTCTCTGGTCATGTGAGGCGACTGGAACTCGCTCCGGGCTCAAATGCAGAAGGCGGTGCTCCTCGATACCGCCCGCATCGTTCGCCGGTTTCTTTCCCTTTTCCCCTAACCTTAGGCCGTTTGGTCTCCCCTGCCGAGGGCGTCCATCTGGTTGGGCTTTTATTTATTTATATATTTTTGTATTTATTTTATTTTATTGATATTTATGTATATTTAACTTTTCGTTTTTATTTATAATTATATATTTATAGAACCCATCCAGATGAGAAAACTATATAGATACTTCCCATAATAATAATATTTTTTCCCTTTCCCCCCTAACCCTCAGCCGTTTGGTCTCCACTGCCGAGGGCTTCCATCTGGTTGGGCTTTTATTAATTTATATATTTTTTGTATTTATTTTATTTTATTGTTATTTATGTATATTTAAGTTTTCGTTCGCAATTATATATTTATGGAACCCATCCAGATGAGAAAACTATATAGATACTTCCCATAATAATAATATATTTTCCCTTTCCCCCTAAGCCTCATCCGTTTGGTCTCCCACTGCCGAGGGCTTCCATTTGGTTGGGCTTTTATTAATTTATGTATTTCTTGTATTTATTTTATTTTATTGTTATTTATGTATATTTATCATTTTCGTTCGCAATTATATATTTATGAAACCCAACCAGATGAGAAAACTATATAGATACCCCAAAATAATAATATAATAATAAGTTTATTCTTTCCTCTCACAAATTTAGTAATAAATATAAACATGCAACTTAATATTAATAGGCTGCAATTAATTTGTGAGAAACTGTGGTGTAATGAACACACGCTCTTGGTTAACAATATTTTGAGTGGTACGCGCTCAAAACGCTGCACGCATCACTGCGCAGTATGCACTACTGAACTTTTTCCACCCAGCCCTTACTCTAAAGTTGCTCTTCACTTGGACTTAGCGTTAACATGCGCTGTTGTGGCAGTGTTATTACTGGTGGTCACCCAAAATGTGGACAGTACGCATCACTTAGTCGCTCAATAGCTTATATAGCATAGCTTAAATAGCTCGTTATTCAGTCTCATCAATTACCCTTTCATGAAGATTAGATAATTTATGTTTAATTATACATATCATTGTTTGTTACAATTTATTAATATATAAGATATTCAGCTTTTAAAATCATAGGAGGCAGTCGTATGTGAAACCTGATGATGTTTATTTACTAAGGTAAAAATTTATAACATTACCTTAAAAAATCATCATTTTGAATCAATGACAATGTAGCAATCATTAAAAAAAATAATGAATTTTTATAACCATACAATGTACATTTATTTATTTATTTATTTATTCTGAACAATACAAATTGTGTTGAATAATTCTAACTAAATTTACAACTATACAAAATTACAATAAAAATATGAGATTACAATAATTAGTATACAATTAAATTATATAAAATGTCAATGACTATAAAATTACAATAAAAATTTCAAGTCGAATCTCACCACTATCAATAAAATTTAAAGTTTTAAATATCACACAAAAATAATAACTACATTTGTTACAGAAAAAAAAATTCAATTATTTCTTAAAATGTCATCAAAAGTTAAAAACACATTGAATTTTATGTAATAGCATTAGCATGTAGAAACTCGTCAACACTATAATAAAAAATTTCCAGTAGGAATTTTTTAAAAGTATTTTTGAAGCTACTCTATAAAATAGCGATAAGCTACTCTTGTATAACATATTTTTTAAATCAATAGGTAATCTATTAAACAGAAGCACTGATTGATAATGAGAAGAGTGTCTAGTCATAACTATACGAGGGATGATTTTATTATGAAAGTCTTTTCTCCTGGTGTTTTCCCTTATGGTTTTTTGGTCTATAGTCTCATAAAGTCACTAACTTGTGTAAGTATTGTGTAATTGTGTAAGTAAGACCAGTATATACAGGCATGGAACAGTCAAGATTCCAAGTCTTTTGAAATGCATGCGACATGATTCTTGCTGTTTTATCCGGATTATGGTTCTGATTGCACTTTTTTGCAGAACAAAGGCTTTGTGTACATTATATTTAAAGCTCCCTCCCCAGAATAAAATACTATAACGTAGTCTTGACTCCACCAATGCGTAATAAACCAGTTTCAGATGTTTAAGATCCGCTTCATCCCGTAAGCTTCTTAGTACGTAACAAGCTGAGCTTATTTTGCTTTCAATCTCGTCTAATTCATATTTACAATTTAATACGAGTTAAAATTTTATGATTTAATTAATTTTATGAAAATAATTATGATTTTTTCATGTTATCGATTTATTTCTATTATATAATATTAGATTTTTTTTATAGAATAAGAATGACAAATGAGCACGCAGTCCAACCGATGTTTAGTGGATGCTGCGATACATAGACAATCATATCAATCCTCGATTAAGAATCATATGCGTTGTCACTCGTTTAGACTGAGATAGAATGCCTCGCTTCCAGTAAAAAGGGTCTCACGATCTGTACTCTCACCATACTAAAAACGCAGCAGCATTAAGCTGGTATTCTGTGAGAGTATAATCCTTCCCTAGTCGAGCTGATTTATTCTTGCTACAGCCATTATAAAACTGTAGCATAGCTCTACCATACAAAAATATATACAATCCGTAAGTATTACACACTTTGTCTTAGTAACTTTGTGCAATGAGAAACTTAAATTCTGCTAAGCATAATTTATTGTTATTTTCTAATAATTTATAAAAAGGAAACAACATTCAGCAAAAAAGAGGCTTAACACCTAGTAACAAGGGATCTTCTTCTTTATGCGCAATATTTAAGGATGATTCACATCACACCGTGTCGCGACCGGGCTGGGCTCCACCCGGGGCACGTCCAGCATGCGCCGGCCGGGCCAGTCATTCATGCTACACTGGGATGTTCACGTGTTACTTTGCACGGCCGTGTCTGTGATAGGTGTTTTATGTTAACTAGTAATTTTGTCAGTCGATAGACGTGATACTTGATTTAAATATGCAATTTTCACAATTTGAATTGGCAGCTATTGCAATCGATATTGTTTTCCAAATAACATCGTTGTATTTATTATCCAAATACTTAGGATCATATCGTTAACTACAGGATATTTGGGCACACATTCTAGCAATTTTTCACTGTCCATTTTAATATTAAACTGCTGACATCTCAAAGATTTTTCGGGATCGGATCAAACCGGAGCTGGGCGGAGCCGGGAAACAATACCCATCGACATTACGACGCCGTGCCCCGGCCGGGTCTTGGCGGCGCATGGCGTGGGCACGGCCCAACCACGGTCAACCATGATTCACTTCATGTAAAAAGTATGCTAAGATGTTTGACCGTGTCCCGGCTGGGGCAAGCCGGGGCCCGGCCGGTTCGCGACACGGTGTAACGTGACTATGGTTCACGTTACACCGTGTCGTGATTACTGTATTGTCAAAAGCACAATGGTGCGGAGAACCTCTTATTCACGAGCACGAGCAACATAGATCTTTTTCAGTTTTGTGTTGTTATGTCCACTGTCTACGTAAGGAATAAACGGCAGCAATATACGCATAAGAAGTAAATCAAGCCGCAAAAGAGTTTTCTTGCAGTTCTACAAAATGTGTGGGACTTATCCTTTAAACTTATTTGGGATCACGCCTGCGGTATATATAGTATTTAATAAAAGTCATCAAAATTATTTCATGCATTTCTGAGAAATCGGTGAATATTAGAATAGCCCTCCTATGAGGCAATTTATGAAGCTAAGTTCAGTAGTGTTCTAAAATGGATGGAATGAAATAGAGTACCTTTAAAAAAACTTTTACGAACGACATAACATTCAATGTCGCTAGCACTAATCTTACAAAAATTATGACACTGCCTTAAGAGGAAAGCTTCCGCACTTCATTACAAACTCTTACAAAATGCCCGCGAGAGGGTAAGTAAAAGCATGTCGAAACATGCGATAAATTTTCGAAGTCCCTTCCCTAGTGTTGGAATTGTGAATAGACGACGGCATTTGGAGACGGGCTTGCACGTGAGTTATAGAAAAGGGTTAGGAAAAATATTTGTAGCTTCTACAAATTGTTGCTTAACTGTTTCGTTTATTTCAATAAAGGTTATTTAGCCCACTCGACTCAATAAAGGTTTCTTTGACTATGTTTTTTGTACGTTTGTTACGAAATATCTTCGCCATTTGAAAACCAATGTTGATAATACTCGTACTTTATTCATATACTTCTACTCGTAATTCATATACTTCGGTGTTGGTCCCATATAAATTTTGAGAGATAATTCTATCAAACTCCACTCGATTTTGACTCCATCCAGACAGTAATTCGTTCTTGGGGCGATGTATACGTTTTTATTACAGAATTCCAGAAAATATATATATTTTGAATTCTTCAAATTTCAAACTTATTAAACATAGTTTATATAAAAGAGGTTAACATTAAGGAATTTATGGATGATAATAACCTCTAGAAATGAGGTGATCGCTGCCAAACTATTGCTAATTTGTTTTCTTTTCCTAATTATGTAACATATATGATTGTAAGATCCTATTTTTTAAAATACGTTCTGCTGGGTTTCTAGCTGGTCCTTCCCACAGAGTTGTTTCTCCGAATTAGTGATAAATTAAACAAAAGAGGAACTTTCTATAAGTTTTATTTATAATCGATATTGAATAAAAAGTTTCTGTTTCTATTTCCCTAGGAGTGGCAAAATAGAGAATGAAGTATTAAATGTAACGACGTTGTTGAGATTATGATATTCCTTAGTACGTTCAAAGGGTAAAGGATTAACTTTTTATAAAAACTAAAAGCCAACATTAGAGAACTACAAAAATAAAATAATTTCACATTTCACAATTGGGGCTTAAATTCATTTAAACACTATATCTTAGCATCGAATTATGAATGTGAAATTACTTTATTATTTTTAGTTTCTTTAAGTCGATTTTTACTTTTCATTAAAAAACTATTGTATAAGAGTGATATCTAACAGTCTTCCTAATGTTAAGCAGCTTCTGCAGCCAATAGACACCTACAGCCAATTTCATTCGATTTTTTTAAATAATTTAGATGAATAGAAGATGTTGATGGCTATTGCCGTAGCATCAACCTACCATTACGTGGACTGTGTGCTCGTTTGCCACACTTATTCTATATTAAAATAAAGAGAACTGGAATTATTAGCTTGCATCAATTTTAACGTTCGGATACAATTATTGCAAATTTTAGAGAAGATTGAAAGAGTGCTTTTCCTAAGTGCCTTATACACGTTTTAACAAACACGACAAAACCCTGACTTAAATTGCCAAAAATATCATCCTTAATTTAAAAAAAAATACTTGATATATAATATTCTGACTATGCTTTTGGCTGGTAAAATGTAATTAAGCTTCGGTTGCGTAGTCTTCGGCTTGACTGGCTTCTCACATTGTAATATTTATTCCATAAAGTTCTTCCTTGCTCAAAATTGAAATTAAAAACGCAATATTCTTTCTTTAGAAATACATTGTCACAAATATCAACAAAAGCGTGACGTCGACCATACTGATTACTTGCGTTGTGTCTCTCCCATATTTATTATTAAAACGTTCTCATGATGACGAGGCAGGCTTTTTTTATACGTTGGTTCCACCTGAACTTTTTATTTTAATTATTATTACTTCTATTTTTAGTGTACAGACTTTTCAGATTTGTAGTATAAGAGAGTAACACCAGTATTATATAACAATCCTAATAGGTATTAAAACAAATAGTATAATATAGCCGATACTGATGGTCATATTGTATAAATATCAACATTTTCTGATTTGTCTATTCATGTTTGATCATGTTATAAATACGAAAGGACCTTAGAGATAGTAAATTGAGGTGCGGCCCTAAAGTCGTGTAAATTTATATAATAAATGAACTAAGCACAAAGTAATGTAGTTTTAGTTAAAATTATGCTGTCTTTGTTCCTAGCAGTGGATAATATTACGAATAATAATTAATGCTTGGCTACGTATTTTTTATAATATCTACCCTTATAATTAAGCACATAGTTGAAGGTAAATGGATGCTGTGACGCGTATATATTCGATTTAGTATCAAAATGGAGATGAGTTAGCGCCCCTAGGACTACGACGGAATGCCTCGTTTCCAGTAGATCCGGTTCCCTACACTCACCGTACAAAACACTTTCTTTGTTATTATGTGAGAGCAAGGTATTTCCCCGGATGAACTGACCCATTCATATTACGACTATAACATACCCACCGAAATTACGACGCCGTGCCCCGGCCGGGTCCTGGCGGCGCATGGCGGGGGCAAGGCCCAGCCACGGTCAAGCATGATTCACTTCATGTAAAAAGTATGCTAAGATGTTTTGAGCAAGCTAGAGCATGGCTCTACACCGTATAAAAATCTATTACAAATTTAAGTGAACTAGACGGTAGAGGTACTCATTTTACCGTTGGTTTAACACTAGAACCGTACCCTAGGGTACAAATGAAAAAAATGTCTGTAACATTTTACTCCTTTACGGTTTGTTTTACCTCAGTCGGACGGCGGTCCTGCTAGCGAGTGGACACGGCACGCTGTTTGTGGGGTACACCAGCACCAGGGTACTTTCAACGTAAGTATTCAATTATTATTAGAAGTAACAAAAATTTGTTATTTCGTGTTTTTTGTGCTATTTGTATTATCTTCTGACATTGTATGTGATTTTGGCACAATTTACTTGTTTAAAAATGTAGGTTTTTGCAGTTTAGTTTTTTTACTAATAGAT
The DNA here is from genome assembly GCA_907164705.1 of Parnassius apollo. NCBI lineage: Eukaryota > Metazoa > Arthropoda > Insecta > Lepidoptera > Papilionidae > Parnassius > Parnassius apollo. Next base: position 178,282 of record CAJQZP010001568.1, on the reverse strand, counting down.
ATAAAATGTAAGTGTGCCTCTAAGTATTTGTGTTTTGGTGCTATTTGTTCATTATTTTTTTCAGATGACGGCATGGTGAAATTTGAAGGAGAGTGAAATAGAAAATGTTCTGTCGGAGGCGGAAGATGAAGAAATTTTTTTGACGAGGAGATAGATGACGAAAGAGATGAAACTATTCAAGACTTTCGCTTGAAAGAGGATATTAGATCAGCTGGCAGTTCTGATGCTTAAAACCAGAATCACCTCAAGATTCAGATGAAAAACTTGAAAAATCTTTGCAAATGGATTCTAATAAAGCACCAGTTACTGTCCTAACACACAAAAAAAAAAACAGGACAATTGCGAAAAGTTCGTGTGGCATGGCTCTCATCCTCGTTCATCACGCACACCAATGAGGAACATCATATTCCATCCTCTAGGTAACAAAGGTTCTGCTACATTTATTACTACTGCAGTAGATACTTGACAAATATTTTTCACGGATAACGTTTTGGAGAATATCATGACTAACACAAACCAAGAGATTTCAGAGCAACGCAAAAAATATAAACCGGACAGGCCAACTCTCACTGAAGATGACGATTTTAATCCATTGAGCATACCATTTGTTCGAGATACGTCAAAAACAGAGTTGAAAACCCTTTTTGGACTATACTACTTGGCTGGTGTACTGAGAATAAATCACCTGACTGAAAGAAATCTTCGACAAAAATACAGATATAAGTTATTTCCGGTCTACTATGAGTGAAAAAATGTTTGAATTTTTTACTAATTGTCTCCATTTCGACGATCATTCGACAAGATGTGAGTGAAGACAGGTAAATAAATTGGCGCCCATAAAATAACTCTTTGATCATATAATCGAGACTTCAAAAAACCTGTATTCTCCTTCTGACTGCACTACAATAGATGAGCAGTTGCTTGGTTTTAGGGGAAGGTTTTCGGATGTACATCCCTTCAAAGACAGATGAATATCGAATCAAACTACTGATATTTTGTGATGCTAAGACATATTACATGATAAATTGTTTAATATACGCAGGAAAAGATTCTACACCCAGTGAATGCTTGAGTGGAATACGCGCTTGAGCTGTCAACTTAAATTCACAATACCAACAGAAATATAACATAATATAATTGGTTTACCTATATACTCACCACTCAGAAACTGTTGTCAAAAATGTAACTACAGTTGTAAGACTAAAGAAAAATATAACAGAAATACTGAATCTTTTTACTGATACATTTAATGATGATTGATTTGATGATTATTTTCATAATGAACTCACTCCACTTTAATCTATGCCTCCAAAGCTTAGCAAAGGAAAAAATAAATCGTCCTTATGTTTTCCACCATGCACTACAAAGCAGACACACAAAGCTGTTAATTTGTCAGAAATAATATCATTTATAATAAAACGAAGGGTGGAGTAGATACGTTCGACCAACTTTGTCATACGTATAGTAAGTCACGCAAATCTAGCCTCTGGAGCCTTTGTGTATTCTATAGAATACCAAGTACTGTGTAATGTGTGTAATGATATGATGCTTAATTCATCAAATAACACTAATAAGCAAGTTTTCAAGAATAGGCACACTAATCTTAAGACATTCGCATTTGATCTCATCAAACCTCATCTGGAAGATAAATTTCAGTATCGTACTTTGCCAAAATACTTTCACATACACTTTTTATTTGGGGTGCGCCAATTTTATTAACGGTACCCCATGGTACCGTTAATAAAATTCTTATATGGATAAGGTTCTAGAATTAAGGACTGACAGAGCCTATGGTCTCAAGGTATCAACTACAATGTCGTCTAAATAGTTATATAAAAAAATCAATCATGACTTTCTTAGCCAGCTTAGAGATTTTTCCGGACCGATACGACTTGGCGATCTTCAAGAACTACTCCTTTTTAAAAGGCCAGCAAAGCATCTGTAATTTCCCTGGTGCTGCAGTTGTTCATGTGCGGCGGTAATCACTTAACATCAGGTGAGCCGTATGCTCGTTTGCCAATAAAAAAGCCTTAGGAGTGGAATTTTTTGCGAAATTTAGATATTTATATTGGAGTGCTCCTGAAGTAAAGTTTATTTATGAAAAAAATAATCATTAAAATCATTTCTCAATAAGTGAAGACATACATATAAAAAAAGTCAAATTGAAATTCTCCTTTTTTAGTCAGCTTATACATACTGATTTCATATTTTGTGTTTGTGTATAAAGGGAAGGTTAATATTATCACAAAATTTGATAGAATCACAATATATCGCCAAGTCCGTCACTAGACGTTTACTCACCATCACTAAAGTCTAGACTCTAGAAGGACTAACCCAAATCCATTTATATTCCATTATCTCACCCTTTTTAAAGATACAATGACTAACGACATTAAATGAGACGATTGAGTCTATATTTCTTAATTGTTTTGTACCGATGTTAAAATTCTACTTAATATATCATATTTATCAAGTTTAATTTTCATATATGCTATTGCTTAAACTTAAATTTTTGTATAATCTTTCTGTCGTGTGTATGTGACTAAACTTCTTCTCATATTCGTCAAAATCGGTTCTGCCGTTTGCTTGACCGATTTTGATGAAATTTTGTGTATGTGGATTTTTAATAGAATAAGTGTTGCAAACGAGGACACAGTCCATCTGATAGTATGTGGATGCTGTGGCCCATATACATCTACATTTAAGAATCTCAATAACGAAACAATATAAAGATGCGTGTTACTGGGAACTAAGATGGAATTCCTCGTTTCCAGTAAAGTGGGTCTCCGGTTCTGTAGACTCACCATACGAAACGTACAGCAACATTCCTATTTTAGCGATATTGGGAAGGCTGCATTCGTGCTTTAACTATAATACAACTGTAGCGTTGCTCTACCACGTAAAAACTATTGATTAAAAGACTTAGTTAAGTTAATTCCTCGTGATTAAGTTGATTCGAGAATGGTTTCACACTTGAGATTCACAATCGGACCCGATAGGTGGTGCTGTTGTCGAGATGCAGAATCACTCGTGTGAAACCGGGGCCGATCACTAGTATTTTTAGTAAATCGATGTGCATGTGACTGTAATTTTTCTCCTACTAAACAGTTTGACCGATTTTGATGAAATTTTTATGGGTATTTATGGGGTCACTTAGATGGTCCTCAGATAAATTTGGACCGGTAGGTAGCGCTGTTGTTGAGATCCAGAAATCATCTCTGAGTAGCAGGGGCGGATTGCTAGCTAATTATACAACTACATGTTTTTTTAAAGTTAATTGCGACAATAAGCTAATGATTAAGGGTGCAAAGTCGGAAGGTCGACTACTGTTGTGAACCACTCCTTAATTCCAGCAATTTAAATTTATCTGAAGTGATTAATGGCAATAATATTCCCGGTGACGTCTTTCCTAGTGAAGGGGTGTTTGGAGTAGTTGTGCTGGGGTTAATCGTGACAGAGATAGTGCACGCAATTGAGGAAAGGCGGAATGACCTCTTCAAACTACGTAAGACACATAATTTTATTTTATTACGTGGATCTTAGCTAACTAATTTTTGAAGACCTTTAGTAACAAGCAAAGTCCACTTGATAGTAATTGGCCACTACAAAACACAGACATCTGCAACTAACTTCAAACAAAGAACGCTACAGATGCGTTATCTGAGGACTAAGATAGAATCCCTCACATGCTGAAATTATACTCACTTTCTATACGCATCAGAGCTGAACGCAGCAATGTAAGTACTGCTATTTCGTCGCAAAAACACGTAAAAGTTTGGTACCTACATGGACGGACACCTAAACAGGAAGAGTCCTATCATCTAGGTAAAAAATGTTAATAGAATAATTAGCATCCTTTAAAAGTATATACAATCCGACAAAATACTTATTTTTATGAAAAATAAATTTCATGTCTGAAAGCCCTCAATTAGGTTAGTATCGATTTTTTTAAATTTCATTTTAATAACATACCTTTTAGAATATCGTAAGTAGTTTATTGTAAGTAGTTCTTTTTATGAGATAAAATATCAGATCGCTGAAATCTCTTTGTTTCAAATTACCGCTCTAGGAATATTAATTAAAATTCGCTCTTTATTAACGACGTTACCGAGTACTTTAGTATTAAAAATAAAATATAAAAGTCATTTGGCGCCTTCCAAAATTATCTTTTAACTTGATTCGCATTAAATAACATTATTTTTAAAATACCTTAACTGAGTCTGATAAATTTACTTTTTAATTAGTGGATTGAATTGTGCTATTTATTTCCTTTCTTCTGTATTGTGAATTTTACACACATTTTTTATGAAATAAAAATGATAAACAAATTGAAAGTCCACCTGATAGTGACTACAGTCCATGGACACCTGCAGCTAACATCAAACGAAAACTACAAATCTCAGCTCTAAGGATTGGGGTAAATCTCGCAACCGTCCCGTGACAGCCGGGACGTCCTGTTTCCGGAACCTTAGCGAATGCGTGCCGAGGAAGATGTGTGCGGGACGCCAATTGTCCCGTTTTATTATTACTTTTAATTATAATTACTGGATCTCTATACGATTCAGACCGGAACACTATTAGACGTCAGAATAAGTTCAGACCACACAGACATACTGCTAGGCAGAAAACGATTCCTATCATCTAGTAGATACAAGTAAATTGCATACAGACATTTATTTCTCCGGGTCGTCGTCGATGGCTGCTCATCCGATCTTGTGGCGACTGACGGTGGTGTTCCTAAACGGTCCATTCTCTCCACAACTCTCTTCCTGCTGCATATTAATGATCTGCTTTTGCCCGGTATCTATGGGTATGCAGATGATAGCACAGTTGTGGAGAGATACCAGCCAAGTACGCGGGCCAGACGTTATCAAATCCAGGCCGAAAGAGAGGCTGCGATTGAGCGTGTGAATCTCACACTACAGGCGGTCTCCGAATGGGGCGATGCCAATCTCGTGAGATTCAACGCGTCCGTCGCCTGCGTCAATCTTTCTGTCCGACTACAATCTGGGCGTCTTCAAGGCAAGAGTGAATAGGCATTTGTTTTGATAAGACAGTGCGATTTACCATCTAATCACCACTTACCACCAGGTGAGGTTGTGGTCAAGCACTGGTTTATAAAAAGTAAAAAAGACAGACATCTAGAATCTAAACAATTATATTTAATCTCAGTTACAACACATCGAAAGTCCACTGCTGAACATTGTCCTTTCACTATAGATTACTTCATTGGAGGAAAATTTGACTTCGTTGCCATGCTTGGTGAACAGGTTAGCAAAAGTTATTTTTAATTTATTTCCATCTGTCGATTCTTGCGACACCAACGGACAACATGGGGTAGTAAATATTCTTACACCGTTACTACACGGTCAAAACAATTATTTTAGTCGAGCAAACACTTGAGTGGGATTCGAACGCGAACGCTAAAGATCCTAGCCATAACTGTACCGAATCGTCGAAACGTCTTTACCGAAAAAAAAACTTTTCCTACTTTTTACTTAATTTAGACTTGTTTAAAGCTTCAATAAACATTCAATTGTTATATAAGAGATTGAAGACGAGTTGCTTGTCTTTTATAAAAGAGTATCCCTTTTCTTTAAAAAAGAAAATAAAGGCACCTTTCCATGCTTTTCACAAACTCTCAAACCCTATAAATTCTCATAGAAAAACCGGCAAAAATTGAGGGTGTTAATTTTTTTTAATGCAATGTTACAAATCCATTACGACTTAAAATAAAAAAAAAATAATATCAAGTACCTTTTATTTAAAATTTCAGTTTGAACAATATAAGAAGCCAAGGGTCTTGCAATTATTACTAATAAGTAGGGAATTTCTGTTTAGAAGTCTGTCTGGATAGATACCTTCTTAACTATTTCCACCAACTAAGTGTTAAAACTCCTTTTTTGGCCTAGGAGAACGTTTGGATAGGCTGTGTGGCATTCCATATTAATACCGATGATGTTGCTTACAGATGTACCATAGCAAGCAGTTGTACAAATTCACCTTTTCAAAGAAATATATAAAACATTTTTATAGATTTACAAATGAGTACACAGTCCACATATGTGAATGTTGTGGCGTAAATTGGCTACATCTAACCGTTTCTAGGCGTTGTCTCACTTGTGACAAGGCAAAAGAACGTAAGAAGTAAATAAATTAAGAAAGTAATGAGGAAACAAATAATTAAAGTTTTGTTTGTAGTCACAACATATAATGGGCTTCAGCAATGGTAGGTCACCGATCTAGCATAAGCTGCAGCGACATTTCCAAGTACTGTTATTCTGTCAATACTCTGGAAAAAACTTACATGCTCTTAGGAAAAATATACAAAATACAAAAATAAAACAATTTATTATTTGAAATAATGGTGCATTAGAACAACATAGTGCAACGTAGTTTTTACATCGCCATTTATTATCCTCCACCCAACCCGAACTGTCCGACTGTCGTCACAGAAGTCTAGACTGGATAATTTATCACAATCCGTCCAAGTTTTTGTTTGTTAATGTTTAAAGCAAAACCAAAACAGATGAATTAATTCGAACTAGTGGCCGTTTAGTGTTCGAAATTCGACCGTAATTCATTACATTTTCAGGATTGTATATTAAGTACGCTTTGATCCACATACAATTAATTCCATATGTAGCGGATTCAATATTATGTAATACTAAACAGGGCATTGCTCTAATTGTTTCCTATAATGTCTGGTGGAAGGCGATAGCGTCTGTAATACAGTTTTCAATATAAAACTAGTACAGCCGCTAACGATCAACCATATCCTACTAGTATGTTACTAGTATATTGATGCCTGTAATCGTACTTAATATGGAAAATTTTGTTACACGTTTTTCTGAGAATAAAGTGCGGGGACCGAATCCAGAAATTCCGTAATGAAAAAAACCTTACGCTCCCCACTCCGACGGGCACGGAGGTGTGGCGTTGAAAGCCGTGCATAGTCTAACGTCGTTTCAGTTCGGCAGACTTCGGCACTCGGCAGACTTCGGCACGGTGTTTGTGTGCGTGCGACTACATGTATTGTAAGATATTAAATATATTTTAAACAATATTAACTTCTCATTTATTCAATAAGAGAAAAAAATTGTTTTCTTATCGGTCACCACGCTCAAAAAGTGTAACTTGATTTAATATCAAAGACTTAACTGCATAAATAAAATAAATAAATAATTATAATTGCATAAGTTGATAAAAAATGCTATGCAATAGCTTTACCGCGGCAGTCACCGAGTGCCACACGTATTTTTTTATTATATTATTACAATTGGATATTTATATAGGAAACAAAAACTTTTCTATACAAAATAATAATATACGATTTTTTGCCTTGATATACACTCCACACAATATTAAAAGGGATCAATTTAAATAATAAAAAACTCAGTTTATTCAGTAATTATTTGCCGGCAACAGTTTAAAAGTCCTAAGCCTCCTTCTAATAATTATTAAACAATAAAAAATCTGCAATTATAAACAATATACCAAGCTTGACAGCGATGGCAAATACACGCCACATAAAGCACATTAAGAAATCTATGAGCCTACGTGATGTAAGAATATCCACTATTCTATATCAACTAGTGGGTGTCGTAAAAGGAGACAGATGGAAAAATTCAGGAGATGTGTAGAAGCTTTTTCCAAATAACGACTAAAAAAAACTGCGCTGCGGCAGTTCATTGAGGAGGCCTATTTTCAGCGGTTGTTTTTTTGATAGAATGTAATGGAATAACGAAATATTGTAATTCCTAATATCGTTAAAAGAATTACAAAGATTCCAAGACGGCAGAAGGGCAGCAGCTTCTTCCTGATAACACTTTAATATTAATAAAATACCCTTGTTTTCAACCCGCCTAACAAGCGAAGCCAAATATACCCCAAATCGCTAATAATTACGTGACCAAGCAGTATGAAATAGCTGAGAACAAAATATCTCGCTGTGCCGTAAAAGTAACGCTTTAAAATATCTAAATTTTCAAACTAATTCAAAAATATTTTAACCGAAATAATTCCGAGACAACAAGATACACGATACAAAAACTCTATTAAGGTTTTATATAGTAATTCATATTCAATTTCTTGTCAAAACAATTCGATTATGCCATCAGATATTCGATAGGAGGGAAGGGCTTTGTGATATAGATTTTCGCGCCTTACTTCATTTTGTATAATCACAATATGATGACAGCCTTCTTAAAATATATTTTGTTACAAGTCGTTGTTTCCGAGAATTTCTTTCTTATCCTCAGACATTTACATACAGTTTGATGATCTCTCTTATTCCCTTATACCGCTGTCATACACTCATGCTAGTATTCGCAAACATTACTAAGATATAGATAACATTACTCAGAAATTATAAGTGTGAAGCGTTATTGTTCGTCTATACTGAGCAAATTTATAGATTATTACTCCGACCTGACGAGTTACGTAATCAATCAGTATGTAAATCGTAACCTCAGGGATCTATACATGGTCCACTTATTTCTATTTTATACACAGCAGATGTATGACGCTATATAATAGCTGCAAGCAACGACAATAAGCACTGCAAGTACCACCTACAATAAATTACGACGATACGATACGATACGACGATACAGATCTCTCACTTTTTCACTCCCATTTTTTCCTAACGGTATATAGAGTGCAGTTTCAAAACTAAATGAAAATTTGGATCACAGTAGTTCGCTACAAAAATTTCGACAAAACAGCTCCGGCTATGTGAGTCGCTCATACTTTTAAGATTTAGTTACGCAGATAATGTGTATGGTTTCACACTGTTCGCTAAAACAAGTAGTATAATTATCGCTCGATATTATATACATTCGTATATTAACAATTCGGACATATGAAAGATGTCATTGAGGCAAGGCAAAGCTTCTGTTCGGATACGTTAAATCAGAAAGACTGGAATACCTCCTACACAAATCGGAGAAAATGAAAATAAAGAAGAGCAAATGAGTTAGTGCGGTAATCCTAGCTCTCAATTCCTCAAACCTTTTATTCATCTTATCATTTTTACGTACGATAACGTAGTTGACGCAGTCCATAGGGCCCCGAACTGGAAAAGTCTATGCCTCGACGGGCGGGATCACTCATTTGGTTCCTAAATACCGGGATTCCACAGACCCGAGCAAATACTACTCATAACGTGTCCATTTACCATATGTAAGACACTGATATCCATTTTGAGTATGCGAATCATTTGTCAACTGGATTTAAATCAGGTAATGTCGCGCGCTCAAGAAGGATGTTGGACCGGTGGTCGTGAAACCAAGGAGCCACTCCTCATTGACAATGTCATTGGTAAAGTGGTTAAATGCAATCATCGAAATACGGATAGATATTAGATAACTTATTCCACTCCTTTTCTAGTTCTTATCAATTATTTGTTTTTAACTGTCAAGAAGATTACGGTGTGATGAGGCTTACATATGCTTACGGGATAAAAGCCCCTAAATAAAAAAAGGAATTCAATTAAAAAAGTTTTTAATGTGTGAAATGTCCCGCAAAACGACGGCTAGTATTAAACAAGACAGTCCTCTGCCAAGGATAAGATTATAGTATACGAGTGACAGAGAAGATTATAGCGATATAGAGTGCATCTGTGCTAGCGTAATTTTTTATAGGATAGGGTGATAAACGAGCACACAGTCCACCTGATGGTAAGTGGTTGCTGTGGCCTGTAGACATCTACATATATCCTCGATTACGAATCAAAATGTAGATGCGTTGTCACCCGTGAGGACTGAGATGAAGTTCCTAGTTTCCAATAAAAAGTGTCTCCGGTTCTCTACACTCACTATTCGAAGGAGAGTAGCATTAAGCTACAATTTTACGCTGGAATTCTGTGAGAGCGTGGTCCTTAACCGGTCGAGCCAAGCCTTTCGTGCTACAACTACACTATTAATAAACCTGAAGCATGGCTCTATCACGTATAAAACGTATACGGACTCTATATCACTATAATTTTCACAAGCACAGATCCATGGTTCGATGGGGCGGACCAATGACTTTATGTGCTTTCAGATACATGGGAGTAAACACGGCCAATTTCTGTACAGGAAAACTTAATAATTATTTTTTTTGGCGCAATCCGGGAATTGTACCCGGGACCACAACATGATCAACAGTCGCCTTTACGACCGCTAGACCAAAGAGGCACTAAAATGAGTAAAAACATAAATAGCAATAGCATAATTTCTTTATCTTTCCATGGCACATCAACTTTCGATTATTGACCCTTCAATCACAATGTTGTTGTCATTGTGACGTAGTTCCAAACCTTATAATGGAAATATAGGTTAACGCTTAGTTACTCTTGTAGTTCAATAAAGGATCAGGTTTTATATCGACACGTTTTAATATACTTTCATCGATTTCTTGGAAACGGTTAAACTAACATAAAATTTTACTTATTAAATAGATGATAGATATATTATTATGTAGATAGATGTTTAATAAAAAAAACTGTTTCCATTTAAATTTTAGAAAAACTTACATTCCTATAAGTACAAAAATAGGGGATGAAAATTTTAATGTACCTGTTTAAATGACATTCTAGATAACTTATACTTACTTAAAATATTCTTTAGACCACTCAAAAGGTTGAAACTATTAAACTTTTGTAAATAGTAAAATCCGACTTCAAAAACAAAAAAAAATAGCAAAATAATTTTCACACAATAGCTTTTGAAGTCGAGGTTTACTTCTTTGATACGTTACGTCTTAGCATATGACGTGTATATGAAGGAGCCGGAGTGAAGGAGCCGCGGTTGCTTTCAGAACTTTAAAAAAAATTTTCGTTGGGTTTTTTTTTCTGGGCAGAGGTTTTTTTCGAACCAGTGGTAAAATTTCAAAATCAATAAGAAACAGAAACAGATTCTTTTTTATTCAATAAAGATTATAAATATTACTTATTGAAAGTCACTTTTTTAATTTACCACTGGTACGGAAAAAAAACCTCTGTACTGGAAGAACCAGCAAGAAACCCAGCAGGACTATTTTATTTAAAATAGCAACTTACAATCATGTATGTTGCCATTAACAACACAAAAAAAAATTGAAATAGCTTGGTAGCGATCACTCTTCTCAGGGGTTATAATCATCCATAAATTCCTTAATATTATAATAGCCTTTCTTATACAAAGTTAGATTAATAAAGTTTTTGAACTTTGTGTATGTCAAGCACACACAAGGTGACACACACACACAAACACGGCAGCTCATCATACTGATACACACACACACACACCACCACACACACACACACACACACACACACACACACACAAACACACACACACACACACACACACTAACACGCACACACAAACACACACACACACATAAACACCCACACACACACACACACACCGCCACACACACACACACAAACACACACACACACACACACACACACACACACACACACACACACACACACACACATACACACACATTTTTTTAAATCGTTGATTTTCATAGCGGGAAGTTAAAAATTATGTTATTAAATGAAATATATTTCCTGGCCTGTATACAGCTTATATTACACCAAATCATTACTTCGAGCGCAATCTAACGTACGAACTGTAAATGGGTTAATGTATTTCTGATGATTGGTATTTAGAGGCACTTTAATGTGTCTCTTCAAACAGCCCCGGAACATTACTCGGTCCATTTTATTTAAGAGCTATGTTGTGACAATAATTCAGCTTTTTTGAGTATATTTATATTATTTAGTAAGTAATTTCTCTTTTTCAAATATATTTCTATAGAGAAAGATATAAAAATATTGATAAAATTGAAGTGTCTGTCTATAATATTGAAATAACTGGCTTCTATTAAGTTCATTTGGACTATATTTGTTAATCGAGGCAGGGAGCTGTTACACTGCCAGCTACCTGACTCCGGGTTGCTACTGAGCATTTCTTATTACTGGATTCAAACCCGCGACAACATGTTTCAACGAGAGAAATTCTCATGGATTATTTTCTCAGCGGGGACATCAATAAGATAATTGATAGGATCAGACGTTACTTTGCGGAAATCAATTTATTTATTAATTTTTTTATTTTATTTTATTTACTATTTATAGTTAGATATTATTTATATATTTATAGATATTAATAGTTACTTTGCAAACATCCGCTCAATTAAATAAAATGATGTGTCTTTTGTTTTTTTTTTGATTGCGTTGCCTAGTTTGAAGAGCACCTCCCACCCTCCCTCAATTGTGTGCACTAATCCCGTCACCACTAATCCTAGCACCACTACTCCCAACACCACTACTCCCAACACCACTACGCCCAACACCACTACTCCCAATACAACTACTCCCAACACCACTACTCCCAATACCCAACTCCCAACAACTTTCTTCTAGGACCATCGACGATAATACACGTTTTTCACATCTACACAAGGCACCTTCAGGTGATGTAGACTCTACGGCGGCTGACCGCTAAGAGACTCGCTTAAGTGAGTGATACCAGTAGTGGAGAGGCTCGGGAGCGACTTCTGGTCGAGAGCCCATTGAAACTATCGGGTGAGCACAGCGTGACACACCACAAACCCCTTCAGCCAGTAGTGATGCAGCCCGTCGAGTCCTGGACTCTTCCAGTTCGGGGCCCTACTAACCACCTCAACCACATCTTCCGCAATTATGGTGACGGGGTACATAGGCGTAAAACTCGCACTCTGAATTGCCACAACTTACATCCAAGGGTCCCCGCTGTGGTTTACGGGCTCTGACCACAGGCCAGGCTAGAATGCGATAGTGTCAGCCTGATCCGGTCCTGGGCCCGCTCCACATACTTTTGGTCGCTCTAATGATTTAAAGAGCCTCTTTTGATCACTCTGGAAGAGACGTTTCTAGTTGAATCACCTTGACCTCTCGGCAAATCATTAAATCCGCTCCCCCCAAGCAGCGATTTTTGCTTCAGCTCATCTGTGCGCTCCGTTAGTTTCTACGTGATATTCAGCCAGGACAAACTGATATTTGTCCCAGCAAACTCTATTCTAACAGTGCGCACAACCCCCGGTCTATTATTAGCAGTAAATACAGAAGAAACCAAAAATTTCTTGGTCACTTTAAAATAAAATTACATTAGAATATTTTAACTATCTACTAAAAGTACTTTAACTATAATTTAAATCGAAATTAAAAATTATTTCACTTGTATAGCTATTTATAAAATTATATTTAATTAAGTCCAAATGTAATTAAAAAAATCTTTGCATAAACCATGAATTAAATAATTATATAATATGTATTGACTGTTCACTGTACATTGCATAACTTTTTGTTAAATACCTGTAGAATCACTAAAGTTATATATCATATATCTTTGCAATACTCCATTGTAACCTATCACCAAAAGAAATAATTCTCTGACTTGTGATAACAATAATCATTTATTGCATTATAAATTAAGAAATTAAAAATGTTCCTATAAATAGTAGTCTAACCTTTCATACGCATAATAAGTTAGTGTGACGGTAATCGCAAAAAAGTGGTAATGTATTTACGAATTTGTAACGTAATACATAGATTAGGTGAATCATAACATGCCGTATACTTTTATAATTGTAAATATTGGTGCCTTTGGAAGTGGCTAGTGTCTAAGATACAAGCTCGGCCTAGTTTAGACGCTAGTGTATAAAATTGTATAGATAAGTTATAACTCATACCATTTGTTCAAATGTCTTAAAGGTAAATAATGTAATCCTTACTTTGTGTCAATAAAAATTATTATTATTATTGTGGGGGGTATCAATATAATTTTCTCATCTGGTTGGGTTCTATAAATATATAATTATAAATGGAAATGAAAAGATAAATATACATAAACATCAATAATATATAAATACAAAAATACATACATAAATAAAAGCCCAACCAGATGGAGGCCCTCGGCAGGGGAGACCAAACGGCCGAGGGTTAGGGGGAAAGGGAAAGAAACCGGCGGACGATGCGGGCGGTATCGAGGAGCACCGCCTTCTGCATTTGAGCCTGGAGCGGTCCGCCACGTAGTCCCAGCCGCCTCAGATGACCCGAGAGGCTGACTGGGATTAGCCCGTTTGCAGAGACGACTACAGGAATAATTTCGGTCGGCAGACCACCCCACATGTCGGTCACCTCGTGAGCCAGGTCCAGATATTTTGTTTGCTTATCTGTTTCGGCTTTCACGAGGTTCTCGTCACACGGAATGGTAATGTCGACCAAAAATATCCTTGACTGTGCCCGGTCCATCAGCACAATATCAGGCTTATTCGCAAGAATAGTCCTGTCTGTAATGATGGCCCGGTCCCAATAGAGCCTGGCGCGATCATTTTCGAGCACGGCTTCCGGCAAGTACTTGTAATACGGCAATTTCCGATCCACGAAACCGTATTTCAGAGCGAGCTCCTGGTGTAGAATTCTGGCTACTAGGTTGTGCCTGTGCAAGTACTCAGAGTTAGAAAGCGCCGAACAACCGGAGATGACATGCCTAAGTGACTCACCGGGATGGCGACAAGCTCGACAGATGTCGATGGTGCCATCCTTTAGGATGTATCTCCGATAGTTATTGGTCTTAATAACCTGACCCTGTATTGCACAGACAAAACCCTCGGTTTCCCCCGAAGAGGTCACCAAAGCGTAGCCAGTGGAGGGAGGTTACTGTGTCTACGAAAGGCCCATGTAGAGACTTGTAGAACCTCCCGTGGAGATCCTTCTCCTTCCATACGGTCTCCCGGTTGGAAACTGTCTGCACTGCCGGGTCTTGCCATTGCTCGTTGGCTAAGGATAGAGGGGTAAGTCCTTTATCACAAGAAATGACGTCCTTATAGAATGGATCTTCCGATCTCGCCAGGAAGTAATTACGGAGGCTGCACACTTCGCGATTATGCATGGTGAGCGCGCTCAAGAAGCCACGCCCACCATGCTTTCGCGGCAAGTACAGCCTCATTACCGACGATCTCAGATGATGCATCCTGTGGGACGTCATGGTAGTGCGGACTTTTCTATCCAGGGCGTTAAGTTCAGTCTGAGTCCATCTGAGTATGTCAAAGGTGTACATGAGGACAGGCATGACCCAATCGTTATATGCTTGTGTCTTATTCACACCGGACAAAAGGCTGTTAAGCACTTTGGTCAAGCGTGCATAAAACACGTCGCAAACTGACTGTTTCATATCAGCCTCATCGATACCGATGTTCTGTGACATACCCAGGTATCGGTATGTTTCAGCCTCGGAAAGGGTCCTTAAGTTGACGGGCATAGATAAGTCTATGCCCTCAGAGTTAGCAACCCTACCCCTCTCAACATGGAGTACCGCACACTTATCCGTCCCCAGCTCCATTCCAACTGAATTGCTAAATTCACAAGTGATGTTTAGCAATTCCATAAGATGGGAGCGACTGGAGGCGAATAACTTGAGGTCATCCATATAGAAAAGGTGGGTCACTTTTGTTCCTCCTTTCCGTAGCTGAAATCCCCTCCCGGAGCCCTCCAGTAAGGTACTGAGAGGGTTCAGAGAGAGGCAGAACCATATTGGACTCAGACAATCGCCCTGGAAGATACCCCTTCCTATCCTTATGTGGTTCTCCGCAGCCGTCATCCGCTCGCCCAGATGACAAAGGATCGTACTCCACTGCCCTATACACTGCTCGAGGAAGTCTCTAACTGTACAGTCTATCTTGTACAGTTCGAGGACTCTCTTTAGCCATGTATGGGGCACCGAGTCGAATGCCTTTCTGTAGCCTATCCAGGCGGCGGAGAAGTTCCGACGGTTGCGTTTCACCACTTTGCCAATGACCGCATCAATGAGGAGTGGTTCCTTGGTTCCAAGACCACCGCCCCGACATCCACTTTGAGCGCGCGACATCACCTGATTTGAGTCCAGGTGACGAGTGATTCTCGCGCTCAAAATGGATGTTAGTGTCTTGTATATGGTCGGTAGACACGTGATGGGGCGGTATTTGCTCGGGTTTGTGGTACCCTGGCCTTTAGGAACCAAATGGGTGATCCCAGTAGTGAAGAGCCTCGGGAGCGACTTCTCGTTGAGAACCTCTTGAAACTGTCGGGCGAGCACAGTGTGACACACCACGAACCCCTTCAGCCAGTAGTGATGCAGCCCGTCGAGTCCCGGACTTTTCCAGTTCGGGGCCCTACGGACCGCCTCAGCTACGTCATCCGGCGTTATGGTGACGGGATCCATGGGCGTAATACCCGCACACTGACTCGCCACAACATCCGTCCAAGGGCCCTCGTTGTGGTTTACGGGCTCTGACCACAGGCCGCGCCAGAATGCAACCGTGTCGGCCTGATTCGGTACTGGGCCCGTTCCACTTACCATTGGTCGCTCCAATGATTTATAGAGCCTCTTCTGATCACTCTGGAAGAGACGATTCTGGTTGAACCGTGTTGACCTCTCGGTATATCGCCGAATTCGCTTTCCCCAAGCAGCGATTCTCTGCTTCAGGTCGTCTATGCGCTCCGTCAGTTTTTGCATTATATCCGGCTGGGACAAACTAACATTTGTCCCAGCAAACGAAATCCTGACGGTGCGCACAATCCTTGACCTGGTATTGCCTGACCTGAAGCATATCAGTCTGCCGATGAGGGCCCTAGCCTTTGCGATACGTTCTTTAATTCTTGTTCTCCAGGCTGGGATAGCACTACTTTGTCAAGTAGTGCGTTCAGCCGTGGAAAGTTTGGCGCCTATAATACGGCAGACTGCCAGTGCGGCGCCAAAGAGAATTGAGTACGTCTCGCAAAGGTCCCGGCTGGCTTCCAAATAGGTCACCAGCATTGGGTTCAGAGCCCTCACGATAGCCCGATTCCGCTTGCTTAGGAAGTCGCGGTCGATTTTCGAGAGGCGTACTGCGCGTTTCCACAATCGCCTCTTCCGATGTACTCCTCATATGCTCTAATTCCAGTTCCTGGGCGACTGTTCCATCATCGTTTGAATCAACCACAACTGGGGTATTCACGGCGGCATCCACGTTTGCGGGTTGCTCTACCATTTGTGGCGCCGCATCCTCAGCCGTAGCATTCTCATCCGACGAGGGAACAGCCTCACGTCGTAGCCGTTCGAGTTCGGCGACATCAAATATATTTGAGCGCATGATATACCGAACTCGGTCTGCCAGGTTTTGCTCTGTGACGGTTAAAGATGGCTCCAGCTCAGCAAAAAGACGATGCATCCTAGCCCGATACGCCAAACATCCAGTTTCTCCCCCTTTCGCCCTAAAATACGCCCGCAGTGCGTTGCTGTTCATCTGGGTTGTCCAACGCATGCGGCGTACTCCACCAGAGGCGGGTGCCGATTGCAGGGCCCGCGAAGACCCTGCCAACACCAAGCCAGCTGGTGGGGATGATGGATGCGAGGTGCTGCTGGGTGGTCGTGCAGCACCTCGCGCTCGGCTGGCGGTTCGCACGCTGTCGCGTCCAGCGCCAGCTCCAGACGCGCCCTGGCGACCTCCAGGCAGCGGCCCTTTGCGCGTTCTTCCGTATTCCATCATCCATAGTGGTGGGCGTCATTTAGCGGGAGACGCCCAGACCCGGCGCCGTTTCATGGTGAGGCCATGTGCACAAGCGGGCCTTTGCACCTTCAATTTTTGCCGAGGCACGGCACTAACACCTCTTGGCAAGGTGCTGACTGACTGCGCTGACGTAGCGGTTTTGTCACATAACCGTTACGTCAGCGGGCGATGGGGTCGTCACTTCCCTACGCCTTTAAATTATTATTATTATTAATATTATTATTATTAACCGATGTTTAATGTGATGATGCAAAGCAAATTATAATGATATAAAATATAATATTGAAAGAATTTCCAAAATTTTAAAAGTATGAGTCAAAATTAGTTTTGTCAAACATTATTTGTCAAAACCATTTTAACCTTTAAAAAAACGGTCAGACGGTGAAAATATTCAGTTATGTAACGGTGTGGCACCTGGTAATATGCTGATTAACTATCTAATGCACATTTTAGATTATTATGTACAATAAGATGGAAGGAAGAAGGTCATTAAATAACTAGTTTGTAAGGTATTTGATATATTTTATTTACTACATACCTCCAAACAAAAGTATTAGTGCTTACGATATAAATTTAGTTTGTATCATGTTATTATTGGTTCACTAGTTTATAGAATAATTGTCTGTGTAAAGTCACTTATTAGATTTAAAAGGTAATTTAATAAGAATAAATAAATAATAATTTAATAATAACAAATGACGCTGTAAGCTTCTCAGAACTTAACATTAATGTTATTAAATGCGTATAAACAATCATTATCAGTTATTACTCGTTGAAATATTGACTTCTATTATTTAGAGGATGCAACTTGCTAAAGCATTATCATTAACTATTCAAAATTGTCTAACGAATTGTGAAAAAAGTTGACAAAAATTATTTACATTCGCGTATTCCCACTTTCATTTTGGTAAAAAAAATAAATAAATCAATTACGTCTCAACTAAAAGAAAATTCTTTTCAAAATTTGAATTACCCGATTAATACTCATTTCTCTCGACCTTATCCTAAATTTGATTTAAAAAAAGTAGTTGAATCAAAAGTAATGGACGGCGACTTAAAAAATGCATCCCGTATTTTATTCTCAGATGACATCCTCGCTCCTCGTAATGTCGAAACTCTTGAAGGCCTTCGTCAGAAACATCCTTTGGTCAATCCTTCCCAGAATTTACCGCTGCCTCCCAATACTTCTATGCAACCATTACAAGTTTCCGAAAAAGATACTTTAGACGCAATATTGTCATTTTCGAATGGCTCTGCCGGCGGCATTGACGGGATTACGCCTCAGCATCTCAAAGACCTTGTAAGCGTATCTGCCGGTGACGCCGGTAGGGTACTTCTTAATGACATAAAAAAATTATGTAATTTTATGCTTTCTGGTAATGTCAATCCCAATTTCATTCCCTACTTATATGGGGCAAGATTGTGTGCCTTCAAAAAAAAGGATAACAGTATCCGTCCTATTGCTGTTGGTTCTAGATTTCGACGTTTAACTTCAAAATTAGCTTGCAGGCACATAATCTCAAACCTTAAGACAAAATTTTAATCTACTCAACTAGGCTTTTGGACCAAAGGTGGCTGTGAGGCGGCGGTACATTCGGTGCGTACTTTCTTAACTAATTCCAATGCAGATGTTCTTCTGAAGGTTGATCTTAGAAATGCTTTTAACTCAATTGATAGGATAACCCTGCTGAAAGAAGTGGCTAACAATACCCCCGAAATATATCATTACGTTTGGCAATGTTACAGTCAAAATTCAAACTTGTTTTATCAAAACCATATTATTGAGTCTGCTGTCGGTGTTCAGCAGGGTGATCCATTAGGTCCAGCTCTTTCCGTGAAATCCAAGCTGAATGTCTGGTATCTGGACGACGGTACACTGGGAGGTAAAGCAGATGACGTCCTCAATGATCTTACTCATATTTTTCAAAATTTTAAAAATATTGATCCTGAACGAAATACAAATAAATGTGAAATATTTATTTCTAATAATTTATCTAATTCTAACAGAGATACCTTAATTCAAAATTTCAATCAGATTTCTCCAGGAATAAAAACTGTCAATTCGGAATCGCTTTACCTGCTTGGTGCTCCGTTGTTTTTCGATAGTATTAAACCTGTTTTAGAAACAAAATTTGATCAATTTTTAAGTCACGTTGATATATTTTAAACCCCCATATTGCCCTTACCATTTTAAAATATTGTCTCCTTGTACCTAAATTTACATACTTGTTACGCTCAAGTCCAGTCTGGAAATGTTCGGATATTTTAAAAGATATTAATAGTAATGTTAAAATTGCTTTAGAAAACATTTTAAATTTGAGATTAAATACAATAGCCTGGAATCAAGCCACTTTACCTATCAAATTTGGTGGAATTGGTGTAAGAAATAGTTCTAGCGTCGCATTGCCTGCTTTCCTTGCTTCCGTGCATAGTGTCAATGACCTATGTAACACAATTTTAAATAATAAAGTAGACCTGTGCTTTGCTTCGGAGGCAAAGCAAACATGGCTGACGCTCTGTCCCGGCGAAAATATCCCACTGGAAGTTAACCAACAAAAACAGTGGGATATTCCGTTGGTACAGATTGTCCAGAAAAATTTGTTTCAAAATTTCCATATTCAACAAGATCAGGCTCGCCTTCTAGCTGTTTCGTCTAAGGAATAAAAAAAGCCATTGGTTACATGCTCTACCATCAAGTAACCTCGGCACATTGCTTGATGGGGATAGCTTGCGCATCGCAGTAAGAATCCGGCTAGGAGTGGCTATTTGTCAACCTCACCAGTGCCCCTGTGGTAGCAGCGTCGATGAGTTTGGGCTCCACGGACTTTCATGCAAGAAAAGTGCAGGTAGGTTTTCCCGTCACGGTTCTTTGAACGAAATCATCCGAAGGGCTCTTGTCTCTATAAATATCCTATCGGTTTTAGAGCCTTGCGGGATATTTAGAGACGATGGCAAGAGACCCGACGGTATGACTTTGGTCCCTTGGGAGAGAGGTAAAGCCCTAGAGTGGGATGCTACTTGCGTTGACACTTTGGCGGCCTCTCATCTCAAGGGTACCTCTTTTAGAGCCGGGGCGGCGTCAGAGGCAGCCGAATTTAGTAAATGGCGCAAATATGAGTCTTTGAGAAATGACTACATATTTGTGCCATTTGCTGTAGAGACTATCGGTCCGTGGGGTCCACGTGCAATGAAGTTTCTAAAGGAACTGTATCCACGACTGGTCGTTGCTGCTGGTGATAAGAGGGCTGGTTCTTTCCTCGCTCAAAGGCTAAGTATAGCTATTCAGCGAGGAAAAGCAGCCAGCGTTATTGGCACTATACCACGGGGAGCAGGTCTTTTTGACGTTATAATTTTTAGTTTTAGATTTTCTATATTATAGTTTCTTCTTTTATGTTGTATATAATTAGTTTTAATCTTTAATATTATAATTTTAATTATTATTTTAGTTAAGTTCTTTATTATAATTTTTGTAATATAAATTGAACGTTGTAACACCATTCAATATGTAAAAATAAATAATTATTATGTCATTTAGAGTAATTATATTCAATCTTGGGTTAATGTTGGAATCATTATTTTTATAAAAGACGGCTTCGATGAATTGATCAGTTAAATGTCTTATTACCACCAACAACAGAACAAGTGAAAGGGGTTACTTACCCCTTTACTTTTGTGTGTAACTCTGCTAGTTTTTAAAGTCAGTACAAGGACGGAAAGGCTTTTAAGCTAAGTAACCTAGTTTATTGGATCTAAATACTTAAGCTAAGTGACCCTTTTATTATGTTAATATATTATATATTTTTAAATGTTAATGCCATGTTTTTCTGTGTATTTAAAAATATATTGTAAATTTACTTTATTTTAAAGAAATGTCCCGCTGTGTTTCTTGCTGGTTTTTCCCAGGACGAAGCTTTTCTCCGAACTAGTAGTAGAAGTACTACATTGAATAAAAATTATTCTATTCTATTCTTAAGTTTTATCCTGAAAACCTAAATTTAATATTATAAACAATTAATTACATAATTAAAGCTTTTTCTTGTGACTCTACATCTATCACGAGATTTCTAAAATTATACACATTTCCCAACGTAGACGCTCATTATGAACGGATTTTACGATAGTCTTATCAAAAACAGTTTTTTTAATAATATATATACGTGCGGCCAGCGTAGCGAGCGGGGACCGGCTAGTTTTTAGTAAAATAACACGCACGTTAACGCATTCTGCATTCGAACGGTTACATATCCGTTAAAATTGGCAGAGTGTAAGAATATAATTAGAACATGGTTACAAAATTTGTCGTACGATAATACGGAAAAGTTATTGATTGTTAAGTTAATTAACGATCTGGGGGCACGGCAGTGCCCCGCCAAGTCGAGCAAAAAAGCGGCACGGCCGTACCATCTTTTCTCGAAGCAATTCAGGCCATTTTCGACCCCCTATAACTTCGTCAATTAAACCAGAAACCTGAATTTTCAGTAACCGAGTAAGCATTGTATAAACATGGCATATTTCAAATTTCATTCAATTTGAACCAGTAATTTAAGAATTGTAACTAGGCAAAGTTTCTTAATTTTGTCACTCACTGACTGACCGATCATCAAAACTCTAAGGCACTTCTAGCAGACATAGAAGCTTCAAATTTAAAATACAGTTAGTGTTTAGTGTATAAATCAAGGAAAAACTAAAGCATTTGTTAAATATATAAATATATAGAATTACAAAGTTACATTTGCAGTGAATGAATCAGTGTACTTGTATATGTATTACAGGTGTAGGTACACAGGTACGTTGTTGGTACTCAAGAAGTAGAAGGTACCGGAAAGGTATAAAAATAGGACTATAGTATATACAAAAAGAAATGAGATGCCATTAAAACATAATCGCACTAAGAAATCTAATTTAATATAATATGTATTACTTGTGAGATACATTGTGGTTTCATGCGATGGCCAAGTCAATCTATATATTTAAAACATAAAAGACTTTTAACATTAATATGGTCACTATAAAATGTTGTTAGGTTAGCTAATTTACGTAATAACTTAAAACAGAAGGCCCCTTAAGTAGGAACTGAATAAATTAACCGACTTGGTATTACATGGATCTCACAACTTTTTACGGCGGAAGAACTGAGTTGCGAGACTTGTTTTTTTTTTTAAAGTTTTGTTTTTAATGGCATAATATATTTTACCGAAATTTACCAATATTAGTTGGTACGTTATTCATTTTATATAAGAAACAGAAAATATTTGTTAGTGTATCTTTTAACACATACATCTTTTAATCTAGCTTATTCTAGTTCAGGTATATGTTATTGTATATGTTATTCTGACCCGGAGTCAGAAAGTTGGTGGTGACTTATCCCCATGCCCCGGAGTCTTGCGCCTGATCTCTCTCTGGTCGTGTCGGTTCACCATTCCATCGAACTATAAGAGTGAGGGAATAGAAAGTGCACCTGTGCTAACGCATACACTTGGGCACTATAATTCTGTCCTGCACCGATGGCTAATCTCCGTTGAGGCAGGCCGCCGTGAACGAAACTCAGTCATGAGGAAGTTATTGTGGACTATTTTTAGATTAAGGCATGTTTGAATTAATTGTATAGTATATTAAAATAAAAATTTGATGAATAAAAATGTTATGAAATTATTTTTATATAATATTTACGTCATAAATACCAACTTTCATAGTGTTCGACTATACTTGATTCTTTATTTGTTTTAACAAATACAAATTCATACACTGAATGATCAAACATGTAAAGCCTTAAGTAAAAAATTTTCAGCAGCAAATACTCGGCCGACTATATCCGATCCCGGAACGAGGTCAGTGTAATTGGCTGAGCCTGAGACCCTTTCGCCGGTCAGCGTATTCTTACAAAAAAAAATTCTATCGTATATTCTCGAATTAGTTTTCTGTATTTTTAAAGAAAAAAATAGAATAAGTTTTATTAAATAAAGATTAAATTAACATAATAATTATTAAAAGTCATTATTTTATTCACCATTGGTGCAAAAATTGTCTTTGTTCTGGAAAGATCCAGCAAGAAACCCTGCGGGATTATGTCGTTTTAGACATATATAACTTTACAATAATTTTGTACATTTACTGAAATGAATTATAATAGAATCAAAATGGTAGTGATAAATCCATTTCAAGGATTTATTTTTGTTCATATATTCCTTAATATTATAATATTTTTTTAATAGAATAAGCACACACAGCACATAATGCACCTGAGGGTAGGTGGCCAATAGATATATTATAATATAGGAAAAATAATAAATACATAAACGGGTACTTCTATACAAAATCTTATAAGTAAATAAAATGTTGTGAGACAAAAATAAAATAACACAATACGTATTAAAATACATTATATGAAAATGTGTCTTATAAAGTGAAAGGGAGAAAAAATAAAACAATAGTCCGATAAGTCAGATAGTATTATATTTACGATAGAATTCTCGAACTAGTCTTTTAAAAGAATTCTTGTAAGTGGTTTTCTTGATATCAACAGGCAAGGCATTCTAGAGCAGTATGGACTGCACAGTAAAATAGGAATTAAAGAAACCACTCCTACGTGATAGAATACGAATTTTGAGACTATTTTGGGAACGGGGAACTTTAATGAAAAACTTGTAATGTATTGAAAATGGGCTACATTAGGAGTACTCTTAACCGACGAGCGTGTATGCGTAGATATATGGATGTAAAGGAGGCGAGAGAGGTATGTCAGGATCGTGCCAAATGAAAGTCCGTAGTCTCAGCCTACCCCTCTGGGTGACACGCGTAAGTGTTTATACGTGATATATATAGTTCAGTGGAGTTTAGTACATGGCATTTCAAGCTTATGTTTATTCCTAGTGTTTATGCATGTACATATTTATTACTATCAAAATTTGATAATAATAAATATGTATTATTTTTTCATAAATATTATTATTATTTATGAAAAATAATACATATTTATTACACTTTCATAAATATATTGCGTGCAGAATAAAAAGTAATAAGTGCAGACTTGTTTGTATTTAATATTATAAAATAAACAAATTGTAATAATGGCGACCCAATAAATTTTAGGTACTTTATTACCAATACCTATCACGGCATTTATGGAACTTTATTAGCAATATTTTATTTATAGTAGCTAAAAATACCACTACGCTACCGATGAGAAATTAAATTCTGTGAGCTTCACATAATTGAATGGGTACTTGTAACTATCATAATAATTTACTCTACAAATCTAATCTAATTACAGCCTCTCATAAATACATTGCTAATCGTAGGTCTTCCCCCAAGAAATGCCATAAAACACGGTTGAGGCAAACGTATACATATATATATATATATATATATATATATATATATTTATTAATTATATTTATTTATATATATATATATATATATATATATATATATATATATATATATTATTGTGGGGTATCTATATAGTTTTCTCATCTGGTTTGGTTCTATAAATATATAACTATAAATGAAAATGAAAAGATAAATATACATATATATAAATAACATAAAATAAATATAAAAATACATAAATAAATAAAAGCCCAACCAGATGGAGGCACTCGGCAGGGGAGACCAAACGGCCGAGGGTTAGGGGGAAAGGGAAAGAAACCGGCGGACGATGCGGGCGGTATCGAGGAGCACCGCCTTCTGCATTTGAGCCTGGAGCGGTCCGCCACGTAGTCCCAGTCGCCTCAGATGGCCCGAGAGGCTGACTGGGATTAGCCCGTTTGCAGAGACGACTACAGGAATAATTTCGGTCGGCAGACCACCCCACATGTCAGTCACCTCGTGAGCCAGGTCCAGATATTTTGTTTGCTTGTCTGTTTCGGCTTCATACGGAATGGTAATGTCGACCAAAAATATCCTCGACTGTGCCCGGACCATCAGCACAATATCAGGCTTATTCGCAAAAATAGTCCTGTCTGTGATGATGGCCCGGTCCCAATAGAGCCTGGCGCGATCATTTTCGAGCACGGCTTCCGGCAAGTACTTGTAATACGGCAATTTCCGATCCACGAGACCGTATTTCAGAGCGAGCTCCTAGTGAAGAATTCTGGCTACTAGGTTGTGCCTGTGCAAGTACTCATAGTTAGAAAGCGCCGAACAACCGGAGATGACATGCCTAAGTGACTCACCGGGATGGCGACAAGCTCGACAGATGTCCACGGTGCCATCCTTTAGGATGTATCTCCGATAGTTGTTGGTCTTAATAACCTGATCCTGTATTGCACAGACAAAACCCTCCATGCTTTCGCGGCAAGTACAGCCTCATTACCGACGATCTCGGATGATGCATCCTGTGGGACGTCGTGGTAGTGCGGACTTTTCTATCCAGGGCGTTAAGTTCAGTCTGAGTCCACCTGAGTATGCCAAAGGTATACATGAGGACAGGCATGACCCAGCCGTTATATGCGTGTGTCTTATTCACACCGGACAAAAGGCTGTTAAGCACTTTGGTCAAGCGTGCATAAAACACGTCGCAAACTGACTGTTTCATACCAGCCTCATCGATACCGATGTTCTGTGACATACCTAGGTATCGGTATGTTTCAGCCTCGGAAAGGGTCCTTAAGTTGACGGGCATAGATAAGTCTATGCCCTCAGAGTTAGCAACCCTCCCCCTTTCAACATGGAGGACCCCACACTTATCCGTTCCCAGCTCCATTCCAATAGAATTGCTAAATTCACAAGTGATGTTTAGCAATTCCATAAGATGGGAGCGACTGGAGGCGAATAACTTGAGGTCATCCATATAGAAAAGGTGGGTCACTTTTGTACCTCCTTTCCGAAGCTGAAATCCCCTCCCGGAGTCCTCCAGTAAAGTACTGAGAGGGTTCAGGGAGAGGCAAAACCAGATTGGACTCAGACAATCGCCCTGGAAGATACCCCTTCTTATCCTTATGTGGTTCTCCGCAGCCATCATCCGCTCGCCCAGATAGCAAAGGATCGTACTCCATTGCCCCATACACTGCTCGAGGAAGTCTCCAACTGTACAGTCAATTTTGCACAGCTGGAGGACTCTCTTTAGCCATGTATGGGGCACCGAGTCGAATGCATTTCTGTAGTCTATCCAGGCGGCGGAGAAATTCCGACGGTTGCGTTTCACCACTTTGCCAATGACCGCGTCAATGAGGAGTGGTTCCTTGGTTCCACGACCACCACCCCGACATCCATTTTGAGCGCGTGACATCACCTGATTTAGCTTCAGGTGACGAGTGATTCTCGCGCTCAAAATGGATGTCAGTGTCTTATATATGGTGGGTAGACACGTGATGGGGCGGTATTTGCTCGGGTCTGTGGTATCCTGATCTTTAGGAACCAAATGAGTGATCCCAGTAGTGAAGAGGCTCGGGAGCGACTTCTGATCGAGAGCCTCTTGAAACTGTCGGGCGAGCACAGCGTGACACACTACGAACCCCTTCAGCCAGTAATGATGCAGCCCGTCGAGCCCCGGACTTTTCCAGTTCGGGGCCCTACGGACCGCCTCAGCCACGTCTTCAGGCGTTATGGTGACGGGGTCCATAGGCGTAACACTTGCACTCTGGCTCGCTACAACTTCCATCCAAGGGCCCTCGCTGTGGTTTACTGGCTCTGACCACAGGCCACGCCAAAATGCGACAGTGTCAGCCTGATCCGGTCCTGGGCCCGCTCCACATACCTCTGGTCGCTCCAATGATTTATAGAGCCTCTTCTGATCACTCTGTAAGAGACGATTCTGGTTGAACAGCCTTGACCTCTCGCTAAATCGTCGAATCCGCTTCCCCCAAGCAGCGATTTTTTGCTTCAGGTCATCTATGCGCTCCGTTAGTTTTTGCGTGATATCCGGCTGGAACAAACTGATATTTGTCCCAGCAAACGCCATCCTAACGGTGCGCATAATCCTCGGTCTATTATTACCCGACCTGAAGCTTGTCAGTCTGCCGATAAGGGCCCTTGCCTTTGCGATACGGTCCTCAATTCTTTTTCTCCAGGCTGGGATGGCGCTACTTTTTTGAGTAGCACGTCCAGCCACGGGAAGTTTGGCGCCAATAATACGGCATACTGCCAGTGCGGCGCCAAAAAGAATTGAATCCGTCTCGCAAAGGTCCCGGCTGGCTTCCAAATAGGTCACCAGCATTGGGTTAAGAGCCCGCACGACAGCCCGATTTCGCTTGCTAAGGGGTATACGGGGAAGTCGCAGTCGATTTTCGAGAGGCATGCTGCGCGTTTCCAGCATCGACTCTTCTAATATGCTCCTCATTTTCTCTAGTTCGTGGGAGTCTATTCCATCATCGTCTGAATTAGCCACAAATGGAATGTTGACGGCAGCATCCACGTATGCAGTTTGTTGCGCATCTAGTGGCGCCGCATTCCCAGCCGTTGCATTTCCATTCGATGAAGGAATAGCCTCATGTCGTAGTCGCTCGAGTTCGGCGTCACCAAATATGTTGGAGCGCAGGATGTACCTAACTCGGTCTGCCAGGTTTTGCTCAGTGACGGATAGAGATGGCTCCAGCTCTGCAAAAAAGCGATGCATCCGAGCCCGATACGCCAAACATCCAGTTTCTTCCCCTTTTGCCCTAAAATACGCCCGCAGTGCGTTTTCATTCATTGATTTAGACCAACGCATGCGACGTGCTCCACCAGCGGCGGGTGCCGCTTGCTGAGTCCGAGAAGACCCAGCCGACACCAAGCCTTCTGGTGGGGATGATGGATGCGGGGGGCTGCTAGGTGGTCTTGCAACACCCCGCGCTCGGCTGGCGGCCCGCATGCTGTCGCGTCCAGCGCCAGCTCCAGACGCGCCCTGGCGACCTCCAGGCAGCGGCCCTTTGCACACTATCTTTTTCTGCATCATCCATTCATTAACGGTCCATTAACGGGAGACGCCCAGGCCCGGCACCGTATCGTGGACGGCCATAAGCACAAACGGACCTTTGCACCCTGAATTCTGCCGAGGCATGGCGCTCACACCTCTCGCAAGGCGCTGACTGACTGCGTTGACGTAGCATTTTTGTCACTTAACTGTTACGTCAGCGGGCGATGGGGTCGTCAATTCCCTACGCCAAATTATTATTATTATTATATATTATAAGCTTCATATTATGATATATTTATATCAATATCACTTTAAGACAACGTATTCATGAGAACAAAAAATCAGCTGGTGGTAGTAATGGCTTTGATAGTGGAAGTGGACAGTGGTGGTAGTTGTGGTGTTGATGGTGGTGGTAGTGGTGGTGTTATGACTGTGGTGGTGATGGTCCGGCTGGTGGTATTAATGACGGTGTTGGTGGTGGTCCAGTGCCCACCACCACCAACGATACTACAAGACCACCTTCACCACTCTCTGGTAATTTTATTATTTTCTCTCGAATTTTTATACATACTGTACCACCGTTAGGCATTAATTTACACAGAACACTAGTTATTACTTATATAAATCTAAAATGTCATATTTTATAATAAACAATCTCTAAACTTAACTCTAATAGTAAAATAAAATAAAAAATAATTGATTTATATAATCTCGAAATATTGTTCTTCCATTTATTTAAATGCGCACGACTAACAGCCCTTTCATGGATACTCCATGGATCCTCTGAGCTGGCGCAAACCGGTTTGTACCCCGACAGCGCGTCGGAACCTGTCGGTGAGATCTCACACACGCATCGCTGTGCTATGTACTATGGGTATAGTCGCAGCGAGCGGTTTGTATGTAGCTTCCCCTCTGGTCGGTTTCTTTACTCATGTGCCCACGGTCACGGGGATTAAGGTGATTGACGTCCCGATGTATGTGTTAACCCAGAGTACCTTAACTTTTTTAATAATTACCCATGATCCGATCTACGCAGAATGAACTTACTATGTCTCGAAGTCTTGCAGTGGTATGCTTGGGTTTAGTTTTAACTTAATAATTACAGGATCCCAAACAGGTTGTAGTACCCAGTCTCCATCTCTTGAAATTCGGATGTTTTTTTTTAAATTTCAATAGCCTCATGTATCATCCTTGGTAGAAAACGATGTTTTTTTCGTGAGGAGATGTGGTATATCAAATCTGACGTAATAGTGGGAGCCGTCGAGGACATGATCACAAACTACAGACATCCCGGAACGTCGGTGTTTCACTTCAGTTATATATATATATATATTCTTTTACGCGGGTTCTAACTGATCTTTTTGTTTGCCCTATATATGAGAGACTACATTTACAATTAAGCTTGTACACTCATGCATCTTGCAGAGGGATATGACCCTTGACGGATGGTAAGAAATGATATATTTAAACGTTCTGTGAAGCGAATCCGTTCCGAATTTTGTAATTTGTAACCATTCATATTATAAAATTTATTTAAAAAGGTCCCGCTGGATTTCTTGGTCATTTTCTCCAGGACAATAGTTTCTCTCCAAACCAGTGATAAAGTAAAAATTGACTATCAATAAGAATTACATATGATCTATATTGAATTAAAAGTATTCTATTCTATTTCTCTATTAAGAATTAAAATGCAGATGCGTTCTTACCCCCTGAGGACTAAGATAAAATGCCTCGTTTCCATTAAAAAGGGTCCCGTTTTCTACACTCACCATATGAAACACAGCAGCATTAAGCTGCTATTTTACGCTGGTATTCTATGAAAGTTAATCTTCATAAAAACCACAACACTATGTACTAGTAAAGTACATTAAAATTCTAATTAAATCAAACAATACACAATAAAATTCTATTAAATGTCATGAACAACAGAAAGGACAAAAATATTCTCTACTCTAATAAAGGTTTTTCTTTTTAAGTTTGCTCTCTCTAATTTATCTGGACTGAGCCCAACAAAAACATAGCATTATTCTACTAGAATAATGACGTTAAAGAAGAAATAGAAAATGCGAGAGCTTTTAGGAGCTTTTATAAAAAGGCAAATACTACGTAATTAATATTAGTGTCTTAGATGTAAAACTTTAAAATTGAATTACCAAGACACCTACGTAAGGCAATGCTCAACTATTCTTGTCACGTGAAATTTAATAAAATGCGTTGGAAATTATTATACCAACGTGTGTATACTCACCTAGAATGTCGTAGCACAGCGCTACGCGTCAGTAAGAAAACGCGCCGCGAGCGTAGCAGACGTGTATGCCGATTATAGCACTTTAAATATTTATATAATTCGATTGAATACGAAACTTAAAATAACAAAAAAATAATAAACCTACAAAATCAAAAACATAGTGTCTCAGAAAAGTGTAAAATTAATTTTAAAATTTTTAAATACTTTATCGTGTCATATTAAAATTCGACGTAACTTTAATTGAAGGAATGGTTTAGTGAATGTATTGATTTATTAGTACCGAAAAACAATCGGTAAGTGAGAAAATAGCTTAATATTTTTTTTTAATTTTTTATTTGAATGTTAAGTTATATTTTTAAAAGTGGCTGTGTAAGAATATCCATTACCCCACATCATCACGTGCATGCAGTAAGTGGCGACAAACAGAAACAAATCAGGAGATGGGCAACAGCTTGTTTCTTGTATTGACTAAAAATAAAATACTTAGATAGATAGATAGATTAGTTGTCAACCCGCATGCCAAGCGTGGCAACCATAGCAAATATGGTGGCTATTATATATTAGACAATCTTTAGTTATGTTCAGCAGTGAACTTTAATAGGCTATAACGGTAACGATATGATATTTTACAAATACTTAAACTTAACACATTCGACAACTTTAGGGACAGACTATAAACATAAGCAGTAAAATGTATGCTTGTTAGCCTGGGCTACCATGGCTCTCTATAACAGCAGTACCCAATATATCAGTACCCAAAATTGGGACATAAAATACTGTAACTTTACAAGGACCTAAATTGTGTAAAGGGTGCAGAATGCAAAATCAGAAAGTAGTGGGTTCGAATCCACCAATTAACTATTATCGTGAACTACTCCTAGCACAAGTATTTTAATAATGATTTCTTATATTTACGCGAATACTAAACATTTAAATAAAACTAGTTTTAAGGGACTTTATCGCGAATCTTAACTTATTTTACATTCCCGACGTTTCAAGTACTTCCGGCAAGATACAGGAGTGTACAAGCTAGATTCTGAATGTGGTCTCTTCTACATAGAACAAACCAAAAGATGAATAAAAACCCGTGTTAAGGAACAAATAGCTGATGTGAAGAATCGACGCTGCCGGAAGTCTGCAATGTAGGATCGCCCTCGTTACTACATCAGATTTGAAAGACCACAAATCCTCGCTAAAGAACACCAATTCTTTCCACCACTTCGGCTACTGAAATCAAAAAATATTTCAATAGAGAAGATGGCTGGGTACAACTATCTACTTGGGATCTTTTAACGAATAAAATTAAATCCCAACCCAAGCATACAACTGCAAGATTTCAGGATACTATAAGTTCATACTGCGTAGAACGGAACAAAAATTAATAATTTTAATTTGGAGGTAGCCGAGGTAAACTGTCACATGGGACGTCGAACACCTCAGTTCATGGGTGCTGGACAGTATTCGAAATGTCGGCAATATAAAATAAATTAATATACGCGGTAAAAATCTTAAAATCTAGTTTTAATTAAACAAGTATTTTAAGCCTAATTAGAGAGTTCAACGGGATTATTGGTAATGTCAATATCATAACTATCTAGTAATCTTTATTTTTTATTTTTTGAAGCTGTGCAAGATATATCTAAATGCCACAGGTGTACACATACCTACGGTACTCACTTGTCCGAATGTACTCTTATCCACTGGATAAAAACGAAGTTAGGATGAAATGTTGTAAGAATGTTTTAAAAGACGCCAAAGAAGAGTTTGGAGACCCTTTCTGAGCGACTGCCTGAGAAAAGAGGGTAAAGTTTTTAGAGAGTATGTATGTATGGATGTCTATTTCTATGGCATGCTATGTAGCCTTATTGATGGAAGTGATATAGGCTATAAAATGTGTGAGAACGTATCCGAAGTTTACATTATGTGTGTCTATTGTCATCTACCATGAGATAGTAGACTCTGTTCTCGTTTATTTACCCTAACTTTCATAAAATATAAAACAGCAAGGTTCATTCGCAACTCATTCGGCATTTTAATAGATATGTAAAATATAAAACTTCTTATGCTCATAAGATAAGACAAAGTTACACTTTATTATTTTAAGAAAATTTTAAAAACTAATTAGTTAAAAATGCCGTGCTTTTCCTAGTTTGAAGAGTACCTACCGCCCTTCCCTCAATTACTTGCACTATCCCATGCACCACTAATCCCAACACCACTACACTGGGAAAGACGCACCATCCTCGATAATACGATACGTAATTCACCTCTTTAAGATGAACTATCCGGAGAAATAGACTATGTGATGTTTGATCACTAAGAGCTATTAGTTTTTATTTAATAGAATAAGCGAGCATAAAATCCTCGTGATGCTGTAGCCCATAGACATCTTTATCTGTTCTAGATTCATAATCAAAATTGCGGACTAGAATGGAATGAATCGTTACCAGTAAAAACGGTGGTCGAAGAACTACTGCGGGCTACGTAAAAATGTAAATGAATAGAATTTTTTTTTAATCTTGTCATTTTTTACTTTACATTGATTTTTCCATTGATATTTAAATTCTGTCCTGGGAAGAACCAGCTAGAAACGCAGCGGGACTTTTTATTTAAAGTAAATTTTATAATGTCAATGGTCACAAAATATTTACAAAATTTATTTTAGAAACAGCTTGGAAGCAACCACCACATTTCCAGGGGTTATTATCAACCATGTAGTCGTTTATATTATAATACCCTTTTTATACAGTTTTTGTTTAATTAAATATTTAAACTTGGTAATAGAAAGACTTTGTATTGTTGATCTATGTAATTGAAATCTTATATATATAATTTCCATCAATGTAATGTAACCTATGATACACGAAATGAATGATTCTGGTTCCGAAATTTACACCAACAATTTACATATTTACGTCAATGTTAGTTCCAAATGAAAACTTAACAAAAATAACTCTTATGAGATATCGTGGGGTTTTTCTACTGTATCAGTTCATTCAATAAAATACTCAATGGAAATGTACGACGTAATATGTGCGTAGGACGATCGGTGGTTCCATTCAAAGACGCTTTAGTCCAGGTAAATTAATTCTTACGGTTGAATAGAAATTACGAATGTAGACTCTGATTACAATCATATTTTTTTATCTTGACAGCTGCGTGGTACAATAGCTTAGCAATGGGTTATGGCGTCGTTAAATCGAACCCTGCACAAAATATGTATTTGTATAGCCTACAAATAATTTTTTTGGGTCTGAATCTTGTTCTTAGGAAATTTATGTATGTAAAGTGCATACGCAATACCGGAGAAAATCTTGGTATGCGAGCAGTTTTTAATTTTATCCATTAATCCTCACATGGGAGATTTTTTCATATTTAATACATGGTGGTAGGCGGGTTAGCAACTGCAGTATCTATAATTTTGGACTTTAATCAGAAAGATCCTGCTGCCCGTCTCCTGTTCCTTATCATTTCGTCGCCTCTTACGACACCCACGGGACGATATTGTGTAGTGGATATTCTCACACCTCCATTACATGGTTGTAACGTTTTTAAATTAAAAAAAATATATATATACATTTATAAGTGATAATATTCATTCTTAGTATGGCGTATTCTTAGGAAGGGTTATTTATGTGATATATATAAAAAAGTCAGACTGTCGTAATGTCGGTCCGAAGTCAGATTTCTGGCCGAAGTCGAAGTCGTAACCGATTAAGCGGCTATTGCCACAACCTTTGCCCAACCTGTAGC
This sequence comes from Parnassius apollo, assembly GCA_907164705.1. Lineage (NCBI taxonomy): Eukaryota > Metazoa > Arthropoda > Insecta > Lepidoptera > Papilionidae > Parnassius > Parnassius apollo. The sequence continues at coordinate 143,903 of CAJQZP010001568.1, read as the reverse complement.
CGAAGGCCTAGCTTACCTTAAGAAATTTTGTATCAAGATTGGCTAAATTAATAATATAAATTATTTAAAAAAAAATAAATTAGCGGTTTATATTAATTGTATAATATAAAAAGGAAATTTTAATAATCTCTAAAAGTATACATACGTCCATCATGCTCTCGCTCGTCCGTAACAGTTAGTTCAATTTTGGCGCTTGCTAGAAACCTTCGGTTTGATGTTATTTTTTGAACGAAGGTGACTGAATCCGAAGTTTTTGTGGGACACTTACTCAATTTGAAAGAATACACGTCATCATAATGAAGGGCACAATCTGATGGCAGCCTTTTTCATGTATTATTGTTAAAGTTGATAGCTCAGGGGCTAAGTGCCCGCTGAAAATTTCTCATTACGCAAGCAAAACGGGTTAGCCTCGGTGACACTAATGAAATTTTTAATTGTAATTTTAAGTGATGATTTCCCACGTATTCGGCGGTGTAAGAAAACATCGTGAGGGAAATTGCATGTCTAAAAAATAAAAATAAATATCTTGTGGGCATTAAAATAAAAAGAAATTAAAAAGTGTTTATTTCCTTAATGTTAGTTAGTAAAAGTATTATATCATGGCCAGAACCACCAACCTGAAGCATTTAAAATGCTTGTATTGGGTGGTTCTGCTCTTCCCATGGATTATAATTTAATGTTACGTGAGGGTATGTGTATAAAGTATGTGTGAAGTGTGTGTATAGTGTAAGTGTAGTGTGTACGTTTAATATATATGGGGTAATGGATATTCTCACACCTCCATTGCACGGTTGTAACGTTTTTAATTAAAAAAATCATCATCATCATCATCATTACAGCCCTTCACAAGTCCACTGCTGAACAGAGGCCTCCCCCAAGTAATGCCACAAAGCACGGTCCTGAGCCACCTGCATCCATCGACTTCCTGCATGTCTTACCAGGTCGTCACTCCATCTAGTGGGGGGTCGCCCTACACCACGCCTACCGGTACGAGGCTGCCACTCGAGAACCTTTCTTCCCCATCGGTTATCGGTTCTTCGAGCTATATGGCCGGCCCATTGCCACTTCAGCTTACTAATCCGTTGGGCTATGTCGGTCACTCTGGTTTTACTGCGGATATCCTCATTTCTGAGTCTATCACGCAGAGAAACTCCGAGCATAGCCCTCTCCATAGCTCGCTGAGCGACCTTAAGCGTCCTCATACGGCCAGCAGTGAAGGACCACGTCTCAGATCCGTAAGTCATCACTGGCAACACGCACTGGTTGTACAATCTAGTTTTTAGAGATTGAGGTATACCTGACGAAAAGATATGCCGTAATTTCCCGAACGCTGCCCAGCCGAGTTGAATCCGTCGATTGACCTCTCGGTCGAAGTTGGACTTACCTAGTCGGACTATTTGTCCCAGGTAAACGTATTCGTCAACAACTTCGAGCATAGTGCTCCCAACAACTACCGGCATAGGTGTGACATGGACATTGAACATGATCTTTGTTTTGTCCATGTTCATCTTAAGACCTATCCGTTGGGAGGCACTATTGAGGTCATTGAGCATAGTGCTTAAGTCCTCCAGCGATTCTGCCATAAGGACTATATCGTCGGCAAATCGAAGGTGAGTGATGTACTCGCCATTGATGTCAATACCGTATCCTTTCCAGTCCAGTAGCTTGAAAACGTCTTCCAATGCAGCGGTGAAGAGTTTCGGGGATATAACGTCACCCTGTCTTACACCTCTCTGCAGTTGGATAGGCTTCGAGCTCTGGTTCTGTACTCGGATAGCCATCGTAGCCCTACTGTACAAACACTTCAGCACTTCGATATACCGACAGTCAACTTGGCACCGCTGAAGGGACTCTAGCACCGCCCAAATTTCGACGGAATCAAAGGCTTTCTCATAGTCCACATACGCCAGGCAAAGTGGCAGATTGTACTCTTCAGTCTTCTGTACAATCTGCCGCAGGGTATGTATGTGGTCTATGGTACTGAAGCCTTTTCGGAAACCGGCTTGTTCGGGAGGCTGGAAGACGTCAAGTCTGCGTGCGAGACGATTCGTAATGACTCTCGAAAACAGCACGTAGACGCGGCTCAGAAGGGAAATCGGTCTGTAGTTCTTTAAGAAAGCGTTGTCGCCTTTCTTAAAGAACAAGACCACCGCACTTCTGCTCCACGCCTCTGGAGTAGTGCCACCATGGAGGACGGAATTGAAGAGCTTCTGAAGGACTTCAAGTACCGGTGTTCCACCCGCTTTCAGAAGCTCCGCTGTAATTCCATCCTCGCCTGGGGCCCTGCCGTTTTTAAGGTGCTGGAGAGCCATTCTAATCTCGCTTAGACTGACGTCCGGGATATCATCGGAATAGTGTCGGATAAGACTTGCTCTTGGATCGTTACTCACACTTGCGTGTGGCTCCAACGATGATGTGTACAGCTGCCCATAGAACCTCTCAATCTCACTCAAAATCTCAGGTGTCCCGGAAACGATGTTGCCACACTCAGTCTTCAGCCTTGACAGTTAGCTCTTTCTGGCAGACAGATCTCTGGCAAAGACTTTGGAGCCCTGGTTCCGCTCGATCGCTTCTTTAATACGAGAAGTATTAAAGTTGCGTAAGTCTCGCCGTATGCATTTGGAGATCTGTCTGTTCAGTTGCCTGTATGCTGTCAAATCTGTTGACGATTGCAGCCTCATCTCCCGTCTAACAGCAATGAGATTAAGAGTGTGATCGGAGAGTTTTTGTGTTCTTCTGCGGCGGGTCTTGCAGAACTTAGCTCCGACCGCATGGACAGTTTCCACGAGCTTGTCGTTCATATCGTCCACTGCATTGCAATCTTCTAGGCACTGGAAGCGGTTACGTAACTCGAGCTGAAAGGTTTCGGGATTCTGGATTAGAGCACGAGGGGGACGGAGCGTTGACTTCATTAGACGAGACCTCTCCAACTTAACGTTTAGGTTCAGTGTGCCTCTAACCATTCGGTGATCGCTGCCAGTTTTCACCCTTGCGATCACTGAGACATCACTGAACAGTTGGCGTCTGGTCGTCATAATGAAGTCAATCTCATTTTTTGTCGAACCGTCGGGGCTCGACCAGGTCCACTTCCTGTGGGGCCGCTTCTGGAAGAAAGAGTTCATCATAAAGAGTCCCTCTTTCTCCATAAAATCGGCCAGCTGCTGGCCCCTTCGGTTCCGTTGCCCTACTCCAAATTTCCCTACCTTCAGCTCACCGCTTTCTCTTGTGCCCAGTTTTGCGTTGAAGTCTCCCATCAACACCGTGTAGTAGGTTTTGGAGGAATGTATGGCTCTGGAAATATCCTCATACATTTCCTCCACCTCCTCATCGGGATGTGCCGAGGTTGGTGCGTAAACCTGAATGACCTTCAGCGAATACCGTTTGGTGATTCTGAGTATCAGGTACGCGACCCTCGTCGACACACTCCCAATCTTTACAACGTTGTTGACGAGAGATTTGTGGACGATAAATCCGACACCTCCTTGGGACAGATGGTCGCCCTCCCGGTGATAGAACAAGTTGCCGGACTCGAGGATTGCCGTGTCCTCCCCCTCTCTTCGGACCTCGGATAATCCAATAATATGCCAGCGCAACTTGTCTACCTCTTCTTCCAGCTCCAGTATCTTCTCGTCAGTCCTCAGGGTGCGTGCGTTATATGTTGCCAGGTCGAGTCGTCGTAGGTGGCAACCGAACCTCCACCGGAGATTCTTAGCACCCCCCTGCCCCGCCGTTACCATGGTCGCCACCGTAGCCAGGAATAGCGGGGCCGCCGGGGACTGGGGGCCGTCTGTTTGTGTATTTATTCATTGGGGGGTATTTGCCATAGTTGCCACGCTTGGCGAGCGGGTTGGCAACCGCAGTTTTTTATTACGTCACAGTTGTCATCAGGAAGACGCTGCTGCCCATCTCCTGCCTGTCTCCCTCTGTCGCCTCTTACGACACCCACGGGAAGATATGGGGTAGTGGATATTCTTAACCGCCACTACACGGCTATAAAAATATATATTTATATATTTTATATAGCATAAGGTGACAAACGAGCACACAGTCCATCTGATGGTAAGTGGTTGCTGTAGCCCATAGACATCTATGTCTATCCTCGATTACGAATCAGAATGTTATCTGTATAACCACTTAGACATTGTTTTATGTATTTTTTATAGCATACGTTGACAAACGAGCACACAGTCTACCAGATGGTAAGTGGTTGCTGTAGCCCATAGACATCTACATCTATCCTCGATTACGAATCAAAATGTAGATGCGGTGACCTATGAGGACTAAGATGGAATGCCTCGTTTGCAGTAAAATGGTCTCCGGTTCCCTACACTCACCATAGGAAACAAAGCAGCATTAAGCTACTATTTTACGCTGGTATTCTGTGAGAGCGTGGTCCTTCCCCGGTCGAGCCGACCCATTCCTGCTACAACTATACTACTAATATAACTGCAGAATGACTCTACCACGTATAAAATATGTGATAATATTCATTCTAAGTATGGCATATTCTTTGAAATGGTTGCTCGTGTGGTATATACGTAAAAATCAGACTGTTCCAATATCTGGAGAAGAAGTTAGATTAGAATTTCGGTTACATTGTAACAAGCTAGCCTTATTATATCAGTCTTGGATTCGGTTGATAACCAATATATTTAACATGAGTGCATGTAATGTTTACGTGTGCGTTTTCTATGCTTTAGTTAAGGTTAAAAGATTAGAAGTATGCTCACATGCGTTGGAGCAGCGCATCGGATAATTCCTTGCCTTTGGAGGCCTGTGCCCAGCTGTGGGACGTATATAGACTGAAACTTTACTTTTGGATTGTTACCGGTTATACGAGGTAGAGCCACGCTGTGTTTTTATTATGGCTGCAGAACGAATGAGTAGGACTGACGGAGGTAGTATCACGTTCTCAAAGAATTCTATCGTAAAATAGCCGTTTAATATAACGTAACTTAACGTAACGTAAATTTCGTTTCATTAAGTTTTATTTAAACGTAACGTAAATGTTAGGGATTTTCGTAATAACCACGTTTGATAGCTTTCTGTATTCGGTATAATGATTTATATTACACTTAAGCACGTAATGTCGCAAGAAATCGCACGAAATACCATCGCAGAATAGCAGTGTAAAGCTACTTCGTTTTACTAAATTATTTATTTATTTATTTAATCTTTATTATTTTACACCTTAATCTAAGGGTTACAATGGGCGGACTTAATGCCTTATGGCATTTTCTACCAGTCAACCCTGGAATAATTAGATATGTATTAGGTGCTAAAAATATTTAAATGAATACAAATTATATATAAATTATGATAAATAAATATAAATATAGAAATAGAATGGTGAAATGAGTTTTACTCAAGATAATGTTGCCGGACTAGTTTTTTAAACGTGCTTTGAAAACCTCAGTAAATATTTGGAAAAAATATTTGTAATTTTGAGGTACTAAATTTAACAAGAATACAAAATAGATACCACCTAAACATATTACCACAATTTTTAAACGTGTTAAACCACGCTGCAGCTATATTATGGTTGTAGCACGGCTGGGTCGGCTCGCCCGGGGTAGGACTACGCTCAAACAGAATACCAGAGTGAAAGCAACAACAGCTTAATGCTGCTGTGTTTCGTATGGTGAGTGTAGAGAACCGAAGAATCTTTTTTAACTGGAAACGAGGTATTCCATCTCAATCCTCAGGGGTGACAACGCATGCCCATTTTATTACTTAATTGAGAATAAATGTAGATGTCTACTGGCCACTTACCAACAGTTGGACTATGTGTTCGTTTGTCACCCATATTCTTTAAAAAAATTCAAGCTTATCGCCCAGAGAGGTAGGCAGAGGCTACGTACTTCCATTTGGCATGATCCCATTCATGTCCCCAAGGTTGTCGTAATAGACCATACATCTTTACCTCCCATGGCCACACCGACCTTCAGGTCACAGAAGATGTACGCGGTACTTGCTCGGGGCCTTTTCAGGCGTGCACTTTGAGGGAAACTGAAACTGGAGATTGGCTACCAATAGCTAAATGTTAAAAAAACTGCGTTTTCAATTCCGTCCGCCAAGCGTGGAATCTATAGTAAAATTCCCCCTAAGAGGCAATCCATGCGAAAGAACTATGTACACCAGTGGACTTGCATAACATGCTAGACGGTTATAGAAACTCTTAATTTTGCCCATTTTTAAAATAACGTCAACTTGGCGGATAAGCTTCCATTTAGGTACTTGCAACACTGTAGCTTATCACTACTCACTTATGTAGCTTATGTTATCACAAAAATATTACCTAATAAATAAAAGAAATGAATATGCCCCACTTTTGTGCAAAGATCATGTATCTTATAAGGAGTACCTAGTCTAGTAGGGATACCAAGTTATATAAATTTAGTGGTTATAATAATAATAAATTATTATTATGTTATTTACTTGAGATTTTTAAAAAAGTTTGGCAAACATACATAAAAATTTTCCTAAAATCTTGTTTAATAATAATTTACATACCCAACTGAGAACTTCAAAGTTTTTATAAACATTTTTGTAGAATACTTACGGTGTTGAAGTAGAACCATCAAAACTTTTAATAGATTTACATTCAAAAACTTATACTTAGGAATTTTTATTACAGCTATCATCATCATCATTATAGCCCTTCACAAGTCCACTGTTGAACGTAGGCCTCCTGCAAGGAATGTCACAAAGAACGGTTCTGAGCTACCTGCATCCATCGATTTCCAGATCTTCTTACCAGATCGTCAATCCATCTAGTGGGGGGTCGCCATACACTACGCACACTCGAGAACCTTTTTCCCCATCTGTTATCGATTTTTCGAGCTATATAGCCGATCCATTGCCAATTCAGCTTACACTAAGCAGGTAAACGTACTCGTCAACAACTTCGAGCTTAGTGCTTCCAACGACTACCGCCATAGGTGTGACATAGACATCAAACATGATTTTTGTTTTGTCCATGTTGAATGACAAAACTTTTTTTTTGTTTTCATCCTAAGGCCTATCTGTTATGAGACACTATTGAGTTTACTGAGCATGGTGATTAGGTCCTTCAGCGATTCTGCCGTAAGTACTACATCGTCGGCAAATGAAGGTTAGTTGATGTACTCACCGTTGATGTTAATACCGTATCCTTTCCAGTTCAGTAGCTTGAAAGCATCTTAAAAGGCGGTAAAGAGTTTCGGGGATATATCATCCTGTCTTACACTTCTCTACAGTTGGATAGGTTTCGTATTCTATTGTGGCCGTAGAAGGAAAAGGGGAGACCTCCCGCCGGGCAAGGTGTTGTGCCCGGGGAGTGGCCAACGCTCCGTGTGGTAGATCTGAGCTATTCTATATATACTGTTTTTGATTCGGAACTTTGATAGCGCGATTTAGGCTTCGGTGTGTTTCACTTGTGGTGTGACGACAGCGCCGCCACATTAATTTTGTACTCAGATAGCCATGATAGCTCTACTGTACAAACACTGCAGCACTTAGATATACCTACAGTCAACTTGGCGCCACTAAAGAAACTGTAGCACCGCCCAAATCTCGACGAACTCAAAGGCATTTTCATCGTCCACATACGCAAGGCGAAGTGGCAGATTGTACTTTTAGGTCTTCGGTGCAATTTGCCGTAGGCTATGTATGTGGTCTATGGTACTAAAGCCTTTTCGGAAACTGGCTTGTTTGAGAGACTGGAAGTCGTTGAGTCTGCGTGCGAGAATACGAACAGCACGTAGACGTGATTTAGAAGGGAAATTGGTCTGTAATTCTTCAAGACAGCGTTTTCGCCTTTCTTGAAGAACAACACCACCAAACTTCTAGTCCACGCCACCGAAGTAGTGCCACCCTAGAGAGCGGAATTTAAGAGTTTCTGAAGGACTTTAAGTACCGGTTTTACAACCGTTTTCAGTTGCTCCGCTATAATTTCATACTTGCCCTGGGTCTTGCCGTTTTTAAGGTGCTGGAGAGCTATTCTAATTTAGCTCTGACTGACGTCCGAGATATCATCGGAATAGTTTCGGATAAGTATTCTCCGATACTGTTATTGTATTTACATGTAAACAATGTGCTTTGTGGCATACCTTGGGGGAGGCCTATGTTCAGCAGTAGACTTGTGAAGGGCTGTAATGATTATGATGGTGATGAATGTAATACAATCTGTAATAGGAATCTAAGATATTTATCACAAAATATACATGTATATAAAACGGTGCTCACTTTTAAGTTGCCTTTAAGTCTCGTGTTGCCTCTATCACTTAAGTCGAAGTGAATGTGACACCACGAGACTTAACGACATCTTAAAATTGAGTAGCATTTGAGTACTTGGGATTATGTCAATAAGACACTATATAACTAGACCCAACTATAAACTGGTTAACACGAGTGCTATCCACCAACCCAAACTGTATAGATACGTATGTTTTAAGTGTCCTTAAGTTCGAGTTTTTTTCCATAAATAGGCAGTTGTAATACAGTATTGAATCGATCAGTTCCATCGTTTCACTCGTGGTCTATAAACTAACAATATATTCCTTTATTACTATTGCATAGGTAAAATATTTAGGTAGATATTATGTATGTAGGGAATTTTAATAGTGCTTTTTTATGTGGTAGAGCATTGCTTCAGATATATTAGTAGTATAGTTGTACCACGAATGGCTCGACTGAGGAGCACGCTCTCACAGAATACAAGCATAAAATAGCAGCTTAAGTTTCGTAAGGGGAGTGTAGAGAACCGGAGACTCTATTTACTGGAAACGAGGCATTCCGTATTGGTACACACGGGTGACAACGTATCTGCATAGATGTAGAAATATGTCTACGAGTTGTAGCAACCACTTCCCATTAGGTTGTCTGTTTACTCGTTCGTCATATTTATCCTATAAAAAAATTGAATTCGATGCCAATCAGTACTAATGATTCTAAATAATACTAGTTTTTACAGATTTTATCGTGTGTATTAACTTTTTTATATAGCCGAAGTTTTAAGCACTTTACAGCACCCATGGTCATAGGGGAGGAGACTGAGATGTTCAACGTCCAGATGTTCGCGGTTAATCGCGGTTACCACAAGTTAAAATTATTAATTTTTATCAAATAAAATTCGTTAAGACTAGTATTATTTAAATGTGTAGCATTCGCGTAAATATATGAAATCATAATGATTATGTATAAGTTGTAGTATTAAATTTTGATTACTTTGCGGTGAGAAAACATGCTGGAAAATAAAAATATTTACAAGACGTGAAGTCCGCCAATACGCAAAGGAGCGGCTAATAAATTGATCTATAATTCTCTCAAAAATGAAAGTACGCCTGTGCCCAACAGTATTACTTATATTATATAGGTTTTACCTCGTTGACTGCCCCGTTGGTCTAGTGGTCGTAAATGCGATTGCTCACGAGGTTCCGGGTTCGTATCCCGGGTTTGGAAAAAAACTAGTTATTGGGTTTTTCTGTCAAGACGTTCCCAGTAGCCGCCCTGAATCAGGAAGTCGGCGGTGTTTCACCACCGTGCCTCGGAAAGTACGCAAAGCTATTGGTCCTGCTCCTGAATCTCTCTCCGGTTGTGTTGGATTACCTTTTATATATAGATATGACAGATAGAGCATGCGACTGTGAATGTGCATACGCTTGGATACTAGCCATAACTCCGGGTTAGCTTTGATAGCACATATATTAGAGTCAACCCAGAGTACCTTCAACTTTTATTAAAAAATGAAAAAAAAAACCGTAAAATAGTATTAATCAATGTGTAGTGTAAAATAGTATTAATCTAAACATAATTCCCGTCTATGAATCTTTTTTTTATAGAAGAGAATGTTATTTAGGTGTTATTAGAAAGTTGCTGCTGCCCATCTCCTGATATGTTTCCCTCTGAGAACAACTCTCTTACAAAATCCGCTGGATGATATGGGGTAGTTGATATTCTTACACAAATACCTATAGTACCTAAGTTTTTTTTTTATTTTATAGAAGAGGGGGCAAACGAGTATGCGGCTCACCTGATGTTAAGTGACTACCGCCGCCCATGATTAACCGCAACACCAGGGAAATTGCAGGTGTGTTGCCGGCCCTTTAGAAAGGAGTAAGCTCTTTTCTTGAAGGTAACCAGGTCGTACCGGTCCGGAAAAATCGCCGGTGGTAAACTATTCCACAGAGAAGTTGTACGCGGAAGAAAACTCCTTTTGAAACGTACAGTGGTAGACCGCCAAGCATCCAGATGGTGTGGATGGTATCGGGACGTTTGCCGAGTAGTGCGTTCACGAAATTTGGCGGCTGGGATTAAGCCGAACAATTCCTCAGAGCACTCTCCATGGTATATGCGAAAGAAAATGCAAAGAGATGCAACATCTCTTCGCAGCACCAATGAATCGAGCCGATCGGAAAGCACTCGGTCGTCGACGATTCGAGCCGCTCTGCGCTGGATGCGGTCAAGTGTAAGGAGCTGGTACTGGGGAGCCCCAGCCCATAGAAGGGAACAGTATTCCATGAGTATTCCGGCCGAACCTGCGCCTTGTTAAGTTGCAGGCGATGTGCCGGCATGAAATACTGTCCCGCTCTGCTGAGCACGCCAAGCTTTTTAGAGGCCGATTTGGCCTTCTCTTCCAAGTGACCACAAAACTGCACGTCACTCGATATGTCGACGCCGAGGATTCCGATACTGGTTGAGACAACAAGGGGAGTGTCTTGAAACTGAGGAGATACGACAAAGGGGATTTTTTTAGCGGTTAACGCGCAAACTTGTGTCTTCTGGGGGTTGAACTGGACTAGATTTAGTCGCCCCCAATCCGAGACTCTGTTCAGCAAAGACTCGACTTCAGACACAAGTTTGTCCCGGTACTCGGAGACGTTTTCCCGAGAAATATTGGCTCGGCCGGTGTAAAGAGCATCACCAGTGCTGTCATCTGCATAGCAATGAAAGTTACGGAAACAGAAACAGAAACTTTTTTACATACATACATATACACACACAAAACTACATGGCCCATTTTTAGTATATCGCCAATTTGGTAGACAAACTTCCGCCTAGGACGTCCCTTTCCGAGTCTTCCATTCACTTCTGCAACATATATTTGCTTTGTCAGTCTTTCCGCATTCATTCTTTCTACATGACCACCGAAGCATTCCTTTCTTAATCCTGGTCACCGCATCATCTTGAAAACCACATTCTTTTTTTATCATACAGTTTCTCACCCTGTCACTCAGATTCAGCCCTAACATACTCCTTAGCGACCGCATTTCTACTGCATTTATTCTACTCTCGTGCTTCTACTTTCACACCCAACTTTCATTACCATACGTTAAAGTAGGGACTAATACAGCACTGTGAATTGCCATACGTGCCTTTTTTGACACATTCTGACTTTTCACGATAGAGTGTAGAGCCCCATTTACTTTATTTCCTGAATTCACTCGTCGTTCAATATCTTTATCATATCTCCCATCCCTGCTGAACACACATCCCAAATATACGAACTCATTCACTTGCTCAATTAACTCTCCTTCTATTCTTATTTCACATACAGTTTTGCTTTCATATCTTTCAAAAACCACCACTTTCATCTTACTTGCGTTCACTTTCATTCCCCTTTCTTTTAATGACCTGTTCATTAATGTAACCATCATTTGCAACTCGGCCGCCGACGACGCACGTATGACTTGTTCATCGGCGTACAAAAGCCATTTGATGGTTAACTCACCCATTCTTAACCCGCATTCTTCAACTTTATTTTCCAAACAACTGTCTATAAATAGGTTGAACAGCCACGGGGAAGCTACACAGCCCTGTCTGACACTTTTATGGATGCCAAACCAGTCCGAGTAGACCCCGTTGATTCTAACACAAGCACTCGAGTCTCTATACAGAGACTTTAATTTTTTTATTCAATGTAGATTATGAACAATACTTATTGAAAGTCAAATTTTTCATTTACCACTGGTTCGCAAAAAAAAACCTTTGTCCTGGGAAGAACCAGCAAGAAACCTTCAGGACTATTTTTTTTTCGAATTATGGCTTACAATCTTGTTTACAATGAATAACACAAGACAAATTAGAAATAGCTACGTATTAACATGTTTGACATTAGGAGTTATGAATTTCATACATTTAGTTTTAGTTCCATTTAAATGCAAATTATTAACATTAAACCAATTGACTACCTTAGCTATAGCATTATTTACTTCGTCGTAATTTAATAACTGTCGTTTTAATTTGAAAATTAATGAAGTATCATCAGCAAATAATACTATATCATGGTTATCCCCTAGAGTCATGGAAGAGGAATTGGTAAGGTAAGTCATTAATATATACGAGAAACAGAAAGGGGTCGAGAATTGAGCCCTGAGGTACGCCAATTTGTACAGTCGACCCGGAAGAACTCATACTATTAATTACAACTTTTTGCGTTCTGTCACTTAAATATGAAATAATTAATTTAAGAGCATCACTTCTTACACCGTAGTGCTGAAGTTTCTTGATTAATGTTTCATGGTGAACACAATCGAATGCCTTGGATAGGTTACAGAATATACCCAAAGCATCCTGTAAATTCTCGCATGCATTAAATATATATTTAATAAGCTCAACACAAGCATCAGTTGTTGAGCGACCCCTTGTGAAACCGAGTTGATTTTTATAAATATTATTTACATTAAAAAAATTTAACATTTGATCAAGAATAATTTTTTCAAAAATTTTACTAAGTGTTGGCAGTATAGAAATAGGTCTAAAATGAGCGTGGTCCAATATACTGCCAGATTTAAATAAAGGTATTATTTACTATGCTTCATTAAATCAGGAAACACACCAGATTTGATACTAGTATTAAAAATAATGGATAGTTGAGGTGCGATTGCATCTATTATAGACGCAATAACTTTAACGGAAATCCCCCACAGATCGGCGGTTTTCTTAATATCAATAGTCTTAAAATATTTTATAATATCCTTTGATGATACTTAATGAAATGTAAAGTTCTTTGTACAAGCATTTATATTTTGTTTAAGTAATGATTCGGCGATGGCAGGAGAAGAATTCAGTGACTTAGTGGTTAAGATAGGAATATCAGTAAAATATTTCTCGAAAACGATTGCAACGTCCTGATCTGATTCAATTAATTTATTGTTAAAACTTAACTCATAGTTCGAATTGCGAGAGCTAACCTTCCCAGTTTCACTATTAATTATACTCCATGTCATTTTAATTTTATTAGAAGCCGTCTTTATTTTCACTCTCACTCTTTTAAATATTTTGGAATATTTTTTTACATATTCCCTAAATTCGACGCTAGGATTATATGACCTTTCATTGTAAAGTTCATATAACCTTTGTCTACTCTTATGGACTCCTACTGTCGCCCACTCATTAAATGCCTTGCGATTGTTCAAGGAGAATGTTTTAGAAGTAAAAGTATTATTAAATTCATTGCAAATGAGCTTAAATAATGTTCCATACAAAAAATCTGGATTATTTTGGTATGAGAGTATGGAGTTTTTTACTATGTTACTTCTAAATTTCTCTAAGCGACGTGCATTTACTTGAACAAACACTACTTTTTTATTTACTTGCTTTTTGTGAACATAAGGTGACGAAACTAATTGTCAACAGTGATCAGAGCTCAATTTTTGAATAATACATTTATTGAACGACTTAACATTTGAAAAAATGTTATCTATACATGTTGCACTAGATTCAGCAATACGCGTTGGCTCCAAAAATAAATTAAAAAGACCATTGGATTTAAACAATGATCTTAATTTAATATTGGTGGAGAAAGCTTCTAGGAGATTGATATTAAAGTCTCCACATGTTATAACAGATTTATTCTGTTTTTTAAGCTTAGCAAAAACTTCCTTCAAATTTTTTTCAAAAGTATCATATAAAGAACATGGGGGTCTGTAAACGCTCACAACAATGAGGTGCTCAAACTCAACACATGCTATTTCTACAGTTCGCTCAACAGAGAGGCTCACAATATCTTTACGTTCTTTCATCATCATTACAGCCCTTCACAAGTCCACTGCTGAACATAGGCCTCCCCAAGTAATGCTACAAAGCACGGTCCTGAGCCACCTGCATCCATTGACTTCCTGCATGTCTTACCAGGTCGTCACTCCATCTAGTAGGGGGTCGCCCTACACTACGCCTACCGGTACGAGGCTGCCACTCGAGAACCTTTCTTCCCCATCGGTTATCGGTTCTTCGAGCTATATAACCGGCCCATTGCCACTTCAGCTTACTAATCCGTTGGGCTATTTCGGTCACTCTGGTTTTACTGCGGATATCCTCATTTCTGAGTCTATCACGCAGAGAAACTCCGAGCATAGCCCTCTCCATAGCTCGCTGAGCGACCTTGAGCGTCCTCATACGGCCAGCAGTGAAGGACCACCTCTCTGATCCGTTAGTCATCACTGGCAACACGCACTCGTTGTACACTTTAGTTTTTAGAGATTGAGGTACACCTGACGAGAAGATGTGTCGTAATTTCCCGAACGCTGCCCAGCCGAGTTGAATCCGTCGATTGACCTCTCGGTCGAAGTTGGACTTACCTAGTCGGACTATTTGTCCCAAGTAAACGTACTCGTCAACAACTTCAATCATAGTGTTCCCAACAACTACCGGCATAGGTGAGACATGGACATTAAACATGATCTTTGTTTTGTCCATGTTCATCTTAAGACCTATCCGTTGGGAGAAATCATTGAGGTCATTGAGCATAGTGCTAAGGTCCTCCAGCGATTCTGCCATAAGGACTATATCGTCGGAAAAACGAAGGTGAGTGATGTACTCGCCATTGATGTTAATACCGTATCCTTTCCAGTCCAGTAGCTTGAAAACGTCTTCCAATGCAGCGGTGAAGAGTTTCGGGGATATAACATCACCCTGTCTTACACCTCTCTGCAGTTGGATAGGTTTCGAGCTCTGATTCTGTACTCGGATAGCCATCGTAGCCCTACTGTACAAACACTTCAGCACTTCGATATACCGACAGTCAACTTGGCACCGCTGAAGGGACTGTAGCACCGCCCAAGTTTCGACGCATTCAAAGGCTTTCTCATAGTCCACATACGCCAGGCAAAGTGGCAGATTGTACTCTTCGGTCTTCTGTACAATCTGCCGCAGGATATGTATGTGGTCTATGGTACTAAAGCTGGAAGTCGTCGAGTCTGCGTGAGAGACGATTCGTAATGACTCTCAAAAACAGCACGTAGACGCGGCTCAGAAGGGAAATCGGTCTGTAGTTCTTCAAGAGAGCGTTGTCGCCTTTCTTAAAGAACAAGACCACCGCACTTCTGCTCCACGCCTCCGGAGTAGTGCCAGCATGGAAGACGGAATTGAAGAGCTTCTGAAGGACTTCAAGTACCGGTGTTCCACCCGCTTTCAGAAGCTCCGCTGTAATTCCATCCTCACTTAACATTTAGGTTCAGTGTGCCTCTATCCATTCGGTGATCGCTGCCGGATTTCACCCTTGCGATCACTGAGACATCACTGAACAGTTGGCGTCTGGTCGTCATAATGAAGTCAATCTCATTTTTTGTCGAACCGTCGGGGCTCGACCAGGTCCACTTCCTGTGGGGCCGCTTCTGGAAGAAAGAGCTCATCATAAAGAGTCCCTCTTTCTCCATAAAGTCAGCCAGCTGCTGGCCCCTACGGTTCCGTTGCCCTACTCCAAATTTCCCTAACTTCAGCTCACCGCCTTCTCATGTGCCTAGTTTTGCGTTGAAGTCTCCCATCAACACCGTGTAGTGGGTTTTGGAGGAATGCATGGCTCTAGAAATATCCTCATACATTTCCTCCACCTCCTCATCGGGATGTGCCGAGGTTGGTGCGTAGACCTGTATGACCTTCAGCGAATACCGTTTGGTGATTCTGAGTATCAGGTACGCGACCCTCGTCGACACACTCCCAATCTTTACAACGTTGTTGACGAGAGACTTGTGGACGATAAATCCGACACCTTCTTGGGACAGATGGTCGCCCTCCAGGTTACAGAACAAGTTGCCGGACTCGAGGATTACCGTGTCCTTCCCCTCTCTTCGGACCTCAGATAATCCAATAATATGCCAGCGCAGCTTGTCTACCTCTTCTTCCAGCTCCAGTATCTTATCGTCAGTCCTCAGGGTGCGTGCGTTATACGTTGGCAGGTCGAGTCGTCCTAGGTGGCAACCGAACCTCCACCGGAGATTCTTAGCACCCCCTGCCCCGCCGTTACCATGGTCGCCACCGTAACCAGGAATAGCGGGGCCGCCGGGGACTGGGGGCCGTTTATTTGCGTCGTTGCTCATGTGGGGATATTTGCCATAATATATTTTTATGTGCGAGTGTGTATATGCGTAGTATTTTTCCTTTACTATTTTTAATTGGGAAGTATTGTATATATGGGAAGAATCTGGCATTACCTCACCACTCTAGCCGAGACTTTTTTTAATTATGTTTATCATCTTGTACCTTGTGTGTTTTTCTGTTCTTTTCTCTTCTTTTAAATATATATTTTGTGAGTGTATTGATGCTAATAAAACCTATGTCTATGTCTAATATATCAAAAGTAGTACACTAGTTTAACGTCAATAATTTGCTTTTGAACGGTAATAAAACGAAATGTTAAACGGGTGAATACCAGTGTGCTTTTAAATGGCCTCCCCATTTAAAAAGCTGGGCATTGTTGAATCCGCTGTTTTTCCCTGAAATTGTAGTCGACTCGAAGCTTAAATGGGGTCCTCATATATCCTAACTAGCTAGAAAACTTAGTTTCGAAGCATATGCTGCTAAAAAAATTAAAGACCTTACATGTTTTGTAACAGCCAGCTTAGTTTATTTTAGTTATTTTCATAGCATAATGTCACATGAAATCTTGCTATGGGATAATACGACTGACATTGAAACTATCTTTGTTTTGCAGAACAGTAATTTATAACCTAGGTCTGAAGGAATCCCTTAGAGAAACATTTAGAGATATAAATATATTAACTTTGGCCTCTCAATAAATTTCGAAAATTTAATGTATATACACATATACAAAAATAGTTTTATTAAAAATAGTGATATACATTATGTAAATACTAGAAACAAGCACAAAATGATTTCTTATATTTATTCGAACACTACACATTGATTAAAACTACTTTTACGGATTTTATCGCGTTTAATTTTAATTTTAATTATTTTTATTTTTAATTCCCGACATTTCGGGTGCTTTCCAGCACCGATGGTTACGGGGGTCTGAGGTGACGTCCCGGTGTCATTGTTAAACCTGGAGTACCTTCAGCTTTTTTAATTATTGTTTATGGTCCGATCTATGCAAAATGAACTGACTTTGTCCTGAGGTATTGCAGTAGTATGCTTGGGTTTAGTTTTAATTTTATTGATTATAGGGTCCCAAGCAGGTGATAGTACCCAGCCTCCTTCTCTATTGAAATTAGAATGTTTTCTAATTTCAATAGTCTCACGTATCATCCTTGGTAGGAATTGGTGTTCTTTTGCGAGGATTTGTGGTCTATTAAATCTGATGTAATGGTTGGGGCCGTCTAGGATATGATCACAAACTGCAGACTTCCCGGAACGTTGATGCTTCACATCAGCTATGTGTTCTTTTACGCGGGTTTTAATTGATCTTTTTGTTTGTCCTATATCGAAACGTCAGCAATCAAAATAATAAATCAAATTAAAATTAAACGTGATAAAATCCGTAAAAGTAGTTTTAATCAAACAAGCATAAGTCAGTTATACCAGTTACTCGACTTAAAATAATCAGTAATTCCTTCATGTGGCAATGTAAGCGGTTTTGCAACAAAGTTCCAGAAAATATGCAGACCTTATCTATCAAAATGTTTAAAATGTGTACTTCTTCATTCTTCTTCTGTTATCATAGCCATACTAGGCGATCGTTTCTTAATGTTTTTATACAATAGCATATAATATTATATTGTAAATTATGCTTTAAAAAAAGTTCCGATGAGTTCCTTGATGGTTCTTTCCATGACAAAGGTTTTTTTCTCTTCCAATTCTATTCTATAGACTTCTATCCTCGATTAAGAATCTAAATGCAGATACCTTGCCGCCCCTGAAGACTAAGATGGAGTGCCTCATTTCCAGTAAAAAGGGTCTCCGGTTCTCTACATTCACCATACGGAACAGCTTAATGCTTATGCTGGTATTCTATGAGCTAACTGTGGTATGAAGGAAGAAACTAGCAACCCGACCGGACATTGTCGGGGTAGATTCTATCTCCTCGCTATTTACTAATGTGACGATTTTTAGATTTAAATTAATTTTTTCTTTTTTTTAATGTCCAAATTTTCGGATAAGATATAGTCCAGATCAATCCTGAATTATACTCTCAATGTGTACGTGGATTTCCCCTACAATAGGTTCATCCTTTCCATAAATTGGCCCGGAGAAAAAGACAAACAGAAAGACAAAAAAAATTTAAATGTTAATTTGTGACTTAAATGGCATACAAATAATCCTCTCAGCTCAATATAAGACAGCTTTTTCCCTATTATAGACCCTTCAATTTTATTCATATGTATAGATTACTAAAACAAACCAATCATTACCAATCACCAAATGAATTATATTATCTTTCCTTTAAAAAACTTTTTTCATGAACGAACAAGTCTTTTGTATCCTTTTACCTCAACGGATTACTAGCATGAAGAAACATACGGTCTTTTTCTTTGACCTTTTATACCATGGTAAATGAAATACACTTATTTATCTTGCGTCCGAGCTTAAATTATGTGGGGGAGTCGTCTATTGCTTGGATGGCCTTGACACGAACACAATTTTGTACGATGGGCAATTTGAAGGCCTATTTGTCAGGCTGACGATTACATTCCGAGAAAAAGGCTATATTTAGAAGTTCTTTAGCGGCGTTAAAACGTAGAAAATGCAAAGGAAATATGACAGTATTTACAATTTTTCATCATCTTTAACATTATTACCGATCTTTACAAATTATTAAAACATTACAATTAACTAGTTTAACACGTAGGATCTAACACGTGGATATATTATAATTTAAATAAAGTTCTCTAAACTCACCATAAAAACACAGTAGCTGTTATCTTATACTGCTGTTCTGCGAAAGCGCGGTCCTTTCCTGGTCAAGCCGACCTATTCGTGATCCAACCATAATATAGTTACAGCTACCACGTATAAAAGCTTTAAGATCTTTCTGGAGGTTCCCATAGTCGTCTTAAGTGACACCCACAGGATGAAATAAGGTTATAGATTATCTTATATCTCCACATAATTTCGTATTTGACGCAGCTAACGTGTCAAATACGCAATTATAATTAACATCATAGGTGGTGGCAGAGATTCAACACGGTTTGTTCGCGTTCTATGAAATCTTATGGCAATCACATCACAGCTCGTCGCCTCGTTAGCCGGCTAATCATAATTTAATGGATTTTTCGACAAGAATTTCAAGTGTCTTGCCGGATTACCATCCCATCAGACTCTGAAAGTAAGGGTATAGAGAGTGTACCTGTGTTCACACACATCCAGCGTAGATATCTGGTCTCCAGTGAATCTATACATATAAAATAGGATGTTTGTATATATGAAATCGTTTAACTCCAAATCTATTTGATGGATCACCATGAAAATTGGTATATATATTATTATTATGTATTTCTCAATGACGAAGTTTTATATATATAAAGTAAAAAAAAATTAGACAAAATTTAAAATTTTGGATTTTATTAAATTTTTTCAATCAAGCGCGGCAATTAATGCATTAAATTGCATGCGCTAAAATTAAAAACGTTGCTGAACACAGCCCATGATATTAACTGGCAGGACAACGTCTGCCGGGTTCAACTCTTATTATTATACAACTGAAATGAGTAATGAACTCACAGCTTACCTGATGGAAAGCAACTATCGGATACCTGCAGCCAACTTCTAACAAGGGAAGCTACATAAGTATTGTCGTTTTTTAACACTTTCATTGTCAGATTTTCAGACGCAATACCACGACAATAGCAATGGACTATACGTACTACAAGGGACAGGCCCTACATGCTACAAACTGAAAAATACAGCAGTACTTGCACTGCTATAACGCAAAAACAGGAAATAATGCGGTACCTAATCAGACTGACACCAGGTAGATAAGAAGTTCTACCACCTAGTGAAAATTGTAGGAGAGAAGGAAGTTAAAAGTTAAAGTTACAGCCTATATATGTCCCACTCCTGGGTTTTAGGGCAAGGAATTGTCCGCCGCGCTGCCCCAATGCAAGTTGACGAACTTCACATGTCTTCGAAATATATTTTTTCTTATTTCTCAGAACATGCAGGTTTTTCCATTATGTTTTCCTTCACCACCGAGCACGTGGTAAAACAGCACCTATAATTGCAATTAACAATTTCATTGGTGGTGGCGGAGAACGAACTCGGTTTACTCGCGTAATTTACAGCAAGCGCTAACCATCTAAGCTAAAAGAAGCAGGAACTATTCAAATAAGATACATTAAAATATTCATTCCTATACCTCTCTCTCAGCGCTCAGTGCAATCTATTTGATGGCAGAAATAGGTGATAGAGGTGGCTACCTAGACGGACTTCTATACAGAATATGAGTCATACTACACAAATAAAAACATACTTAAATAAAACGTAATAAAATATAAAATACCTATCTATGCAAATATAATAGTTTAATGAGCTTTATTTTACAACAGCGCAAGCGAGTCGTAAAACCAAAGCTATTAAAACAATGATGGTAAATCCATTATTACGACGCCGTTACTTATTTTATAAAGAAGATTAAAGTTGCTGCTACGTTTAGTTTTGAACATCGTCCCACGCGTTCTAAAGATTCGTAGAAAGATACTTTCTCGTGAAAAATATTCTTATTGTATTTCATAGCAGTAAGGCAGCAAGCAGACGTTAGATGCGTCACGCCTTTGATTTGACCTAGCTATTCCAAACTTAAGTTAATGGTAGAGACAACTTTTAAAAAGAAAAAAGGCTCTTATTAATTAATAAGGAATCTGTGCCTTACATTTTATTAAAGTCCTCAGATGAACATAAGCCACTTTTTAAGATTTTTTTTATTATTTTGAAAAATGTGATGGACAGCATAATCTTCCTGATAATATAATCAATTTTATCTGGAAGATATAGCTGCAAATCTAACTTTTCATTTTCCTCTATCGCCTCTTACGATACTCAAGGGATTATTTAGAATAATGGATCTCTTAAGCCATCACTACATTGCACCATATTATAGCCTAACCCATAAGATTTTATTTTTAAACGTTACTTTAGGATCTCACGCAAATAAAGAGGATCTTTTTATAGGATAGGGTGACAAACGAGCACACAGTCCACCTGATGGTAAGTGGTTGCTGCGGTCCAAAGACATCTACATCTATCCTAGATTACAAATCAAAATTCAGATGCGTTGTCAAGCGTGAGGACTAAGATGGAATGCCTCATTTCCAGTAAAAAGGCTCTCCGGTTCTCTAAATTCACCACACAAAACACAGCAGCATTAAGCTACTATTTAACGCTGGTATTCTGTGAGAACGTTGTCCTTCCCCGGTCGAGCCGACCCATTCGTGCTACAATTATACTACTAATATGACTGCAGCATGGCTCTACTACGTATAAAAACTGGTGGTGTGTTACTACTTACACGATTAAGATACTTTGTATTTGCGTGTTCATTTGTAATAACATTGTACAACAATAATAATCAACAAAAAACTAATATTTAAATGAGTTTTCAATAAGGTTAACATTGAACTAGGTTCTTTTTTAATTTTTTTTGAATCGATAAAGCAAGAACGAACTAATTTTTGTTAGGCTAACCAATGTCTTTTACCATAGAAGGAGCATTATAATAAAACTTATTACATTATTTAAACAAATTCAACGCAAAACTAGGTACAAAAGAGAACATTGAGCGGAAAGTAGGGAAATTCGGAATAGGCCGACGAAACCCAAGGGGCCGACTTTATGGAAAAAGAGGACACAATATATGATAAGCTCTTTCTTTCGAAAGTAGCTCCACAGAAAGTGGACGTAGTCGAGCCGCCGAGACGGTTAGACAAAAAATGAGATTATCTTCATTATAGACGACAAGGCGACTAATTTTCAGTGATGTCTCAGTGATTCTAAGGGTGAAAACTGGCAGCAATCACCGAATGATGAGAGACGGTACACTGAACTTAAACGTGAAGTTGAAGAGGTCACGTCTTATGAAGTCAACACTCCGTCCCCATCGTGCTCTAATCCATAGCCCCGAAAACTTTCAGCTGGAGTTACGAAATCGTTTTACTGTCTATAAAACTGCAATGAAGTGGATAATATAAATGACAAGCTTGTGGAAACTATCCGTGCCGTCGGATATAAGTTCTGTAAGATCCGTCGCAGAAGAACAAAAAAACACTCCGATCATCCTCCGACCGACCGACATAGCCCAACGGACTAGTAACCTGAAGTAGCAATGGGCCGCCCATATAGCTTGAAGAACCGATAACCGATGGGGAAAAAAGGTTCTCGAGTGGCAGCCTCGTACCGGCAGGCGAAGTATAGGGTGTCCCCCCACTAGATGAAGTGACGACTTGGTAAGCCATGCAGGAAGTCGATGGATGCAGGTGGCTCAAGACCGTGCTTTATGGCATGCCTTGGGTTAGGCCCATGTTCAGCAGTGGACTTGTAAAGAGCTGTAATGATGATGAATGATGATGTTATTTAAATTATTCATTTCTAACGCATAAGAGATAACTTATATTGATATAATATTGGGTCCTTACATAAGATATTAGCGTTTTGTCGTACTGACCACTTAGATCTGAAATATCTCCTCTTTGGTTAAGAATTCCAAATTCAAATTTATAAATTCATTTAGGTGGTATATTTGAGTTTTGAAAACAGTCATTCATTTGTTTCTATCTCATTACTTTTTTCTATGGCGTCGCTTATTACCGCACAATGGAAAACATGAAATATCGGTATATTTACGAATACGAGTTCTACCGTGGCACCAGTGTTGCAAAAACAGCTCGAAGGATTAAGGATGTGTACGGTCCTATGTTGAAAAGAAGGTTGATTGGTTTCACCGTTTTCGTTCTGGAAATTTTGACTTTCAGAACCAACCTCATGGACGACCGGAAACCAAAGTGGAAAATGAAGAACTAAAGGCTATTGTGGAAGCGAATCCATCACAAAGCACTTCAGAGATAGCTGCAGGTTTCGAGGTAAGGGATTAAACTGTATAAATCCACTTGAAGCAAATCGGGAAAGTAAAAAAAACTTTAATGATGGGTACCTCATGAATTGAGTGAATCAATCCTGCAAACACGCGTCGACTGCTGTGTTACTTCGCTCAACCGACACAAAAATGAAACGATTTTAAATCGAATCATTACTTGTGATAAAAAGTGTATATTGTACAATAATCGGAAGCGTTCCAATGGCTGCACCCTGGAGACCCAGCCAAATCTTGCTTAAACGAAAAAGTTTGGTGGACTAGCACCAGTGTCGTTCACTACAGCTTTCTAAAATTTGGTCAAACGATTAAGGCATAATCTTTTGTCAGCAACTGCAAAACCATGAAGGATGAACTAGCTGTTAAACAACCGAGATTGTTCGATCGCTCTAGGCCACTGCTGCTTCACGAGAACGCAAGACCACACACTGCACAACAAACAACCACTAAGTTAGATTAGCTACAATTAGAATGTCTGCGAAATTCACCATACTCCCCGGACCTTGCTCCAACATATTACCATTTTTCCGGAATTTGGACAACTTTTTCTTACAAGGAAAAAAAAAATCAACTCCGATGCGGCAGTCCAAACCGCCTTCAAAGAGTTTATTGATTCTCGCTCCCCATATTTTTTTTAGTAAAGAGTTCAATGAACAACCTTTGAGATGGCAAAAGTGCATAGATAACAACGGTGCATACTTTGATTAATTAAATATATTTTACAAAAAAATTGACTTTATATTCCTCCCGTACAAAACGCCAATTTTATATGTAAGGGCCTATTATGTTAAATTATACAAAAAAAATTGTATACATATGCTATAAATAATAGTTCTGAAAACATTAAAATTAAAATTAAAAGAAATAATAAACAACGACATTGAAAAGTAGCTGTTTTTATTTATGTTTATAGCTAAAAGCAGATGTTTACAGTTGAAAGAATATAAAAAATAAACGGCTCATATTTTAACTGTAATGATACACAAGTTTTAAAGTCCAAAAATACAGAAAGCATGATTTTATAGTAGGTGAAGTATATTTACTGACATACGCATACAAATCTATGCTAATGAAAATCTCGATTTTTCATCAATATAAACATGACAACGTCAAAGTGAAATTTATGTACTGTTTAAGACTACGGTGATCATTTGTTCTAATTTTCATCATTAATTAATAAATCATTACCTTCTGTGAAAAACTCACTGTTAAACTTAGGCCTTCCACATAGTTTGCCTTACATGGAAAAGGTTAACTTTATGCTTTACAAGCGGGTTGGCGAACGCAGCTTTTTAGCTATTTTCAGGAAGACGCTGCGGCCCATTTCCTGTCCCGACATGCATACAATATATAAGGAAATGAGTTCTTTTATGATATGAAAATAAACTTTCCACAACATTTCGGCAAAACTATACAAAGATAACTACTTATCTTTGCTACATTTCACCGAAATCAGACAGGTTGTTGCAGAGGAGATAGAAATAAATTGGAGTCAGGGATAGGAGACTATGCTCCGACTCTCAAAATTATTTTTACTCTTTGTATATTTCTCTCTGTGTATTTGAATTATGCAAAAATAAAATATCTTGAATAGTTTATAAAAATTAACCACGGATATACTATTAATATGACATATAATTTAGTTTTATTTGCACCTTTCAGTACAGTGTTAGGGCCTGAAAGGAGGCGATTAATTGAAATTTGATCTCCTTTGATTCCCAGTGGAAACCAGTTGGTTATAACTTTGTATTAGTTCATTTGCCTTGCGGCTGACACGTATGCCCTTAGACAATTTCAATTTAACATGTTTTCATAATTAATTTCATCGAGTCAATACTAACATATTGTAATGTAATACTGGGTATGTGGAAGTTGCAGACAAAAGTGGAGTTATTCGTTTAAATCAAATTTATTACATAATTTAAATTGAACATTACTTTTTAGTATAACGTATAAATAATTTCTATATATAATAATCAATTACTGTCCGTTATTGTCGCTAAAATTCAAAAAAGGCTCGACCGATTTTGATAATATTTTTGTGTGTATTTTATACTGCATAAAATATTATGCAGCATATATATCTTCGAGCTATAGGCCAGCCTATAGCTCGAAGAACCGACAACCGATGGGGAAGAAAGGTTCTCGAGTGCAGCCTCGTACCGGTAGGTGAAGTGATGGGCGGCTCCCACTAGATAGAGTGACAACCTCGTAAGACATGCGAGTAGTCGATGAATGTTTGTGACTTAGGACTGTGCTTTGTGACATTCTTTGGGGCAGTCCTATGTTCAGCAGTAGACTTGTGACGGGCTGTAATGAATGAAAAAATGGACTGATGCAGTAAGTAACTAGTTGGTGTGATTAGGCGAGTTCGAAATTGTCACTCATGCTCATGTTCTTTCTTACTTGATTAGTATACAGAGAAACTATAGGTCTACTTGGAATATATATTTTCTATTCATGTTTGTATGAGACTGTTTGATTATTTAATTAATTAGAAAATATGAAAAAAAGCATTATGAATTAAATAATTTCACATTCTGTAGTCCGGGTTTTAATTACTTTAATTCTGTACACTGTGTAGCAGCACCCAATTCAGAATGGGATATTATTTTATTCTGAACTATTCTTGATTCTTACTTTTATAAAAAGTTTTTTACAAAAGTAAGAACCAAGACTAAAGTATAACAATATGAAAATTGGTCAAATACTCAAACGCTACTCAATTTTAAGATGTCGTTAAGTCTCGTGTTGTCACAATAACTTTGACTTAGAGTGATAGAGACAACACCAAACTTATCGACTGAAAATTGAGTAGGGTATGAGTATTTGGTCAAATTTCATCTAAATAGCCAACTATATATCTACAAATTGATATTGGACCAATTTCAAAGTGTCACCTATGTAATAACAAAAATTATCAAAGTAGTTTCACTACTGACGAAGACAAAAATTGAATTGTAATTCTCTTTCTTTTTGTAGTCAGCTAAAAACAGCATTCTAGCTATTTATAGTATTATATTTTTGTGTTTGAGGGCTTCATTTTTTAAATTAATTATTGCATTATGCATTTTGGAATTTTGTCTAAAAATATATTTTTTAAGTTCAATCGGTTACATATTATAGTGAAGAATTATGTTTCTTATTGTTTACCGAATCCCACTGTCGATCATTGGCCTTACCCATAGGTTACCTCATGGGGAGAGTATTCATCATAGTTACCACGCTTGACAGGCGGGTTGACAGCCCAAGTTCTATTTTAATCTGATGCTGCTCCTTATCTCCTGTTTCATCTCCTTCTGTCACCTTTAAAAGAAGTCCATGGAATGTTATAAGGTTGTGGATTTTTTACGTTGCCACTACAATATAATTTAGTCAGTGCTTGACCACAATCCCATCTATCCCACCAGTTAGTAATGAAGCCCTAGATGGTAAAACATACTATCTTAGAATAACAAAATCCTATTCACTCTTGCCTTGAATACACCCAAATTGTATTAGGACGAAAAGTCGGACGCCGGCAAATTATTCCACTCGTTTGCTGTACGCGTTACAAAAGATGAACTAATGTGTTTCTTTGTCACTGGCACTTTGTCACACGTCTTGGAGGATATTTAGCATGGTTGTCACGCTTGGCTGGCGGGTTGGCAACTATTTTGAGTTGAAATCATCGCTCTTATTTATCAAGCTCCATTGCGGGCTGCTTCTTCAATAGCTGATAAAATTAACTTTTTTGAACACTGCTATTCTTAACCTCTATAACGTCCATGCGCCAATTCATCAAGTAAGATTAAACCGCCCACCTGCCCTTTGGATGACTAAAGGCGTACGGGTGGCAATGCTCAGGCGAAATCGGGCATTTAAGAAATACAAAAGAGTACGTATTGAAAAGAACTTGTGTAACTTTAAATTAATTGATAGAATCAGGTGTTACTTTGTGGAAATCCATTACAATAAAGATATTAATTAATTCGCAAACATCCGATTAAAAATACAATGATGTGTCTTACCTGATTCAGAGCACCTCCTCCCTCAATTGAATGCACTAATCCCGTCACCACTAATCCCAGCACCACTACTACCAACACCACTATTCCAGGAAAGACACACCATCGACGACAATACAACACGTATTTCGCCTCTACACGAGGCATCTTCAGGTGATGTAAACTCTACGGCAGCCGACCGCTAAGAAGACCGCTTAAAAATAATGGGATCAGGAAACTAAACACAAACTTAGATGCCATCCGTATCTGGTCACATAGATTTGGTGTTTCAGTAAACCTGTTAAAATATAAAGCAATTGTTATGGGTAGCTCCAGAATGCTGAATATGATTGACTATGGAAACCTTGAACCAGTTGTATACAATGGAATTGCAATTCCATTTTCTCATTACATAGTCAACTTAGGTTTACACATAGATCACTGTATGAACTGCGGAGTACAGATATCGGAAATTAATCGTGAAGTCGTTGCCACCCTTCGTTCCCTCTATCAAAAAAAATTCTTACCCTTCATAACCAAGCTTTTGCTGGTTAATTCCCCTATACTTCCTATAATAGACTATGCAGATGTGTGCTATACAGACCTCTCGCAAAATCTTGTTGAAATTAGTTAACAAGTTGGAGCGCTTTCTCAACATCCGTATAAGATTTATCTTCAACTTACGAAAATACGACTAAATCACTACTTTTCGTTCTAAGCTTAAATAGCTTTCTATTCATCAGAGGCGTTGGTCCAGAATCTTACTAACGCTTTTCTCTATATTAAATGATCCGACGTCTCCTTATCTCAAAGATAACTTCCACTTTCGGTATTGAACTGTAATGCCTTGCCCGTTGATATAAGAAAAGCATTTGATCCATTTGACCCATCTATTTCTATCGTTACATTTATTCTTCATATATATTTTATTATTTTCTATATGTTTATTAGTATGTATGCGTAAATATTTATTTATAATATATATATTTTATAAATAAATATTTATTATTAATATTCATTTTAATATTTTTTAGCACCTACCAACTAATACATGTCTAATTCTCCCAGGGTTGAATGGTAGAGAATACCATAAGGCATTAATTCCACGCATTGTAAGCTTTAGATAAATGTGTAACGCAATAAATATTAAATAAATAAATAATCAAGAAGATGCTGCTGCCAGTCGTCTATTTTAGTTTTCCTCTATCGCCTCTTAACGCACCAACGGGACGATGAACGGTAGTGGATACTCTTACACCCGTTGAAACGGGACTTCTTCCTGCTCGGCCTACAAAATCCAGTTCTAGGCCGTCATGCAGGCGAACGGCTGGAATAAAAGCCGGGCCATGACTCACCCTAGGCCTGCGCGACCAAGCCTTAACTGTGTTGGAAGCTCTCGGTAAGAAAGTGACCTACGAGCAGCTCCTTGAGGCATTGGAGGCGAGATATGGCGACGCTCACCTGGAACACGTCTTTCGTGCGCAGCTTAAAGATTGCGTGCAACGCAGCAACAAAAACCTGCAGCAGTGGGCCCTTGAGGTGGAGAAGATGGTTCGTAAAGCATACCAGTCTGTACCTGTGCTCATTAAAGGGAACCTGTTGCAGACATTCATCGACGGCATCCGCGACCTTGAAGTCAGAGCTGCTGTGAGGCTCGGGCACCACGAGACGCTTAAGGACGCCTTAGCCTAAACACTGGAGGTTGAAGCCATGCGGAAGGATCATCGATCCATCGTATCATCAGGGAGGTTGCAGCAGAAACAGTTCACGACCGCATCAATGGATACAGCTCTAGGTGCTATGGCTGAGGGCAAATGGGCCATCTTCGATCCAGCTGCCCTAAGCGAACTTTAGAATGGGAAGTTGATCGATCTCGAAAGGGTAGTGCGGCTAACGGCAACGCCTAGAAGCGGCAGGATCATCGTTCACCTCACGTTAGGGACCACACTAAAAGTTACAGCCCAAGGTGCTACGGCTGTGGGGAAAGGGACCGTATCCGACCCGTGATCGATCTCGAAAGGGTGGTGCCGCTTACAGGAATGCGACTTGACTATCGCACACTGCAGCAAAAAATCTCATGGCAACGCAGATGCAATATCAAGAAAACCTTGTCCTGAAGATTGCAAGCATTGTACCAGGCAAGAGGGTAAAGAAGTGGTATCTGTGAAGATGCTCAGGACTAACCACCTCAGCAATTATTGGAAGGACAGATTACAACACGCAGGAAGATCCGGAAATCAAGCCGATTCTGGAATGGATGAAGGGAGTGACGTCTAAGCGATAAGTTCAACCACGAAAAGCTATTGGGCCCAATGGAACATCTTGCTGCTTCAGGATGGAGTTCTGTGCCGTAAATGGGAAAATGGTCGGGAGACAGCTGTCGTTTGCAAATGGTTGTCCCTAAAGCTAAAGTGCCGGATGTTCTACAGCTGTACCATATTGGTTGTTCTGGAGACCAGCTGGGAGTTAAACGAACTCTACTGAAGATCCGAGAACGGTTTTACTGGGTCCATTATCGTGACGATGTCGAGGATTGGTGTCGCACATGTACAAGTTGTGCGGCTGTGAAGGGACCTCAGACTCGTAGTGGACGTGCATTGAAATTGTACAATGTTGGTGCACCACCGCGATGAAGAGGACCGCCCTTGACGTTGCGGAGCCGGTTCAGAAAGGTGGAAGAGGTTCTCCTAAGATCGTCCACGTGGATCGACTGGCGCGTTATTATGGGGCCGATAATACTCGGAACGATCATGTCTTAGGAGGGGGCAGTGTTGCGCACCTAAGTTGATGTCTGGTACCTGGCACTTACGCCATCTAGTGTCGGGGAACAGAGTGAGGAGGGCTTCCTAGAAAATGCTAATCTTGAACTTTCCACAAACAGCGCCGTCTAGTATCGAACAGAAGAATTAAACTTTCTGGAAGCGTCCACTATCGAACTTTTTAAACTTTTTTTTTAGAAGAGGGGGCAAACGATCATGCGGCTTACCTAATGTAAAATGACTACCGCCGCCCATGATCAACCGCAACACCAGGGAAATTGCAGGAGCGTCGCCGGCCCTTTAGAAAGGAGTAAGCTCTTTTCTTGAAGGTCCCCAGGCCGTATCCGTCCGGAAAAATCGCCGGTGGTAAACTATTCCACAGAGAGGTCGTAAGCGGAAGAAAACTCCTTTTGAAACGTACAGTGGTGGACCGCCAACCATCCAGATGGTGTGGATGGTACCGCGACGTTTGCCGCGTAGTGCGTTCACGAAATTTGGCGGCTGGGATTAATCCGAACTATTCCTCAGAGCACTCCCCATGGTATATGCGAAAGAAAATGTAAAGAGATGCAACATCTCTTCGCAGCGCCAGTGAATCGAGCCGATCGGAAAGCACTTGGTCGTCAACGATTCGAGCCACTCTGTGCTGGATGCGGTCAAGTGGAATGAGCTGGTACTGGGGAGTCCCAGCCCAGAGATGGGAACAGTATTCCATGTGTGGCCGAACCTGCGCCTTGTTAAGTTGCAGGCGGTGTGCCGGCATGAAATACTGTCCCGCTCTGCTGAGCACGCCAAGCTTTTTGGAGGCTAATTTGGCCTTCTCTTCCAAGTGACCACGAAACTGCACGTCACTCGATATGTCGACACCTAGGATTCTGATACTGGCTGAGTCAACAAGGGAAGTGCATTGAAACTGAGGCGACAAAGGGGCGACAAAGGGGTTCTTCTTAGCGGTTAACGCGCAAACTTGTATTTTCTGAGGGTTAAACTGGACTAAATTTAGTCGCCGCCAATCCGAGACTTTGTTCAGCAAAGACTCGACTTCAGACACAAGTTTGTCCCGGTACTCGGAGATGTTTTCTCGAGAAATATTGGCACGGCCGATGTACGCAGCACACAGCCACCAGCATTGGCTTGTAATCGGCTTGTAATCGGAGCTTGCATCGTCTACAACGACCTTCATGCTTCGATCTGCAAGAAAGCTGGTGATCCAATTGCACAATTTCTCGGGAATCCCATAGGAAGGGAGCTTCGAAAGAAGCACTTTGTGGCAAACCAGATCGAAGGCCTTCGCAGTGTCCATAATAACGGCCAATGCCTCCCCCTTGGACTCTACTGCCGTCACCCATCTATGAGTCAGGTAGACCAGAAGATCACCAGCTGATCGACCACGGCAAAAACCGTATTGGCGGTCACTCATCAGCTGGTGATCCTCAAGGTACCTCATGAGCTGGCAGTTAACAATAGACTCCATTGTTTTGGAGAACAAGGAGGTGATGGCGATAGGCCGGTAGTTGGACGGGTCTGATCGGTCGCCTTTTTTACGGATCGAGTGAACGAAAGCCGTCATTAATGATTTTTGGGACTACGCGTAGGGAGTAGGAGTACCGGAAAAGACGCGTTAAAATCGGTGCCAACTCTGGAGCACAGGTCCACAGCACAATTGGGGGGATTCCGTCAGACCCACTCGACTTGTGGATGTCCAGGGAGAGGAGTGCTTTGCGATCCGAGCACTGTGTGAACTGCACTTCCGGCATGGAGCACTTACACCGCGGGATGGTCGGCGGCGTACTCCCCCCGTCATCGAGAGTCGAGTTGGACGAAAAAAAAGTGCGGTATGAGCCAGTGAGTCGTCCTCCCTGTGCAGAGATGGAAGAGATGGCTGACGGAAATTTACCTGGACAGCCTTGGCGAGAGACCAGAATGCACGGGTTCCAGAAGGAAGGCGAACTAGTTTCTCGTCAATTCTGCCTATGCGCTCTGACTTTGCCTTGGCAATGACTCTTTTGAAGGACCTAGAGGCGGAATTATACTTCTTTTTTTGAAGGGTCACTCTTGATTTGGTGGTAGTGGTGTTTACATCCCAGGACGTTGATGCGTCAGCCCAGGCTTGGTAGCACTCCTGCTTATAACATGTAGCTATTTTACAGGAGCGACCAAACCATGGCTGAGATTTGCCTCCAATGGGCACCACAGAGTAAGGAATAAAAAGTTCCATACCCTGAAGTACCACATCAGCGAAAGAATCCGCAACAACGTTGGGACCGTCAGGCGAGAGGCATACCCGCCCCCAGGGTAGGATGCAAAGAAAGACCGCATCCCATCCCAACCGGGTGACCTGACCGCCGTAATTACAAACCTGAAATGCCAAACACGGCGGCAGCCTGCAAAATGCAACTGCGATTTCAGCGTGAGTGGCACTACACTCCGGACAAGACAATGGTTCGAGGAGCCTAAAGGGGCGTCGACGGAAATCTGATATCAGTGAGGGTGAGAGGTCAACAGAAGGTCCAACAGGGAAGGTGCATGATCCTCCACATCTGGAATCCGCGTAGGCGAAGGTAAACGTAACCAGTTATGTCAGACTATATGCCAAGACAAAATCATGAACAGATCTCCCCGCATGACCTGTTAAGCGTGAGCCATTCGGCGTGATGGGCGTTAACGTCGCCGAAGATCACGATCTCTGTAGCAACGAATCTGAATTGCCATTTGGACGTAGTCGTAGAGTCGGACTGTTTCAGCATTACCGCTATGGGACCTATAGAGGCACCCGTAGACGCACGGATGGTCGTCACTCTCTACGCGTAGCCAAAGGATGGACAGGTCCGAACCTTCAAGTCTGCCGAGGCGTCGAGTACAGATGTCCACTCTGACGTAAACGCAAGCTCCAGCCCGAGGCACAAAGGAGTGATCCAGTTTGTACCCCGGGTCGCAGAGATACGATGCATCAGCTGGAGAGAACACCTGCGTCTCAGTCATAAAGAGCAGAGCCGGCCTCGCCCTCTCGAGATGGTAGTGGATGGCGTTTAGGTTAGAGTGAAGTCCCCTGATATTGCAGAAATTCACAGAGAGCGTGGCAGGGGTCGCCTTGGTCTTGTTGCTCCGTTTGCCCCGAGCAGTTGTAGTCATGAGGGGAATTTTG
Organism: Parnassius apollo; assembly: GCA_907164705.1. Lineage (NCBI taxonomy): Eukaryota > Metazoa > Arthropoda > Insecta > Lepidoptera > Papilionidae > Parnassius > Parnassius apollo. Next base: position 110,777 of record CAJQZP010001568.1, on the reverse strand, counting down.
TCCCCCCCCAGAATAGGCGGGGCAGTCCGAGCACCCACGCTCAGGAGTGGAGTAACTTGGTCGTGGATGCTCAGCGAGGGATTCTCCAGGGGTGCTGTTACCCTCCTGAGGTAGATCTTCACTTAATTCCGCTACCATATTAAGGGGGGGGGATTTGGGCCTCCTGCCACCTGCACTCACCAGATGAAACGCGGAAGCAGAGTTTCCACTTCACTCCGGTATTCTGTGAGGTCGTGTTACCTCCCCGGTTAGAGCCGGCCCATACGTGCAACAGCAAAGCTGCCGCGTAGCTCTACCATTGTTAAAATTGTTAAAATTAAACTTAGTCGGTTGGGACCGGTATTTGCTGGAATATTCTGGATGTTTCGGTGCAAAAGGCGTATTTGAAACCCTTGCAAGCCGCGATCGGGGCAGTATTGAATTTGGCGATATAAGTGAAGCTTCTGAGCGAAATAAAGTGAATCAGTACGATTAATTACGAGTATTAGTGTCTTTTAAGTTTAATTGGTGTTCGGTAGTAAACGTATTAATTTTGCTACCTATAATTCAATCGACAGTTTTTATTTTCCTAAGCTCGTAACAGTACTTTTATCCCTTTGAAAAATATTCTTTGAGAATATACTTTAAAGCGTAGATGCACAGACCGCGGCCCGCCGGTTGAATACTGTTGGCCCGCTGATAGCAAAAATAATACTCTCGTACATTCGAAAAATATTGAAATATATTCCAGAATAAAACCAAAAAAAAAAATATGTGTTCGAAAAGTAATTTGAATCTCGCGCGCGCGCTCTTAAGTGCGCTTATCGGTGCGCCGTGCATGCGTCGGTAAAAGCGGTCGGTATATATATCCCCCACTATATTATCACTATTGCCGTGTAGTGGCGGTTAAGAATATCCACTACCCCATATCTTCCCGTGGGTGTCGTAACAGGCGACAGAGGGAGACAGGCAGGAGATGGGCAGCAGCATCTTCCTGATACTATTATCAGGTTGGCAACCGCAGTTTTTTCTTGATAGCAACTGTACGACAAAAAAAAACTGCGGTTGCCAACCCGCTCGCCAAGCGTGGCAACTATGGCAATATACCCCCCCATGAACAATTACACAAATAGACGGCCCCCAGTCCCCGGCGGCCCGGCTATTCCTGGCTACGGTGGCGACCATGGTAACGGCGGGGCAGGGGGTGCTAAGAATCTCCGGTGGAGGTTCGGTTGCCACCTACGACGACTCGACCTGGCAACATTTAACGCACGCACACTGAGGACTGACGAGAAGATCCTGGAGCTGGAAGAAGAGATAGACAAGTTGCGCTGGAGTATTATAGGATTATCCGAGGTCCGAAGAGAGGGGGGAGGACACGGTGATTCTCGAATCCGGCAACTTGTTCTATCACCGGGAGGGCGACCATCTGTCCCAAGGAGGTGTCGGATTTATCGTCCACAAGTCTCTCGTCAACAACGTTGTAAAGATTGGGAGTGTGTCGACGAGGGTCGCGTACCTGATACTCAGAATCACCAAACGGTATTCGCTGAAGGTCATACAGGTTTACGCACCAACCTCGGCACATTCCGATGAGGAGGTGGAGGAAATGTATGAGGATATTTCCAAAGCCATGCATTCCTCCAAAACCCACTACACGGTGTTGATGGGAGACTTCAACGCAAAACTAGGCACAAAAGAAAACGGTGAGCTGAAGTTAGGGAAATTTGGAGTAGGGCAACGGAACCGAAGGGGCCAGCAGCTGGCCGACTTTATGGAGAAAGAGGTACTCTTTATGATGAACTCCTTCTTCCAGAAGCGGCCCCACAGGAAGTGGACCTGGTCGAGCCCCGATGGTTCGACAAAAAATGAGATTGACTTCATTATGACGACCAGACGCTAACTGTTCAGTGATGTCTCAGTGATCGCAAGGGTGAAAACTGGCAGCGATCACCGAATGGTTAGAGGCACACTGAACCTAAATGTTAAGTTGGAGAGGTCTCGTCTAATGAAGTCAACGCTCCGTCCCCCTCGTGCTCTAATTCAAAATCCCGAAAACTTTCAGCTCGAGTTACACAACCGCTTTCAGTGCCTACAAGATTGCAATACAGAGGATGATGTGAATGACAAGCTCGTGGAAACTGTCCATGCGGTCGGAGCTAAGTTCTGCAAGACCCGCCGCAGAAGAACACAAAAACTCTCCGATCACACTCTTAATCTCATGGCTGTTAGACGGGATATGAGGCTGCAATCGTCAACAGATTTGACAGCATACAGGCAACTGAACAGACAGATCTCCAAATGCATGCGGCGAGACTTACGTAACTTTAATACTGCTCGTATTAAAGAAGCGATCGAGCGGAACCAGGGCTCCAAAGTCTTTGCCAGAGATCTGTCTGCCCGTAAGAGCCAACTGTCAAGGCTGAAGACTGAGTGTGGCAGCATCGTTTCCGGTACACCTGAGATTCTGAGTGAGATTGAGAGGTTCTATGGGCAGCTGTACACATCATCGTTGGAGCCACACGCAAGTGTGAGTAACGATCCAAGAGCAAGTCTTATCCGACACTATTCCGATGATATCCCGGACGTCAGTCTGAGCGAGATTAGAATGGCTCTCCAGCACCTTAAAAACGGCAGGGCCCCAGGCGAGGATGGAATTACAGCGCAGCTTCTGAAAGCGGGTGGAACACCGGTACTTGAAGTCCTTCAGAAGCTCTTCAATTCCGTCCTCCATGGTGGCACTACTCCAGAGGCGTGGAGCAGAAGTGCGGTGGTCTTGTTCTTTAAGAAAGGCGACAACGCTCTCTCAGAACTACAGACCGATTTCCCTTCTTAGCCGCGTCTACGTGCTGTTTTCGAGAGTCATTACGAATCGTCTCGCACGCAGACTCGACGACTTCCAGCCTCCCGAACAAGCCGGTTTCCGAAAAGGCTTCAGTACCATAGACCACATACATACCCTGCGGCAGATTGTACAGAAGACTGAAGAGTACAATTTGCCACTTTGCCTGGCGTATGTGGACTATGAGAAAGCCTTTGATTCCGTCGAAATTTGGGCGGTGCTGCAGTCCCTTCAGCGGTGCCAAGTTGACTGTCGGTATATCGAAGTGCTGAAGTGTTTGTACAGTAGGGCTACGATGGCTATCAGAGTACAGAACCAGAGCTCGAAACCTATCCAACTGCAGAGAGGTGTAAGACAGGGTGACGTTATATCCCCGAAACTCTTCACCGCTGCTTTGGAAGACGTTTTCAAGCTACTGGACTGGAAAGGATACGGTATTAACATCAATGGCGAGTACATCACTCACCTTCGATTTGCCGACGATATAGTCCTTATGGCAGAATCGCTGGAGGACTTCAGCACTATGCTCAATGACCTCAATAGTGCATCCCAACGGATAGGTTTTAAGATGAACATGGACAAAACAAAGATCATGGTTAATATCCATGTCACACCTATGCCGGTAGTTGTTGGGAGCACTATGCTCGAAGTTGTTGACGAGTACGTTTACCTGGGACAAATAGTCCGACTAGGTAAGTCCAACTTCGACCGAGAGGTCAATCGGCGGATTCAACTCGGCTGGGCAGCGTTCGGGAAATTACGACACATCTTCTCGTCAGGTATACCTCAATCTCTGAAAACTAAAGCGTACAACTAGTGCGTGTTGCCAGTGATGACTTACGGATCAGAGACGTGGTCCTTCACTTCTGGCTGTATGAGGACGCTCAAGGTCGCTTAGCGAGCTATGGAGAGGGCTATGCTCGGAGTTTCTCTGCGTGATAGACTCAGAAATGAGGATATCCGCAGTAAAACCAGAGTGACCGACATAGCCCAACCTATTAGTAAGCTGAAGTGGCAATGGACCGGCCATATAGCTCGAAGAACCGATAACCGATGGGGAAGAAAGGTTCTCGAGTGGCAGCCTCGTACCGGTAGGCGTAGTGTAGGGCGACCCCCACTAGATGGAGTGACGACCTGGTAAGATATGCAGGAAGTCGATGGATGCAGGTGGCTCAGGACCGTGCTTTGTGGCATTACTTGGGGAGGCCTATGTTCAGCAGTGGACTCGTGAAGGGCTGTGATGATGATGATGATGATGATTATCAGTTCACAATGTGCCCGAGTGGCCGCTAGTCTTAGTAAGTCTGTGCATCACTGCTTTAAAGGGATAAAAGTAAATAAATAATTAAAATTTAAAAAAATTTAAAGAAATAGTTCTATATTCTACATTGAATCTATATAAATAACCAATGAATGTTAAAATAAAAGAAATCGATACTAATTTGTAACCAAATATTCACAGCTTTGTATAAATTCTGTTAAATAAAAATTGTATATTTTGCTTTGATATTTGTTTCAGACCCTTTGTGAGTAAAATGTAAAAGGTAGATTTTAAGTATATTTGCTATGAATAAAATAACTCAAAGCGTAAATATACGTCTTGAGAATGAAAGGTTCTTGATATTTCAAACTCATTAATTTTAGAAGGTTTAGAATACATACAAAACTAAAATGTGTTTTTGGTTAAAGATATTTTACAAATTATGTACATATTTTGATTTTATGAAATTGCGTTTTTTAATTAGCCAGTCTGATAAGCGAGCGCAAAGTCCATCAGTAGATGCTGTGCTCCATAGATCCTCGATTAAGTATCAAAACAAATTGACAAATATGATGGAGTGTAATAAAGATTTCTTATTCAATATTTACCTAAGTTAATTTGTCAAAGTTTTAGTCGAATTATTGGTCTAGGAACGCATAGAAGGACAAACAAAAAAGCTTAAGTTTTTTCGTTAGTAGCTTTCTCGTAAACGCACACAAAAATAAAATAAAGTGTCGTTGCTGACGAACAAATAAACAAACAAACAGATGTTCCTTTCTTATATAATACTAGCGATTCACCCCTGCTTCACCTGTATAGAATATTTTAATGTAATTTTTTTTTCTCTATCTGTTTGTAAAGATTCATCTCAATCGATTCAGCCATTCGAGTTCAGTAAATTCAATTTACAGGCAGACACTTCAATTTTATTCATATATATGTATACGAGTAGTAAGATTTACGCGAATACTGAATATCGAATAAAACTAGTTTTATTGGGATTTATTTAAATTTATTTTTATTAATTGTACAGTACATACGGCTATACAGCACTAGAGGACAGATGTGTTATGATCACCAATACACATCCGAAGTGAGCTCGCCAAGCCCACTTGAGTGTTCAATACATCCGATACGCATCGGTAATTCGCGAACGTATAGTGTAGACGTGTTAACAATATTTTTCTGAAATTTTGCATAAACTGACAAATGGATTTGAAACATATTATTTCAATAGCGGAATACCTATTTTAACTTGAATCAAGCACCGAATATTATACCCTTTTTAATTGAGTGAGTGAGAGTGAATGGCCGATGGCAGAGCAGCAACGCAAAAGCAAGACAGCAAGCCAAACATCTACAATATTTATCCTGTTCACACAAAATATCTAGACGCATTACGTGCTTAGGGCCCGTACACACTAGGGAAGTATTTTTTTATATCTTTTTAAATTTTTCTTAATACATGAGCATATTAAGATCCCCATCTGGACGTGAAAGCTCTCAGTGTTAAATGCTGAAACAACCGACATACAACATATATCTTTTTGGACAAAGAGGAAACACCCTGAACATGAATGTATCAGCTCTGAACGTTTTGCCGATTTTCGTAAAGAAATGACCAGTATTTTATAAGATTTTTTTGAATCACGAAACAAAGTTCTGGGTAAGATATCTGATGATGTTTCTGTAATAAAAGAAGAAATAAAAAATCTACAACTTTTGTACACAAAATATAATTACTGAACATAACAAACCCAAATTGCTACAAAATAAAGAATAGTTAAATTAGTATATATATAATAAACACAAAATTAGACAACAAAGAATATATCTCAGAGAAAAAAATATTGATAATTGTAGGAGTCCTAGAGGCCAATAGAGAGAACTACAAACAAAGATCTGCGTCTGATATGGGTGAAGTTTTAAAAATAATAAAAATTACATTTCCGGAATGTCCTGATCCTATTCAATGACGACGTATCAGTAAATAGAGCGCCAAGAAAACCCGACCATTAAAAGTAAGTCTTCCGTCGCAAGAAATAGCTAAACATATCCTACGAAATAAATCAATCCAGACAGATAGACAAATTCCATAACAGGTTGTTATGGTATAATACACAATAGAATGGCTGTCAATCTTATTTTCTACGAAGATCGGCGTCGCCGGGGGCACACATATAAGCAATTACGTCATATTGTCACTACTACAAACCCGATTCACTGTATTGACAGACTGAGTGAATTTACACATTTTAGACTATTGATTAATGTTTTGACTTTTGTTTATTTCTTTATTTTTGTTTTTAATATTCACAAAATGTAAATAGTTTTTACTTACTGGTTGTAGGATACGTCTCCTTTATTTAAATTCCATTAGTGGTTACACGGACTCCGTCCACTCCCCGTTCTATTATGTATGTATTATAGTATTTCTATGTGGTAGCCAAACATTTAGAAAATAAATTCTAAACTGTTTTCTTTTTTAGGAAGTGTGCGAAATATAGTGGGGTATCTACCACAGAATTTTATACATTTTTTTCATTTTTCACAATTTTTTATACATTATTCGATACATTTTATATAATACACTTGTCAATCCACATATTGACTATTTAATCGAGGTATGGGGATCAGCACAGAAAACAAATTAACTATTTCATTATAAATATATGACACCATCTAATATTATATATAAAGAAACCAAATTATTAAATATATCACAAATATATCAATATAATACTTGCATATTAATACGTAAAATACTTAAAAACGACATTCATTCGCAAATATTGTTTAAAAAATATAGATTTTCACAATGGTACAACATAAAAAGTTAGAACAGATTATGGTAAGACAAATATAATGCTTGACCTTGCAAAACTGTACAACGCTTTACCTAAAAATTAAAAGAATCAAAAACATTATCTTCATTTGAAAACTTATCGAATATATATAGCCATATTTTGGAAAATAAACCAAAAAAAAAAAAAAAATAAAGTGCGCGATGATCAAACCTATGTTCACTGTTATTTTAATTGTTTACGTTTTACCCACATCTATAGTTGATATTCTGTATGCTCGTAATGGATTCCTATATTATTGTTTGTAAAGTTTTAATTTCTCGTAAGCTATTTGTAATCTTTTGTGAAATAAATAATATCGTAAACCTAAACCTATAACAAATACCATTCCTGCTCTATATCAAATCATATCTATATGTAATGAATGTGAATATCTGATCTGGATAGAAGAGAATAAAACCGAATAATTTTTATTCAATTTAGATTATATGTAATACTTATTGAAAGTCATTTTTTACTTTTTTACCACTGGTTTGGAAAAGAAACTTCTATCCTGGGATGAACTAAGAAAGAACCTGAAAGGAAGCCAGCGGGACTATTTAAAAAAGGCAAAGTTTACAATATAATATTTCATACAGTTATGAAAACATTAAGAAACAGCTTGGCAGCGACCACATCATTACCAGGGTTTATTATCAATCACGTACAGTAGCAGCATAATAAACCTTACTAAACAATTTTCCCTTAATAAAAAACATTATATTCATAAAAATTCATGCAGGAAACTTTTTTTAAGAACCGGCAGAAAGTGAGATTAGTGAGTGAATTGTTAAAATGGTATCCCGGCTATACTTGCTAAAAAGGGTATACAAGGACAGCACGCATTCATAGTGTTCTTACACTGTATGTTTTCAGAAAATATGCACGATTTCTGCGTACTAGTCGCGTATACTTTCTAACGCTGATTCAGTAAATTAGTTAAGAGATTATACAAGGCTAGAACCGACATGTTCTGACATTGTATACACTTAGGATGTAAACGCGTAACAAGTATTTTTCCGGGTAGTCGCAAAGTAAACACGCAAACTCAGTGTGCTAATTATATTTATTATTGTTAAATTATTTAAAGTATTCGTTCTCTCTAAATAAATGTGTTAAAACACTGCTAAAGTCTACCAACACGTGCTGTTCTTAACAACTTCTATCTTTTTATTGCTAAAGCACAGTTTTGCATAACAGTCTAACATGGACCCACAGCTTGTAAATAATCTTGATGAACTGGAAAAATTATTTGCTTCTCGCATGCGTGAGTATGAAGATAAGTTTTTAAAAGCCACAGCTGTTACCTCGCCAGTTCACCCAGACATTTCTTCACTGTCCAAGGACTTCAACGATTTGAAATCCTTTGTCAATCGCTATCGTTGATCAGAAAACAATTGGACTTAGTTACATACAATATTGACAAACATGAAACAGCAATGAGAAGAAAAATACTGCTTATCCATGGTTTTTCTGAAAGACAGAATGAGAAGTTGCATGAATCAGTATATAAGCTGTTTTCCGACCAAATGAAGGTGACCGATTTGAAAGTCGATGATATACAAGTATGCCATCGTCTTGGATCTTCTCAAGCCTCAACACGTCCAGTGCATGTTAAATTTGGTAGTCTGGAGAGTCGTCGTCTCGTCTGGGATAACAAAACTTCACTAAAAGGTTCAGGTATCACGATATCTGAGTTTTTGACTAAGACAAGGCACAAAGTATTTATGACAGCTCGTAAACATTTCGGGATTAAGAACTGCTGGTCCGTAGAAGGCAAAATAGTTACTATTTTGCCGGACAAATCACGGCAGAGGATTGAGTCTATGGCAGAACTAAAACCCCTTATTTGCCGATATCGCGACAAGTGTAGTACGGTCAATGACCCTGGGCAGTCTAAGGAACCCACTTTTCCAAAGGAAGTTGCGTCCATATTGACTACTAATGCTCCACGGAAGGCTCGTCTCCGCAACTAATCCCTAGTTTCGTTGTTTTATTTCAGAAAATATAGGTACATATCATAATCATTTTTTTTGTTAGCCGTTTTACAACCACTTTGTAATACTTTTTTATAATTACTTTATATTTTTGTAATAATGATACATTTTTCCAGCTGGTACTTTCATAATAAGATAAGCATTTAATTACATACAGTAGTTATCAAAATGTCTATTTTATTATTCACATTTGCGTAAATTGGGTGACATAAAAGTTAATTGTCTGCTGTATGCTGATGATGCAGTGCTTATTGCACCATCAGAAGCAGAACTGCAGGCATTAGTGACAATGTATGAAAATGTATGAAAGAGGAATGTGAAATTAAAGATCTCCGTTTGAATCCTAATAAAACTAAGGTTCTGGTATTTGAAAAGGACGAAGAGAGAACGAAATGTGAAATATGGGTAAATCAGGAATGTCTAGAACAGGTAAATGAAATTGTATACTTGGGGAGTGCTTTCAGCCGGGATGGAAGATGTGATTTAGATGTGGATAGGCGTGTCGCTGCCGGAAACAAAGTCAATGGTGCCCTGAATGCATTAGTAAAAAGGCAAGGCGTGGTGAAGAGTGCACGCCTTGCAATACATAACGCAGTGTTGGTACCGACTTTGTTATATGGCAGCGAAACCTGGGTATGCCAGAAGAAGCGTAAAAGCAAGTTGAATGCAGTGGAGATGCGATCTCTTTGTAAAATGTGTGGCGTTACCATAGCCGACCGAAAGCGAAACGAAGAGATTCGCAATATGGCAGGATTGAAAGATGACCTTATCACAAAAATTGATAGGGGCGTACTCCAATGGTTTGGGCACGTTGAACGAATGAGTGAAGACCGAATGGTGAAGAAAATATATAGCGCGAAAGTAAATATTAAAAGGTGTCGAGGTAGACCGAGACTAACTTTCGAAGACCATGTGAGCAAATTGCTCGAAGAGGGGAGGGTCAAAAGTACTCAGATACCTAGACGTGCATGTATGAAGAAGTTAATGAACCTGAAAGAAGCGAAAGAGGTATGTAAGGATCGTGACACTTGGCGATCTGTTCTCTCTGACTACCCCGTTAGGGATTGTGCGTGAAGATAAGTAAAGTAAGTAAGTAAGTACATTTGCGTAAGCATCATATTAGTCTGTGGTTCACATTGAATTGACGCTCGTGAGTTTTGAGATGACTATAATGCATTTTTTTATTTACTTTTTCTCTTAGTTGTGACACACGGCCCTTTGGCCACTGTGCTACTGTCAAGTTGTAGCTTGGGAAAATGTATTATTTATTCTGCTTTGTAGTAATATGTAATAGTGTTTTTCAATATATGTGTTAATCTCTTAAGGAAGTTTAATATTGTTACGAGCTTGAGGTTCGTGACAATAAAAATTGCCGATAAAATTACCTAAATTAACACTTTAATTTACTTTACACAAATTAAAACTAAAAACACTAATAATTAAACACACTAATTCACTTAATTCCGCTCCGAAGCTTCGCTTGTGTCGCCGAGTTTAACTCTACTCCCATCGCATCTTGCAGCGCCTATATATTTAAATTAGCAAAGAAATATCCAGAATGTTCAAGTAAACACGCGCAAGGTACCGAGCGTTCGAGTTTCGACTAGGCGCTGTCAGTTGAGTGATTTGTGATGTCATTTTCTCAATGCTCCCCTCGCTCTCGTTCCTGACACTAGATGGCGCTAGTTGACTTATTCATGCAACACTGCCCCCTCCTAAGACATGCTCGTCCCGAGCATTATCGGTCCCATAATAACGCGCCAAGCGATCCACATGGACGATCTTAGGAGTCCCTCTTGCGCCTTTCTGTATCCGGTAGGTCACATCGTTGATCCTGGTTACAATCTGGTACGGGCCGTCCCATTTAGCTTGAAGCTTAGGAGATTTCCCTTTGCTGCGGACTGGATTGTGCAACCACACAAGTGAACCTTCGTCGAACCCTTTGTTGTTCATTTTGCGGTCATACCGGCTTTCATCTTTTCAGACATTTGCTGGCCCGATTGTCTGACGTGCTCATAAACGTCATTCAATTTTTTCCGCAAGTCATTTGCATAATCGGTTATACTGCGTGGAGCATCAGGTGGTATCCCGGTGATCAGGTCTGCAGGCAGCCGTAATTCTCTTCCAAAGTTTGCGAAAGCTGGTGTCACTGTTGTACTTTCGTGAACAGAACTTCGATATGACAACAAAAACGGTTGTATGTGCTTGTCCCAATCTCGTTGCCGATTGTCTACAACTTTTTCTAGGTACCTCTCCAATGTCTGATTAAATCGTTCCACCATTCCATCAGATTGCGGGTGATAAGAAGTCGTTCTTGTTTTATGAGTACCCATAACTCGGCAAGTTTCCTGGAATATTTGAGACTCAAAATTCCTTCCTTGATCGCTGTGAATCTCTAAAGGTACTCCAAAACGACAGAAGACTTCATGAACTAGTTTATCTGCAACTATTGAAGCTTCTTGATTTGGAATGGCGAAGACTTCTGGCCACTTAGTGAAGTAATCCATCACAACCATGAAATACTTGTTATCGCTTTCACTCTCCGGAAACGGCCCCGCCACGTCAATGGCTATTATCTCCCATGGTGTACCAACATTGTACAACTTCAATACACCTCTACTACGAGTCTGAGGTCCCTTTACAGCCGCACAACTTGTACATTTGCGACACCAGTGCTCGACATCGTTTCGACAGTGGACCCAGTAAAACCGTTCTCGGATCTTCAGTAGAGTTCGTTTAACTCCCAGATGGCCTCCTGAATTATGGTACAGCTGTAGAACATCCGGTACTTTAGCTTTAGGGACAACCATTTGTAAATGACAGCTGTCTCCCCGAACATTTTCCCATTTACGGCACAGAACTCCATCCTGAAGCAGCAAGCTGTCCCACTGGGCCCAATAGCTTTTAGTGGTCGAACTCATCGCTGAGACGTCGCTCCACTTGGGCTTGGGAGCACTGGCCTTCATCCATTCCAGGATCGGCTTGATGTCCGGATCTTCCTGCTGTGCACGTTGTAAGCTGTCCTTCCACTCGTTGCTGAGGTGGTCTGCCCTGAGCATCCTCACGGATACCACTTCCTTACTCTCTTGCCTAGTACAATGTTTACAATCTTCAGGACAAGGTCTTCTTGACAATGCATCTGCGTTGCCATGAGATTTCCCGCTGCGATGTTCGATCTCAAAGTCGTATTCCTGCAGTAGTTCAATCCACCTCGCAACTTGTCCTTCTGGATTTTTAAAATGCAATAGCCATTTTAGTGCAGCATGGTCAGTTCGTAAGTGAAATTTTCGCCCCAGAAGATATTTGCTAAAATGCTGCAACGACTTTACCACAGCTAGCAATTCGCGTCTTGTGACACAATAGTTCCTTTCCGGTTTTGACAACGACTTGCTGAAGTACGCTATCACGACCTCTTGGTCACCATTCCGTTGAGACAACACACCGCCAAGTCCTATATCACTTGCGTCTGTGTCAACTATAAATTCTTTGCTTGCATCAGGGTATCCCAAAATAGGTGTTTTGCACAGACGGTCCTTGAGCTCCTGGAATGCGATATTACAACTTTCATCCCAGCAGAAATGTCGCTTCTCCTCGGTTAGCTTTGCTTAGCTATGCAGAGGTTTGGCTATATCTGCAAAGTTCTTCACAAAACGTCGGTAATAGGAGCACAAACCCAAAAATGCTCTAACCTGCGTCTTGTCTTTTGGAACCGGCCAATCCTTTATAGCTGCGATTTTCTCTGGATCCGTGCGGATACCTTCTTCCGTCACTACATACCCCAAAAAGTTGACTTGCCGTTTGAATTGTGAACATTTCTTCGGACTCAACTTGAGGTTGGCACTCTTAATCTTCATGCACGCGTTCCAAGTTTTGAAGGTGTTCCTCAAACGTACGGCCCACGATGATGATGTCATCCAAGTAGACCAGACAGGCGTCGCCAATTAGCCCGGTAAGTACAAGTTCCATCAGCCTTTCAAACGTTGCTGGAGCATTGCACAACCCAAACGGCATTACTTTAAATTGCCACAGACCCTTTCCCGTCGAGAACGCAGTTTTCTCCTTGTCCTTAGGGTCAATTTCAACTTGCCAGTAGCCACTTTTTTAGGTCCAGCGTGCTAAACCACTTTACTCCTGTAAGCATGTCCAGCGTGTCGTCAATTTTTAGCAAGGGATAGCTATCCTCCTTAGTAACGTCGTTCAGACGGCGGTAGTCAACACAAAACCGCAAGCTGCCGTCCTTCTTCTTTACCAGTACCACGGGTGAACACCATGGACTAGATGAAGGTTCAATAACACCATCCTTCACCATTCCCTTAATCATGGTTTCCACTTCCTTTTCACGTGCTACCGGCAATCGTCTTGGCCGCTGACGGATAGGCAACTCTTCACCTGTGTTTATTTTGTGTTGAACTAAGCCAGTCTTTCCTATGTCAGCATCGTTTGATGAGAATACATCGGCGTACTTGAGTAACAACTTATTTGCCTTGACCATTTCGTTCGGGGAGAGAACGCTGCGACAGTCTTCCAAAAGTGGGGTCACTCTCGTTTGTGCATCCTTGCTAGGGGTCTCACTCGATAGATATTGGCACCGACGTAACCAATCCACTTCCTCACAAGTACCAACCAGCGTGCCTTTTTCTATAATCTGTTCCCGGTCACAAAGGTTCAGCACACGTACTCCTGAGATGTCAGTGGTTATGACCAAGGTTCGAGCTACTTTCCATGGAAGGTCGTTGTTTACCCTTTCCACAAGTACACAACGGTGAGCTTGCCCAGCGTTTCGAGGTAGACTAACCGGAACAATCGTTTCCGATCTCGGCGGAAGAACAATCTTCTTGATGCTGTACACGTTCCCTGGTAACGCACCTTCCATAAAAAGTTCCTCCTGTCCACATTTCAAAACACCTTGCTTAACGTCGATCTCACAACAATTATTCCTCATAAAGTCTAGGCCTAGGATGCAGTCGTCCATTATATCAGCCACGATGACATTATGCAGGTAGATCACGTTGCCTAGCTTCAACTCCATCTCCTTCTCTCCACGGATGGGTATACGCTGACCGGTGGCTGTTACCAAATTAATGCGTTCTCGGTTGTATGCGGAGTCCCCAAGGAACTGACTTATAAGTTGGGAACTAACAACCGTACGAGAGGCTCCAGTGTCTATGGTCAGCTTACACGGCATTCCGTTGATCTCGCCCTTTATGATTAGGCTGTTCCCATCATGGGTTTGTGAGATCGAGATTCTTGGGGCTCTTTTAACATCAGCCAGCACCCGCCCCGCAGTTCTGGCTTTTACTCGTTTCCCTGCCGTTGCTGTGCGGTGCTGTTGGCCGCACTACCCTCCTGAGATCGTTCAATTTCCCTTTCTAGGGTTCGCTTAGGGCAGCTGGATCGAAGATGGCCCTTTTCTCCACAGCCATAGCATCTTGGGCTGTATCCTTTGTTGCGGTCGCGAACTGTAGCTGCTGCAACCTCCCTGACGCGATGGGAACGATGATCCTGCCGCACGGCTTCCACTTCCAGTGCATGGGCCAAGGCGTCCTTAAGCGTCTCGTGGTGCCCGAGCCTCACAGCAGCTCTGACTTCCAGGTCGCGGATGCCGTCGATGAATGTCTGCACCAGGTTCCCTTCAATGAGCGCAGGTACAGACCGGTATGCTTTTCGCACCAGCTTCTCCACTTCTAGAGCCCACTGCTGCAGGTTTTCGTTGATGCGCTGCACGCGATCTTTAAGCTGCGCACGAAAGACGTGTTCCAGGTGAGCGTCGCCATATCACGCCTCCAATGCTTCAAGGAGTTGCTCATAAGTCACTTCCTCACCGAGAGCTTCCAGAACTGTTAAGGCCTGGTCGCGCAGGCCTAGTGTGAGAGCAGTCATGGCCTGACTTTTATTCCAGCCGTTCGCCTTCATAACAGCCTCGAACTGGATTTTGTAGGCTGACCAGGAAGAAATCCCGTCGAATGGTGGTACCTTGAACCCACGTAGCGAAGGTGTAGTAGCTACTACGGGAGCTGTAGTTCCATCCCCCAGTTTGAGGTCTTCCAGCGTTTTCTTCACGTCAGCCATCACGTAATCAACCCAATTGTTTACTTGGTCGATTTGGGTTTTAGCTTCCTTGATTTGGGTTTCAGCTTCCGACAGGCGGTTGTCATGTTGAGCAACCCTATCCTTCACCTCCCTAATCTCTTTCCCGAAGTTAGCGTGAATGTCCTTCACGAGGAGCATCTGCTCTTCCTGTCGGCGGGCCTGTTCCTCCTGTCGGCGAGCCTGTTCCTGCCGCATCACCATCAGAGCAACTAAATCGGGTGCTGCAGATGTAGGAGCTACTGACGGGCCTGCAGCCGGTGGCTGGCCCTTGGCCCGTCTGCGGCGTTGTACCACCAAATCTTCTTTGGTCCGTCTCCTGCTGGCGTTGATTTCGGGTACGGACACCCTCCGTTTCCTCCTTAGGTAAAATCGGCATGATTTTATTCCACTTCTGACACCAATTGTTACGAGCTTGAGGTTTGTGACAATAAAAATTGCCGATAAAATTACCTAAATTAACACTTTAATTTACTTTACACAAATTAAAACTAAAAACACTAATAATTAAACACACTAATTCACTTAATTCCGCTCTGAAGCTTCGCTTGTGTCGCCGAGTTCAACTCTACTCCCATCGCATCTTGCAGCGCCTATATATTTAAATTAGCAAAGAAATATCCAGAATGTTCAAGTAAACACGCGCAAGGTACCGAGCGTTCGAGTTTCGACTAGGCGCTGTCGGTTGAGTGATTTGTGATGTCATTTTCTCAATGCTCCCCTCGCTCTCGTTCCTGACACTAGATGGCGCTAGTTGACTTATTCATGCAACAATATGTATATAATTATAAGATAGGTTCATATCATAACATTTTAAACTCCTTTTTTTTAAATCGAATCTTATGTATAAATTATACTCTCATAAGATTTTATTTCTTCAGTATTTCATGACAGTTCTGTGATTGGTGATTTTAGATGTTTTTTTAATTTTTTTTCTGTTCTGTTTGTATTAGATTATACCTAAGTTTTGTTTTATTTTAAATTAAGTAATTGCTAAATTGATATTTATAAATATATACATATATATTGTATTTACATATCATATTTATACATATTTTTTAAACTGTATTATTATATTTACGTTTTATATTATATTATTGTTATATTACTATACATTATTATATTATCTTAATTTATTTGCTAAATGGATAATCTTGATGTTTTTGATGACAGTTTCTTCTCATGCTCTTCATCTTCAAGTAGTTTTACAAGTGCGGATAGTGAGTAACCTTTAACTTTGTATGACCAGATTTCATCCCTGCGCTCTAAATTTCCTAACAACTTTAATGTTACAAACATTAACATCCAGAGTGTTCCTCGCCATTATCCTGATCTTCTAGCATCAATTAACAGTGCACATCTCGATTCTTTACTAATTTCTGAGTCATTTCTCAAGCCATCACTCCCCTCTACACAGTTTGCCTTACCTGGTTTTGTCCTTATTCGTAATGATCGTATAGGAAAAGGTAAATACCTGCATTCGGATATATTTTATAAGACCATATGTGCCTCTCCTTCTATTTACTCTCAATCTGCTGAATATCTCTTTATAGAAGTTACTCTCAATCAGTAAAAATGTTGCTGGCGGTATTCTACAGTCCTAACATGTACATAGATTACTTTGATACGCTTGAAAAAATCCTTACTGATTTTAGTACTACTTACGATCATATTATTCTTATGGGAGATTTCAACACCTGCCTTATTAAAAATGATTTTCGCTCCCAAAAACTTCTGACTTTGGTATCTTCCTTCAATCTTCTCACTCTCCCCCTTCAGGCAACTCACCACTCCCCTAACTGTAACCCTTCTTTGCTTGATATTATGATCGTTTCTTCACCTGATGGTGTCATGTCTCATGGACAAATAACTGCCTCTTTTTCATATCATGATTTAATCTACCTCTCTTATCGTCTCTGTCCACCTAAAAAGAAATCCCAATCCTTGTTCCTTCGTAATTACAAGGGAATAGATCTGGAGTCATTGCAGCGTGATATAAGTAATGTTGATTGGACACCTATTGTTGACAATACTAATATTAATGAGAAGGTTTGTTACTTTAATGATATAATTTTGAAGGTATACAATAACCATGCCCCGCTCAAACGCGTAAAAATAAAGCGTAATCCTGCACCATGGATTACACAATATATAAGAGAACTTATGGGCCAGAGGGACAAAGCTAAGCAAAGGTTTAAACGTCTCCCATCTGAAAATAACTTAAATCGTTTTAAATTTTTACGCAACCGCTGCAGTCGCTTGTGTTGGTATGCTAAAAGACGCTACTTTTACAACTCTCTCCATAATAAAAATTCTACTGAGATGTGGAAGTTCCTTCGTTCTGTTGGTGTGGGCAGGTCTCCGATTTTAATATGACGTTTAAGTAAAGGATCTAAACAATCACTTCGCTACTCCTCCTATGACTTTAGATCCTTACATCAAATCCAACACACTACTCGCATTGGCGGGTATACCGAAACCGCACGTTTGCCCTTTTCATCTTTCCCTTGTAACGGAGGAAGATGTCAAAAAATCCACCCTAGACATCTCTTCAAATGCTGTTGGTATTGATGGTCTATGCGCGAAGATGATTTTGCTAGTTCTATCTTTACTTCTACCAATTCTTACTCACATATTTAATTTTTCTATATCGTCATCATCTTTTCCTTCAGTTTGGAAACAAGCATATATAATTCCTCTGCCTAAGGTTTCTAATCCTTCTTCTTTGTCCCACTTTCATCCCATATCTATTTTACCCTTTCTTTCGAAAGTTCTGGAACACATCATCCATAGTCAACTCTCTCTCTCTCTTCTTATCGTCTAACTCCTTGCTCTCCACTTATCAGTCGGGCTTTCGTCGTGGATACAGCACTGTCACTGCTTTACTTAAAGTAACCGATGATATCCGTTGAAACATGGACAATAAATCTCTTACACTTTTAGTTTTGCTTGACTTTAGTAGTGCTTTTACCTCAGTAGACTTTGATATTCTTCTCCGGATCCTGGAATCTATAAACATTTCCCCATCTGCCATCGCATGGTTTGATTCATATCTTCGTGGTCGATCACATTGTGTCCGTGTTAATGACGCTCTTTCCGATTGGTCTGGTATCACTACGGGTGTACCTCAGGGTGGCGTTTTTTCCCCCTTTTATTTTCCATATTTATTAACTCTATTACGAGTGTTATTACATCTAATTACCATCTCTGCACGGATGACTTACAGCTTTATCGTCATTTTCCGGTGGGTGATACAAATAATGCAATTGCAGCTATGAATGCGGATCTGAGCCGCATCTGTGAATGGTCTGCATCCTTCGGACTATTAGTTAATCCCACGAAATCTCAGGCCATCATAATAGGCAGTAGGCATTTGCGCAATAGATTCGAATTTACATCACTACCTTTTGTTTGTTTTAATGGCGTTCCTATATCCTTTGCCAATACTGTCAATAACTTAGGCGTCATATTTGATCACCATTTAACATGGACCACGCATATCGCTGAAGTTAGTCGCAAGGTCTACTTTACTTTCCATTCGCTTAAATGTCTACAAAATTTCTTACCCCTTAAAGCTAAAATATCACTCGTGCTTACTCTTATCCTACCTCTCCTTGATTATGCGGATGCCTGTTATTTAGATGCTACAGAGGAGCTCTTGAATAAACTTGAGCGCTTGCAAAATCAGTGTATCCGTTTTATATTTGGGATCAAGAAATTTGACCGTAATATATATATTTATATATATATATATATATATATATATATATATATATATATATATATATATATATATATATCATACGTAACTATCGTATTTATTATTATTATTATTTATTGATTTATTTTATTTAAATTTATTGTTTTATTTTATATAATTTACGTAACATTGTGTATATTATTTATTTTTAGTAGTACTAATGTATGCATAATTTGCATAATTTCCTTTATGGATCTACTGGAAGATATTTCAGCTAATTTGGAATAAGTAGAACCTTTGTACGTAATTACTATAAGACTGCTTCTGTATCTTAATGTGTGTACATAAAATAAATAAAAAAAGTATTAGTAAAGTATACAAGCTCAGAAATTTACTTACTAAGTAATTTTTTAATATAACGTCATTTTATTAAAATATGCAATAATTAGTTATCAACTAATCATGTAGTTATTACTTTATGGCAATTTAAAGGTAACTGTTAAAATAATGAAGTCCTTTGTAAAAGACAAAATTATTTATATTACGAAAGTAATATTCTTATTATGAAGGCAATTAAGTCTTATTTATATTCATAATATGTCCAATTACCATCAACAAGAAATACAGTTAATTGTCAATTTGGCGCATACTTTTTTACGGTTTCATTATGAAACAGAAACAGACACAGAAACTTTTTTATTCAATGTAGATTATAAAAATACTCATTGAAAGTCACATTTTTCATTTACCACTGTTTCGCAAAAAAAAACCTCTGTCCTTGGGAAGAACCAGCAAGAAACCCAGTGGGACTATTTTTTTTTTCAAATAATAGCTTACAATCATGTTTACAATTAACAACAAAAGACAAATTAGAAATAGCTTGGTAGCGATCACCCTACCTTCACGATTCACGATTTCTCACGACTTCAAAAAAGAGGAGGTACCCAATTCGACTCGTAAAGTTAAGCATTCTAAGGTGGGGAATATATATTTTATTTAATAAAGTTTGGGCCGTGGTAGCCCAGATGGTTAGCGTTCGCTGTAAATTTCACAGTACGCGAGCAAACCAGGTTCGATCTCCGCCAGCAGCAATAAAATAGTTAATTGCAATTTTAAGTGCTGATTTACCACGTGCTCGGCGATGAAGGAAAATATCGTGAGGAAACCTGCATGTCTGAGGAATAAGAAAAAAAATATTTCGAAGACATGTGAAATTCGCCAACACGCATTGGGGCTGCGTGGCGGACACTTCCTTGCCCTAAACCCTCTGAGAAATGAGGGGAGGCCTGTGCCCAGCAGTGGACTTATACAGTGTGTCCGGTCACGGACCAGCGATATTCTAAGTACTTATTATGCAGCTATTTTAATACAAAAATACACTACATACTGAGGTCTAATTCCCTCCCCCTCTTATGTGGCGGCCATTTTTTTTTCTAGAGATATTCTCTACGTATTTACAAAAATATTCATATATCTCAAAGTTTTGGTCTTACTGAGATAAAAATTAGCTCATTCTAAGGACAACAATATTGTCTATCGTTTCCGTTACCAAAAAAACGATTCTAAACCTGAATCAGCACGCTCCGACTCCACGTAGTCTTGTCTGCCCTACCCCTAGAGTGTTTTTGTAAATCCGTAGGTGCGGAGGGAGAGCCCCCCCCCTTCTCGCTTCCGCAGCTTCAGCTTATTAGTCAACACCACCCTTAGCCGCTACGGTTCGCACAGGTATCAGCAATTTGCTACGCAAGGGCGACGGGGCTGTACTTCCCGCAGCGTCGAAGCTGTTACAGAAGTACTTTAAGGGTCAATACCCTTAAAGTTACTTCTGTAACAGTCTGTAATAGTCAATATACGTTATATAATCTACATAGTACATTTTCTTTTATTTTTTATTTTAACACGAAATTGTCAGGCGGACAGGAAGTAGTTATAAGTTTAACTATAATATTAGTTTTATTTTGTATAACATACAAATACTATCTACACACATTAATAACTAAACTAGCATAAATAAAATGCTACTTTATAGCATTTATGCTCGATGTATGTTTTTAACTAGTGCAGTATGTGTTTCGCTCAAAGTTTAAGCGTACCTTATTGGTAAGTATACGCGATAAAAGCGTAATCACCATGTATAGTTTCTAAAAATAGTTTTTGCTTATAACAAATTGAAACTATACGCTATCAGTCCCGACCCGACCTGCGTGTACTGTTGTATACTTTCAATATACGCCTGCAAGGCATCATAAAACGCGTGTCAGAGTATTATCGTGTGCTCTTAACACAATACCCCGTAAAGAGAACTGTTCATAATAAACAACGTTATTAATTGCCGGTGCATTATAGCGCCTCTCATGTTCGCCACGTGGAGTTCGAGCATGGATGACGATTATTATCCTCTTGAAGCCAGTTCTCTATTGCGGGTTTGAAAATATTTATCAAATTTCATTTACTTCAAAAAAGGTGCGGGGAAACAAAGAGAGAAACATTAATTTCATAATATGACGGATAATAACTTATAACCATTTTCCAAACTTTAGCGAATTCAAAAATTTGAAAATGAGAAACATGTTCATTAAATCATTTCATTAAACTTTTAATTATTAAGGAACCCTTCATTACCTATGATATCAGGACTTCAAATGCCTCTGTGACCATGGAAGCCGCAGAGTGTCCGAAACATTAGGAATTAAAAAGAAAATAACCTAAACACCATAAAAATTCTAAATTAGCTTAAAATATAATATAAATTTGTTATACGTTTTTAACGGAACTCTTAAATTCTTTTTTTGTCCACCTGATGGTAAGTGGTTGCTGCGGCCTATAGACATCTACATCTATCCTCGATTACAAATCAAAATGCAGATGCGTTGTCACCCGTGAGGACTAAGATGGAATGCCTCGTCTCCAGTAAAAAGGGTCTCCGGTTCTCTACACTCACCGTACGAAACACAGCAGCATTAAGCTACTATTTTATGCTGGTATTCTGTGAGAGCGTGGTCCTTCCACGGTGGAGCCGACTCATTCGTACTACAACCATACTGTGGCGGCGCTGTCGTCGCGCCACAAGCGAAACTCACCGAAGCCTAAATCACGCTATCGAAATTCCGAATCATAAATAGTATATATAGAACATCTCCGAACGATAACATGGAGTGTTGGCCGCTCCTCGGGTACAACACCTTACCCGGCGGGAGACCTCCCCTTCCCCTTTTCCTACTAATATAACTGCAGCATCTACCACGCTCAAGCAAAGTATTGTAAATGTATTTTATACGCTCTACCACGTATAAAATACATTTACAATACTTTGTCTTCTCTATAGAGTTCTTACCTGGAAATACACTTTGATTCCTTTGAAACTTAAGAATCAGCGAAGAGATTGAAGGTAAAACCTCACTACATTATAGTAAGTTTATGAACGCTTCTTTTTCTGTACTGGCTGTTCGTTTGCGGAATAAACGCCCTTAGGCAGTAAAACGCGCATTAGCCCTTACAGCACTTTATTCGATCATCTCCGATCAAAGTGCATTTTCTCTTAGTTTTCCATAACAGTTTCTTTCTTTAAACGCCTTGAATGTATTAGCAACGACGGTTTACTTCATTTTCTTTATCATACATATAATTTCCTTGCAAGAATTTGTGCTGTTCATTTTGTCTTGAAAAAAGTGAACCGTACAGTAATTGTTGACAAAAGCCCTGGTATTATTATCTATTTATCTACTCCAAAATATGTTATCTTCAAGTATGAACTGTGTTTTCTGATTCTATTCAAACAACGCCATGATTCACAAGCATCACTTATATATAGAGTTTTCATAGGTTCTTCTGGTTTACCAAGTAAAGGAGGAGAAACTTTGTCATTGAACCGAAAAATCACAGCGGTCTCATCTTTTCATTTTAAAGCATCACAAAACTGGCATTTTTTATTCATCAAACCAACAAAAACTAAACACATGCTAGGGGAATGTTCCAAAAACCAACCCGGAAGGTAAAGGTAGTGGTTATACTAGCCTGTTCGCCAAGCGAGCGCGCGACATGTTATACTCCCGTTCGTTCGGGACCGTAATGGCGGGAAAATTTGAAAATTAGCAAATTTTTTTGCTATATTGCAAATTTTGCTATATTTTGACTTTGAGACAATATTTATGGATAAAACTTACAGGAATTCTTGTTGAATGTATAAACTATCGAATAAAATTATTTTTGGTTGCTAGAAATTGTAATAAAATACGTAAATTACCCTGTATAGCATAGTAGTGGTGTATACTTCAATTTTAGTGACAAAATTACTACTAATTTGAATTCTACACTTTTGTTTTTAGAGAAATTTATATGAAAATGTTTGGAAATATGTATATTTTTATGTTTTATGTGTTTCCATTCGTTACTCATACCAAAATATTAAAATATTAAAAAATTAAAAAAAATAATAATAATATTTTATCTGTGTGACATTTAGAACAATATTTCTAAAATAGTTTTGTGTGAATTTGAAATAAATACAACGTCAAGTTATTTGAATATGTAAGAAAACTATTTTTACTAATTTTCACTAAATTGAGAATTTGAAATTTATGCCATAGGACTTTTGCAATACTTTTCTTTTATAATTATATATATATGTGTTCACTATATTACAAGGAATATAAAAAAGTATAATACTTTCGTTTTTAGTCCAGACACAAATGTAAAATTCTATAAAAAAGACGGAGCACCTTCATCAAAACGACACGTGGAACGCCGAAAGTTCAGAGTGATTTCTTTTTTTTTTTCTAAGAAACATTGCCAGGTTATGGTTTAAAATAAAAGAGCATATCTTTGTCTTTGATACTATTATCTATTGCATAGTGTCTTTGGTTTTGTTTAAAATCTAAAAAATAGTTTTTTCATAGGTACACACGTTTACATAATTCTGATCAAATTAGATCACTGCTTGGCGGACGTAAGGTAGGTATTGTATGATCAAAAGTGCGCATGGCTTGGCTTACAGACTAGTCGCCAAAACTGACATATAAAAATATGTTAACACCTATGTTACACGTTTCAATGTCAGTTTTGGCAATATCAAAGTATTCTCTCTGTTATTGACCCAACACTAACATTTATTAATTCATAATTGTCCTTGAGACCAAATTTCAGTCACTGTGGCTAGTCTCCGTTGAGGTTATCTGAAAAGAATAGGATTAGAGTGTTTTTACCGGAGAGAGATCAGAAACAGAACAGAAACAGAAACTTTTTTTATTCAATGTAGATTATAGCAATACTTATTTAAGTCACTTTTTTAATTTACCACTGGTTCGCAAAAAAACCTCTGTCCTGGGAAGAACTAGCAAGAAACCCAGTGGGACTATTTTTTTCCAATAATAGCTTAAAATCATGTATACAATTAACAACACAAGACAAATTAGAAATAGCTTGGTAGCGATCACCCTTCCCAGGGGTTGTTATCATCCATAAATTCCTTAATATTAGGTATAATAACCCTTTTTATACAAACTTAGTTTAATAACATTTTGAACTTTGTGTATGACAAATCCTGTATATTTTCTGGGATTTTGTTTTAAAACCGTATACATCGCTCAAAGAATGAATTACTGACTCGGTGGAGTCGAGTAACTGGTACTACTAGCTTGTGTCTGCTCCTAGTATTTACAGAATGAATATCACTTATTTTCGCAAAACTACTTTTATTTTTGTGTACGTACATTACATTTTCATAAATGTGTTGAGAGGCCAGGGTTAATATATTGATTTCCTTAAATTTTTGTCTCAGTGACTCTTTTGATTTTAAATTATATATTGCTCTAATGGCCCTCTTCTGCAAAATAAATATAATTTCAGTGTCAGTCGCGTGTCCCTATAGCAAAACACCACACGACATAATGCTATGGAAATAACTAAAGTAAACTATTCTAGCTGTTTCAACACTGGTAAGAGTTCTAATCTTTTTTTACAGAATATGCTGGAGAACTAAGTGTGCTAGCTAGTTTAGATGTATGGGGGAGCCATTGAAGCTTTGCGTCCAGTGTGATTACAAGAAAAATGGTGGTATCAACAAGACTCAGTTCCTCCCCATTTAAAATTACATTAGTATTGACATGTTTAACATTAGGACTGACGAATTTCATACATTTAGTTTTAGTTCCATTCAAATGCAAATTATTAACATTAAACCAATTTACTAACTTAGCTATAGAATTATTTACTTCGTCGTAATTTTATTACTGTCGTTTTAATTTGAAAATTAATGAAGTATCATCTTCTGCATCATAATAATACTATATCATGGTTATCCCCTACTATGTAAGGTAAGTCATTAATATATACAAGAAACAGAAAGGGGCCGAGAATTGAGCCCTGAAGCACGCCCATTTGTACAATCGACCCGGAAGATCTCATAAATATGAAATAATTAATTTAAGAGCATCACTGCTTATACCGTAGTGTTGAAGTTTCCTGATTAATGTTTCATGGTGAACACAATCGAAGGCCTTGGATAGGTCACAGAATATACCCAAAGCATCCTGTGAATTCTGCCGTGCAATAAAGACATATTTAATAAGCTCAACACCAGCATTAGTTGTCGAGCGACCCCTTGTGAAACCAAATTGATTTTTATGAAGTAAATTATTTACATTAAAAAAATTAACATTTGATCAAGAATAATTTTTTCAAAATTTTTACTAAGTATTGGCAGTACAGAAATAGGTCTAAAATTAGCGGGGTCTAATGTGCTACCAGATTTAAATAAAGGTATTACTTTACTATGCTTCATTAAATCAGGAAACACACCACATTCGATACCTACTAGTATTAAAAATAATAGATAGTTGAGGTGCGATTATATCTATTATAGACGCAATAACTTCAACGGAAATCCCCACAGATCAGCGGTTCTCTTAATATGAATAGTCTTAAAATATTTTACAATATCTTTTGATGACACTTTATGAAATGTAAAATTCTTTGTACACACATTTACATTTTGTTTAAGTAATGATTCGGCGACGGCAGGAGAAGAATTCAGTGACTTAGTGGTTAAGATCGGAATATCAGTAAAATATTTCTCAAAAATCATTGCAACATCTTGATCAGACGTAGAACTAAGGGTTTTTCGTGACTTGCGATACAGGTGGTGAAACATTGCCAACTTCCTAATTCCGGGGTGCTGCTGAGGATTGTTTGACAGAAAAACTTAATCACTGATTTTTGGCCCAACTTGGAATTGGAAAGTAGGACCACATTATCCACACACACTGTGTCTGTAACTAAAATAAAGCCTGTAGATATCTTCTAGACAAATGTATGTGGATTTATGTTTAAGTAAATAGTAGTTTCAAGGCAAAGAAAATATCGATCGTTTTATCGGAATATTAAATGAGACGAGTCCGACACGGTTTATGCTGACCGATTATGTCAATAATTGCGTTCACTTTGTTTAAAATGTGTTGTTTTTAGGAAATAATTTATTTGATTTTTAACAGCAAATTATTATATTGCCTTTAATATATCATCACCATCATTACAGCCTTTCACAAGATCACTGCTGAACGTAGGCCTCCTCCAAGTAATTCCACAAAACACGGTCGTAAACTACCTGCATCCATTGACTTCCTGCATGTCTTACCAGGTCGTCATTCCGAATAGTGGGGGGTCATTCTACACTACGCTTACTGGTACGAGGCTACCATTTGAGAACCTTTCTTCCCCATCGGTTATCGGTTCTTTGAGCTATATGGCCAGCCCATTGCCACTTCAGCGTACTAATCCGTTGGGCTATGTCGGTCACTCTGGTTCTACTGCGGATATGCTCATTTCTGAGTTTATCACGCAGGGAAACCCCGAGAATAGCCCTCTCCATAGCTTGCTGAGCGACTTTGAGCGTCCTCATACGACCAGCGGTGAAAAAACACGTCTCAGATCCGTAAGTCATCACTGACAACACGCACTGGTTGTACAATCTAGTTTTCAGAGTGTGAGGTATACCTGACGAGAAGATGTGTTGTAATTTCCCGAACGCTGCCTAGCCGAGTTGAATCCGTCGATTGAACTCTTGGTCGAAGTTAGACTTACCTAGTCGAACTATTTGTCCCACGTAAACGCACTCGTCCACAACTTCGATTTTAGTGCTCCCAACAACTACCGGCATAGGTGTGACATGGACATTAAACATGATCTTTGTTTTGAACATGGACTCTTGGATGGACCTTGAGACCTATCCTTTGGGAGACACCATTGAGGTCATTGAGTATTGTGCTTAGGTCCTCCAGCGATTCTGCCATAAGGACTATATCGTCGGCAAATCGAAGATGAGTGATGTACTCGCCATTGATGTTAATACCGTATCCTTTCCAGTCCAGTAGCATGAAAATAGAAATTAGCTTTACTCTATAGGGGAGGCCTATTTCCACTTCTGAATATAGACCTCCCCTGTATAATATAAGACATAGTTAGTTGCCATAGTAGGTCACGCTGTAATAGACGATACTTTCTCATACGTTATAATGGGAAGTTTTAAACGTTCTTAAAACAAGAAATATATTTTATTTATAACATTACACCATCAGCGAACTCTGGAGAGGGCTACGCTGGTATATTTTCTGCGTGATAGATTTCGTAATAAAATATCACAAATAACAGTAATATGACTAAAACTCTATTATGTTGGTTCGATCAGACATTGCTATTTTACACTAATATTTCTTGCTCACATGGAATATCAGTGTAAAATAGCAGCCTAAAGCTCTTGTTTCGTGGGGTGTATGACGAAAACCGGTAATCCTCCCCCGTTTAACCCATTAATTCGTGCTGTAGTCATTATATGATGCAGTGTACCATGTATTCTTTAGTCGCTCTTATTCTTTATATAATAAATATTTTTAATTTGCAACTTCCGCTGAGCGATGTCTCGACTGCTAGCTGTTATTCAGATAGCCATCTAACCAACAGCTACCCTTAAAACATGCCTTATATGTATACATAAACAGTCTTCAGTAATTTATTGTGTAACATGAAATAAAATCAATATATTCATTAATTAAATTTACCATCAAGTAATTTCGGCGTATTTCTTGATAGTGAAAGCTTGCACATGGATGTAGGAGCGGCGATCTCTCAACATCATCAGTGCCCTTGCAGTAGCGCTGGCAAGTTTGGTCTTCACGGACATTTAAGTAAGAAACGTGCTGCTAGGTTGTCCTGTCACGGTTCTGTGTACGGTGTTATCTGAAGGGCTTTTGTCTCTATGAATATTTTATTGGTTTTAGAGTTTTGTGGAATAATAAGACGATGGCAGGAGACCCGATGGTATGAACTTGGCCCTAAGGACAGAGTCAAAGCCCTGGCTTGAAATGCTACGTGCATAAACATTTTGTTAATATTCCATGGGGTTCTACATTTAGATTACGGTGGCATATGAAGAGTCTGAACTAAGTATGTGGCGCCAGTATGAGTTTGAGAAAGATGATTACATATTTGTGCCATTTGAAGCGTTAGTCAAAGAAAAGGAATCTGCAACTTGCCGTTGCAACTAAGAGGACCGGTTCTTTTCTCGCATTAATGCCAAATATACCATTTCAGCAAAGAAATACAGCAAACGTTCTTGGCAATTTATCTCGTGGAATAAGTCTGTATGAATATTTAAGTTTTTTGGTTTCAGTTTTTTTTTTTGTTATAATGAAAAACACTGTATATTTTTATATAATTTAAATAAATCAAAATCGAATAGCAGAATAGAAAATTTAAATCGTTGTGACATAGATCCCTTTAAACGGATTTCATCGAGGGAGTAGTTTAGCGATCGTAAAATATTTCAGGCCGTCGGCAACGGCCTATACAACTTTGTGATTGATCGCGTGACCGTGCAGACCTTGGAAAGAAGTTGATTGCTTGTTGTACTTTTGTATAGTTATCTATGAATATTTGGACATAGTTACGCGAAAAGAACCTAAACACGTTACATGATTAACATTAAATAAATTATAGAAATTAAATATGTTACATTTTTGAACTAAATATTATGGTTAACAACTTATTTATTTATTTATTTTATTCTTTATTGCATCCTTAAACAAAAGAATACAAAGGGCGGACTTAATGCCTTGAGGCATTCTCTACCAGTCAACCCATGGAGTGGTGAGAATTTGATGTAGGTGTGGCAATAAGAGAACACTATACAAATGATAATTAACTACCTAATATATACAAACTACTAATAAATAAACTATACATATATGATCTATCCTTACATATATACAAATATATAAATAAATGGATATACATACAAGTATATATATATATATATATATATATATATATATATATATATATATATATTTAAATACATACATAATTAGTATATACAAATGACTATAAATATATACGTCTGTTTGGCAATACATATTAAATAGATGAGTCATGTAAAATGCATTGTCTTTAAGAAATGATCACGGACCAACTTTTTAAAAGCGTACTTATTGGGAGCTTTTCTGATGTCATCGGGCAAGGAGTTCCAAAGGCGTGTAGCCTGAATTGTGAAGGAGTTACCATAGAACTCGGTGAAGTGAACTGGAGTACAGATTTTGTTGTTAGAAGAAGAGCGTAGGACCCTATCATGAGATGAAGAAAGATAATGAAATTTACTCTTAAGATAAGAAGGTGAAGATGGATCATTTAATATGGAAAAAAGTACAAGTAATATTCTGGAGTTGCGCCTCTGCCGGATTGTAAGTCAATTTAGCTTAGATCTGTATTGAGAAATATGATCATACTTACGAAGCCCAAAGATAAATCTTATACAGTTATTGAGGATACAGATGAGGTTTACACAGATATACAACTTCAATTCTTTAGGCAATAAGATCATAATATATTTTTTATAAAAGATAAGACAAACGAGCATGTGGCTCACCTGGTGGTAAGTGTCGACAGCCGCCCTTGATACTGCAATACCAAGGGAATCGCAGATGCGTATTGTGAATGTAGAACCAGAGTGTAAGAAATCAGTATCCTGAAGTAGCAATGGGTTGGCCATATAATATGAATCTTAGCACATACTTCAGAAGCTATCACGTGAAAATTATTTTATTCTTTTTTATCTTTATCATCGGTTCTAACTTTATATTCAAAGTTTAATTTCAATACTCTTTACATGCTCCTCTCCCATAACTGCTCATACACATTACACTCATAACACAATTACTTCTTACAGTCATACATTACGCATCTTATGAGAGAGGAACGACATAAGTAGTATAAATTATTATCTTGTTTGTACCTTGGTATTAGTAATAAGTGGTAACATAGTATATAAACATAATATGTGATCCAATTAATTTCATTGTAACTTTAACTTTTGCTTGCATCCTAATATTTTTATAAATTAACGGTGGGGATTTGGCGCTGACAGCTGAAGCACAGGTCTCCTAGTTCGACTGCAGATACTATGTTTTCAGGTATATGTACCAATGTAGCTTTATTAAATATTAAGCAAATATCTTGATGTACAACCTCTTGGAAATAAAGAACTTATTATTATTATTATTATTAATACATTATAAAGTATCAATAAAATTCATTCATTTACTCATACATGCTCGTATATAGTACGAAAAAGGTCCTTAAAAAGTAATGAGGTTATCGTAGCTAGCTTGTGAATATATTGTTAACTTCAAGTTTGTCCAATTACTTAAAGGTCTAAGGATATGTTTATGTTATAGCTGACTTACCTTATTAGGCCAACTAAAGTTTCAATTGCTATTAACGTAAAACGCAGATAAACTGTAAATAAACGTAAAAAAATAAAAATCTTTTTTTTACTTCATCGAAAGCTGTAACTGTCTATACAGTTGTTTTTTTTTAAATAAAAGCAAGGGTGATAAACGAGCAGTAAGGCCACTTGGCGGCCTGAAGACACTTACTATAGTCTATCTATAGTCGTTGTAGAATCAAATAGAGTGGATTGAACTGAGAACAAAATGAAAGAGAAACAGATACTTTGTAGTTAACATAGATTATAACTAATAATTATTGAAAGTCACTTTTTTATTTACCACTGGTTAAAACACCTCTCAGACAATTAACAACAACAAATTAGAAATAGATTGGTAGCAATCACCTTTCCCAGGGGATATTATCATCCATAAATTCCTTAATATTATAATATCCCTGTTTACACAAACTTAGTTCAATAAAGTTTTTGAACCGTGTACAGGCCAATTTTTGTATATTTTCTGGGATGTTGTTGTAAAAGCGTATACATCGCCCCAAGAATTAATTACTAACTCGGTGGAGTCGAGTAACTGGTACTACTAGCTTGTGTATGTTCCCAGTATATACAGAATGAATATCACTTCTTTCTGTAAAACTACTTTTATTTTTGTGTATGCACATTACATTTTCATAAATGTATTGAGAGGCCAAAGTTAATTTATTAAATTCCTTAAATTTTTGCCTGACGGACTCTTTAGGTATGGAATGTCTCGACCACCATTAAAAAGGGTTTCCAATGAGAATTACACGCACCATACGAACATAATTAATCTGCTATTTTAAGTTGATAAAAATAAAGTGAACGAGCACACAGTGATATTTTTCGTTAAATTTATAAACTGAAGTGGCAAAGTCAAGAAAGGCTTTCGAGTGGCGTGGGTGGGAAGTTATACGGCCCCCTACTAAATGGAGTGACGACCTGGTAAGAGATGCAGGTGGTAGATAGATGCAGGTGGCTTGGTAACGTATTTTGTGGTACTCTTTAGAGTAGGCCTATGTCCAGCAGTGGACTTATGATGGGTTGTAATGATAACGAATGTTGAAGAAAAAGTTGTTAGTTTGTGGTAGATTAGGCATTAAAATGTAAACTATCCACGTGTAATATTTTAAATGTAGTAGTACTATAATATTATGGTTGCAGCACGTATTGTCATCACGAGTGGAGAAAGATCACGTTTTCACAAAATACCAGCGTGAAATATCAGCTTAATGCTGCTGTGTTTCGTATGGACAGTTTCAAGAACCTAAGACCTTTTTGACGGCAAATGGGGCGTTCCATCTTATTTTTCTGGGGTAAAATATGATCTACACTTTGCTTCTTAATTGAAGATAACTTAAAATGTCCACGGGTCACAGTTTACAAAATTAATTTAACAAATCGTGTCAAACCACAAAAAGTTGGCTAGGAACTATAATCGCTCAGATTAACGAATAAGTGTTCTTAATTGCTGACAAATTTCTCAATTCAAATACGCAATTGCTCACACTATTAATTAATTATTTAGTTAATTATTATTAATTAAAAGTACAAAATTGTTTTTGCCTAAACCGCTTACATTAATGAATAAGTGCTCTTGATTGCTCACAAATTGCTCACGCCATTAATTAATTATTAAATTAGTTAATAATAATTGAAAATACAAAATTGATTTTGCCTTTTCTACTTAAAACAAATGTACTGTTCTAAAATGAATAAGTAACCTTAATTTTATAATAGGCAAAAACATTTTTGTATTTTTAATTATTAATAACTAATTAATTAATTATAGCACTTATTTTTTTTTTCTTTCGGCTGGCCTCATATAATAACAAAAAAACCTGCTAATACAAACCCGCCTGCCCAGCGTGGTAAAAACAAAATCATAACTTTGAGGAAATCTATTGGAGAGTCCTTTGTTTCGCAATGGACTTTTATAGGCTCGTATATGCGATTGCTGATCACGAGGTTCCGGGTTGGAATCTCAAATCAGGCCAAAATCACTTATTAAGTTTTTGTAAAGAAATTATTAGTAGCAGCTCGGAGTTAGGAAGTATGCAGTGTTCCCCCCCCCCCTCATACGTAAAGCACATAAAGCCGTTGGTCCTGCGCTTGACCTATCCCCGGTGGTGTCGAATTACCGTCCCACCGGACTATGAGAGTGAGGGAATAGAGAGTGCATTTGTGCTTGCGCATACACTTGGTTACTATAATCCTTTCCTACTCAGATGGCTAGTCTCCATTTGAAACTTGCCGCCGTCACCGAAATTCGGTCTGGAGATCATTATTATTGGAATAAAAGTTCACCCACCCAACTTTTTTACGTGATAGAACCATGCTCCAGCTATAATGGTAGTGATTTATAGCAATAATGGGTTGGGTCAACCGGGTAAGGGCCACGCACTCACAGCATACCAGCAGCGTTAAAAGTTAAAAAGTAAAGTTACAGCCTATGTACGTCCCACTGCTGGGCTCAGGCCTCCCCTCATTTCTGAGAGGGTTTAGGGCTAGGAAGTGTCCGCCGCGCTGCCCAAATGCGTGTTGACGAACTTCACATGTCTTCGAAATATTTTTTTTCTTATTCCTCAGACATGCAGGTTTCCTCACGATGTTTTCCTTCATCGCCGAGCACGTGGTCACTCAGCACTTAAAATTGCAATTAACAATTTCATTGGTGCCGGCGGGGATCGAACCCGGGTTACTCGCGTTCTGTTATATTTACAGCGAGCGTTAACCACTGAGCTACCACGGCTCTCTCTCTCTCACGGCTCAGCGTTAAGCTGCTATATAATAAAATAGCGGCTTAACGCTGCTGTGTTTCCACTGGTGAGTATAGAGAACCGAAGACCCTTCTTACTGAAAGAAGGTATTCCAACTTAGTTCCCACGGGTGACAACGCATCTGAATTTTGATTTGTAATCGAGGATGATATAGATGTCTATGGGCTACAGCGATCACTTATCATCAGGTGAACTGGGTGCTCATTTATCACACTTATCCTATGAAAAACTTCGGCGACTTAATTTAAGAATCTCGTCGTAAAATTTTGTTACGGACTTCTCAATAATATCTTTGTAATATGACATCTCATCATGGTCATCATTATTTTATTCCATCACAAATCCACTGTTGAACATAGACCCTTTATTGGAATGCCACAGACCACGGCCCCGAGTCCTGAGCCACATGCATCCATCGACTTCCTGCTTGTCTTACCAGGTTGTCACACCATCTAGGGTGTGACAGCCTGAAGGGGTGCGCCCTCCATTTCGTTTATCAGCACGAGGCTACAACTAGAACCTTTTCTTCCAAATCGGTTTACGGCTCGAAGCCGTATAATGGACCTATTGGCACCTCAGCTTACTGATCTGCTAACCTATGTCGGTTAATCTGGTTTTCATTCATCCATGTATCCTCATTACGAAGTCTATTACGGTGAGAAACTAAAATTATCTTTTTTTAATATATTTTTGTACTTTTTTGTTACAGATATATCAAGCTCAAATCAAAATTTAAGGTTAAGAAAATAATCAATATCAATTATTTACATAGAATGAAACTATAAAAATCAAAATGCTACATAGAACTTCATCATCCAGGCGACGTAGGGCTTCTAGAAGTGCTGCTACATCACCACAAACCAGGTCCCCAAGACCATCAGCACAACCCTCAAGGAGAGCGTCGCTGGCTACTACAGAGACTGATGATGAAACAGAACCAATACCCCAAAGAAGTCCAAGAGCTAGCTTAGCTCCGGATGCTGCATTAGATGTTTATCATCGGAGTCCAAGACATTCATTAGTTACTGAAACAAGATCTGCACGCAATTCCATTGTACCGGATACAGCACCTCAAATAAGAAATAGCCTCACACCTACTAGAAATAACTTAGGAGTTGATATACCTTATGGTTCCAGGTTAAGTCTCAACCCCCAAGATTTTAATAGAAGTCCAAGAAATAGTATTACACCTGATGTTACAGCAAGGAGTCCTCGACGTAGTTTAGTACCAGATGGGACATCATGGAATCAGCCTAGAAACTCCCTAGTTCCTGATGTAGGTAGAAGTCCTAGGCACTCAGTTGCAAGCATTCAAATTGATCCGGCACGACATCAAAAAGACTTAGGTCCGAGTCCTAGAACAAGTCCAAGAGGTAGTATAGTACCAGATACGTCGTCGAAAAACGCCGAGTGTCCCGATTACGTTAAAACACCTCGGGGCTCTTTGATTCCGGATTCTCAAAGAAGCCCCCGAGGTAGTATTGCACCTTCAGAAAGAAGTGCAAGAGGAAGCTTGGTGGCAGGAGAGTTAGATGCTGCAAAACTTAGTCCCAGAGGTAGTCTTACTTTGACCTTTCAGGAGCCTTTGGTTTCAAGGGAAAGGAGGGCAAGTGAGGAAAGTCAAAGTGCTGGTAAATATTTTAACACTTTTTCACAATCACATAGTCTTGCCAAATAAATCTATTTTCTTAATTAATCAACAGATTATGACAATATAAAGCTACTTATTTCCTATTTTCAAACAATGTTATTCTGTAAAAGTTAGTAAAATAATTAAGTTATAGAAGAACCTTTACTTTCGGTTTTTTAAACTTGTAATAACATAAAACTTAATGTAAATTATTATATTTTGCTATTAATGTAATACCAGCCTTTACGCGTTCCACTGTATGCAAAAAGCCTTTTCTTTCATTATAATATATTAAACTCAACTTAATTGTAGGTACAAGGGGTCGAAGTGTTTCACCTTATAGAGCATCTTTAAGTGGTCGACAAAGTGGCACCGGTGCTCTTTCTGAAACCGGTTCCAGGAGAGCTTCAAGTTCCGTTAGTCAAGTAAGTTTGTAATTTATTAAATATAAGAGGAGGAAAACGAGCATGCGGATCTCTGATAGTAAGTGACTACCGCCCGCAATATATTTATTGCACCCTGTTGCAGTATATTACGTACATGGTAGAGCCCTTCTGCAACTACTCAATGGTTGTAGCACGAATGGGCCGGTTCGATTGGATTACGAAAGGATTACGCTTTCACAGAGTATCAGAGTAAAGTAGCAGTTAATGCTGCAGCGTTTCATACGGTGAGTGTGGGAAGCCGAATACTCTTTTAATAGAGCAACACAGGGGTAGCAACACAGGGGTAGCAACACAGGGGAGCAACACAGTCTGATACATCAGCTATCCGTGATGCTTTATGCCCTTTTTATCGGTAACGAACAGGTAACGAAGCATTCCATATTAGTCCTCAGGGGTGACAACTTAAATATATTTTATTCTTAATTAAGGATAGATAACATGAGGTAGACTTTGTGCTTACTTGACATCCTTAATTTATAAAAGAAAGGTGCGTTGTCTCATTTTATTTTAGTTATATTTTTTGTCATTCAAATGTGATATTTCTTTATAACAACATTGGAGGTCAGATATTGCAATTAATAGAAATTAATATCGCAGGTATCTGGTGATGAGCAAAAGCGATTATGCGGTGAGCAAGCTAAGTACACCGAACGCAGCTTGGGCTTAGGAGTGGGCTTAACAACTTATGGCTCTGTTGCCTATCAACTTAAAGATGCAAACATGGAAGCGTCGAGTACCCTAGACTTCGTGTGCAGAGCCGCTAAAATAATGAACAGAACTAGTGAGTTAATTTTTTAAGCACGATATAATCAATGTGAGATATTTTACATATTGTGTTCATGAGTATTTTGGATACAGCTGCAATTGGTAAGAGGGCTTTTATGTATCTACTGAGCTTCAAATGAAAGAAAGGGAATCTTATTTAAAGAGAGGGATTTTCAATGAAAATCTCATGTTATTACTTATTTCAAAGAACAAACGTTATATTAACAGATAACATTTTGTTTTACAAAATTAGTCATAGACAATATGATTCTGTATCATGATCTTGTGGGTGTCGTAAGAAGCGACAAAAATACATAGAAACAGAAGAAGGGCAGTAAAATTTTCCTGATAACAACTCTCGCTCGGGTTGGATCCTCGCCGACACCAATGAAATTGTTAATTGCAATTTAAAGTGCTGATTTACCACGTGCTCGGCGGTGAAGGAAAACATCTTAAGGAAACCTGCATGTCTGAGACAAGGAAAGAAAATTTCTAAGTTAGTAATGAATAAATACATAAATGTCATGATTTGAAACAAGTACAAGTGCCAGATTTCGTTTGCGGAGTTTCTGGCCGCGTCGGTAGAAAATTGGAATCACTGCGTGTTGGACAGTTTTGATTTCCGTATCTGTAGTATTGGTATTAACCGCAGTAAAATCGGGTTTACTGCGTGAAAATATTTAAAATGGTACATTTTTTTAAAAAACAACAATTTTTTGTTATGAAGTATGGGTAGAAGATCTATGTTATATGTTTTGTATAATTTAAATTTTTTATTGTACTTAAGTATTGTTAACAATATTTTGTAAGTCGTTTTGATAAGGTGATACAGTTGAATGATCTTCTCCAATAGAAAGCCCTTTTGCACTAAGTAAATTTAAAAAAAAATCGGAAATTATCAAAAATAATTTGTTGTTACAGTTCTGATGACAGTTTTTCTAGCATGCCTTTCCACGTTGCCAGTTATAATGTTGATAATGGGTAAGTGAGTTTGGATTTTACTCGACTCTGAATTAATTAAAAAATCAACTGTACGGCTGACTTAAGTAGTTTTAAAATTTACATTTTATGGAATTACAATTGAGTTTTCACAATAAAAAATTAAAAGTGATGTTAGTTACGCCCTTATGTTGGCACTTTGTTAAGCTGAATCCTCGTTAAACGGTAAAAATCCACGGCCGGTTTTTACCGTTGAAAGAGAATTCATTGTTTTTCTTCTGATTCATCAGTTCGGTAAAAATCCACGGCTGATTTTTACCGACCTGATTAATCAGAAGAAAAACAAATAATTTAGCCTGTAATAAATAATAGTAATAACATCCATTAAATAAAACAATTTTATAGGTTTTATCGCGTTTTAGTATTTGATTCCCGACTCTTCTTCAATTTTTAAATATTTATTATAAAATGTCACGAGTTAAAATTAATTGCGATAAAATTCTTAAAATTTGTTTAAAGTTTTAATTTAATCTGTTGCATTCGCGTAAATATAAGAAATAATTGTATAATAACTAGTCTTTGTATACCCTAAGGTGTACAATATATACGCGACTGCCCAGCTGAGCCACGAATTCCGGTGTACATGATAGTCGGTGGAGCAGCAGGTGGCGCCGGAATATGTTGGTTGCTGTGGGCTCAGTTGGCGAGCAGAACTTCAAACTCCTCAGCTAGTGTACCTGAGAGAGTACTCGCTTATACGCTGACCGTTTTTCTAATGGGATGGTAAGTAATCCTGTAACTACCATAGTTCTTACAAATAAATTATTATTATTATTATTAAATTCTTAGCACAGATTACATTACATACATTACAGTCTTTCCCTATTATATAAAAAGTCCCGCTGGGTTTCTTGCTGGTTCTTCCCAGGACAGAGGTATTTTTTTTGAACCAGTACTTACCAGTGATAAAACTTAAATTACTCTCATTTCATTTCCCGAATTGTTTCCCTCTATAAAAGTTGATAGTCGTTTATTTAAAAAAGTTTTAATTATCTCTTCTAAATCTAGTCTTTCTTTAGCTATGTCATTTAGTGCTGGAAGAAAGAGAGAGCACCTTTGAGTATTACTGGACTCATGGTCAATGCGTGTTGTTTAAGTTTTCTTATACTCTAATATTATTATGAGTCAGGCCGTATATAATTGTTATATATAAATCTAAATAATTACAATAATTTAGGTTTGCGTTTGGAAACTATTGGACGTTGGGCATTTTATGGCCAGACTACGCACCGACGCTCTTCGAGCCGAACCAGTGGTGCCACAGAACGCTATACGTGTTCGCAATAACGCAACTGGGTGTTGTGTGGGGAGTCATAGCATTAATATTATTGCTATTCCTGGCTCTTGTTGTTTGTCAAGTAAGCTTTACAAATTATTATTACCTATATATGTATACATATAACCGAAATACCATTGACTCACTCACTCGTCACGAAATTTCCAAAACTATGCACCGATTGACTTGAAATTTGGCATATACTATTACCATTTACTTGACGTAGACTCCCACTAAGAAAGAGGGTGTAATAAGTAGTTGCTACTTGTTAGTATATAATCTATTGTGGTCTAACGACCGGGTGCTGTCCGCGAACTCCACGGGTCGTGAGTTCGAATCTGCCATTCGACTACCGTCGAGAACCATCCCTAACACAAGCGTTTTAAGCTTACCGGGAGTAGTTAAAAGGGATATTACTAATGTTAATAGTCCTAGTATTGTAAAAATAACTATTCTATATATGGCCTTTTCCTTAAATTTAATTTATTCTTCAGCGAAGGAAATGTCGTGGGAACAACTTTATGATTGAGGAATTAAAATACAAAATTCTCATATTTAAGAATGGTAGAAGCCCACATACACGTAGTAAAGCAATCATCATCATCATAATCATCATCATCACTGTAGTCCACTGCTGAACATTTCTGATACAAACAACTGCTGAACATTGCTGAACATTACTGAACATTACTGACACAATATGGTAGACTATCTGCTCCTTAACGCTCTAACCCCTGGTTTTTCATTTTACAAA
Source organism: Parnassius apollo (assembly GCA_907164705.1). Taxonomy (NCBI): domain Eukaryota; kingdom Metazoa; phylum Arthropoda; class Insecta; order Lepidoptera; family Papilionidae; genus Parnassius; species Parnassius apollo. Next base: position 71,669 of record CAJQZP010001568.1, on the reverse strand, counting down.
CGTCAGTTTAATCATTCAGTGAAAGTTTTTCGTAAATTATAAATAAAGCCATCTATAAATATTTGAGTAGTTTCGCCTTAGGTGGAATATTTCCATCTAAGGCGGTGTCCCTTGCAGACTCTGCCGCTTAACTCTTCAGAATAAATTTTCTCACCCTATAGGGTATAATTCAGAGTTACGCCTCAGACACATTTTAATGGCTGCCTTACCTAAGTTTCACTACTATTAATTAAGGTAGGGTAGATTTATAAATAAACGCAAACATTAAGTTAGAACAGTGTTGGAAGAAGAATATTTATGTGTTATTTTGACCAGGTGTTCGGCTGCGGCTGGCTCGGGCCTCCGCGATACAAGTAGCAACGGCGCAGTGTAGTGCTCGAGTTGTGGCACAGAAATATAAACAACACAATGGACGTTGCTGGTGCTTTGTTGCCCTTTACTCAAGTAGTGCGTCCAGAGCTTACTATCCACGTGCAGGAAGTTCTAACGCAGGCCGATCGTGAAGTTATGGACCCTCAAAAACCAAAACAAATACCAGAAATAAAAGAACCCGGTGACAGAAGTGATGATGAAACAAAAAAGAGTCCAGTAAAATCTAAAGGTGTAAGAGATTGTGTAAAAGCAGAAGTAAAAAACGGTAGGAAAGGTAGTCCGGCCTGATGGTTGTTGGTTTCACTACCGCCGCACGGCAAAAAGCACGTACATTTTGAAGCAGTAGATAAAATATACTACTTTTGAGATGAACTAATATATTCATCTATTAGATTAAAGTAGCGACAGTGCAAAAGCACGTATCTGTAGCCGTTTGGCTGTTAGTGCTTTTTTGATTGCCCGTGCTCAAATTTCATCTTTTTTAAATAATTTTTTAGACAAGAATATACTTATCTTATTATATGTGATAAAAGTGTAGTTAAATTGGCAAAGTATTGGCTATGTACGGCATTTTTTGAAATATAATACTATTAAATTTAGATTATGACATTATATTGTAAACAACGAATATTGTATAGAGTCGAGGACTTTAAGTCGGAAAATGAGTGTAGAGTTAATGTGTCCAATACAAAATATGGAAACTATCAAAAACGATTAACATATCTAGTATATTACATATGATGTAAAGTTTAGCATTAATCATCATAACTGTTTTTGAATTACTGTTTAAATATGTATATGTCAGAATATTTATATAAGTTGTATCACCACTTGAATTTGGTAGATTTTAGTACTTCAAGAAATTCAAAAATGATTTCTCGTCTTCGTATTTTAAGATACAAGTGGATAATGCACAAATCAAAGCATGGAAAAGGCTTTAATAGAAAATTTATTGATAACTAAATATTTTTGTGACAAAGAAGAAGAGTTTTAAATAGTGCTCGTATTTTGGTGTGCTTTTTAGATGCAGCATAAAATGACATGTCTAAATTACAGTCGTAGTTTTATATTATTGCTCACATTTTAGTTTGCTAAGATTGTTTTAGCTGCTTTGCTCCAAGCGAAATCTTAAACGGTATAGAACATTTAAGTGGTTACCTTTATTGATTTTACTTGTTTTTTTTCCTATGTTAATGGCGTTATGATACTATAAATGTTGAGACGAGATAATATCATTTTATGTACAAACTTTATGCTGCTAAACTGCTAACTACGAACAAAATGAAAACTACAACAAAACTAACTTCAACAATTTCATCGCAATTTTATTTTTCCTGATAATATTATTAAGTATTTTCTCTGGTATTTAAATACTTTAAATAATAATCTTATTTTATTTTATTATATTCATTTAGATTTATCATTTTCATTCATATATTTATCTAGCCCACCCAGATGAGAAAACTGTATTAATACACCATAATAACAATGTTTTAAAGGTAACAAAAATATCTAGAGTTAACTTGCGAGGTAACCAATATGTGGTCTACCGGCTGAGTAGCGAATGGGTTAATCCGACGACATTTCGGAAAATCTGTGAAGGGCAATAATATGGCACTGAATAAGCAATTCGACTTGAATAAAGAATTTGGTTGCTTTTTTACCCTTGGTGATGATAATTTTATTATATAATATGGTTTTTATTTTAATTTGATTTATTTATATATGTACATCGCATTTTTATATAATATTTATAAGTATTAATACATCTAAACCATGCAAAAATCACATTTCAAAAATCACATTTTATACTTAGCTAGCTAGCTTCTAGCAGGTTGCGCTTCTTCTTCCGTACTTCACGGTATTTTTTAATATTTAATATCACGACTCAAAACTTGAATTCTTTGGCACTAAACCAACAATATTGTAAATATTATTTGGGTCCATAATAGAATTCTTTAATAACTTGGCTATAGTGACTAATATAAGTATGAACCATTGTCTCGAATATATAAATAAATTAATTATGGAAATATGACCTTGTGGGATATGGCATTCAGAGTTTACGTAATCACCAACAGAAACGCATACAGTTATCAACAAAATATTACATTTGGAAGATTCTTTAACCATCACATTCGTCCTTATACTAAGACGTCGTCCCAAAATAGACCAATTTTGCACAAAAGCTTTTTAAATATTTTAAAAACACTATCTATTTTATAAAATTATAATCTGTACCAATTGACAGCAGGGAGTTTATTCTTTCATATGGTGCTGCTTTAAATATTTTAAGGTCTAATATTTATTATACCGCAATGCGAATAGAATTGAATGATTTATTATTAAGGTTATAAAGAGGGGATGCAGTTTTATAAGATCAAATTGTAAGTGAAACTTTTTTCCAAAAGGTTTTAAAACTTAATACACATTTTTAGATACGTACTAGCTGGCATGGCATTGTTCTGCTACTTTCAGTAGATGGCGCTATTAGTTTTACTTTAAATTGACTTTCGACTTTTAACACTGTAACTACAAAACTTATTAGTAACTCAATAACAGTGCCACACATCAGGTCCAGACTTCGTTACTTTAGATTTTTGGCACTAAACAAACATGATTTATTGTACAAATTTGTCATTTTTGTTAATGTACTAAAATGACTCATACAGAGATACCGAATTTGTCAATAACAATTATTCCATTTTGCCCACCAAATGTCAAATATAAAGTGAAAACTTAAATTATTCTGGTTCGCTTTAACTAACTGTTAGAAGGTAGCATAGCAATTAACCGTCGTCTCGACAAAATAAATATACTTTGTGAATATCACCAAAATCACTTAAATCGTTCAGAAGTTACGCTATCTAAAGATAAATTTTAAAGCTAATTTTGATTCTAAAATTGACGCAACGATATTTAATTTCTACACAAACCTGCGGCTAAAAAGTTTCACTTTCATTTTAGCGATACGTATTGATATTATAGCATGCATGAAGTAGTGTATATTATTGTATCACGTAGGAAATGTATAATAGACAACTGGATTTGGGATCATAGATATTCTCATAGTAGATATACAGAGCATAGCTATATAGATTTAGGGTATCTTATATTTGCAATTTCTAATACCATCATATATTTACTGACGATATGCGTGAATATATTATATATTATAATATAATATATTTCTCCCTATTTAATATTAAAAAAACATTAATAGTTATTAAGTTTGCCGTGTCACGGCATAAGTAATCTATCACCCCAATTTATTTTGTCTGTAAATTAGTAAGAGGCGAAACTTATAACTATATACTGTATATCTTTAATTTCTTTTTATAAATAGTAACTGTAGTATTTCCTACTGTACCGTGTTGGCAGTATCCATGCGTAGATAAGGGCAACGTTCAGATCTGGAGAAACTAGTGCGGGATTTGAACCCCGGGCCTTGAGCGCTGTAACCCAATGCTAAGCCACTGCGCCATGTAAAATATCCGGTAATATCCGGAACTGCTATAGACTATCCCTCTTCTAAGGGTGGTGATTAAAGTAAATCTTACTATCTTACTATAGGACAGGCTTATTCGACAGCAATAGACTATGACCGTAATCTAAATGAAAGTAAACTAATAATTATTCAGGGTTTTGCTTATAATCATTTTTCTACACCATTTAAATCTAAGGCCTAATATTACGGTGACTGTACTACATGATCATTTTTGTAATTTGGATTTTATTTCTATTACACCATTTACCGGACGAATAAGAGAGTAGAGCCACGCTGCAGTTATGTTACGTTGGTAACACGAACGGTTTGGCTCAACGAGTGTGGGACTACGCTCTCACTGGAAACCAGAATAAAATAGCAACTTAATGCTGCTATGTTTCGTAAGGTGAGTGTAGAGAACCGGATACCCTCTTTACTGAAAACGTGGCATTCCATCTTAAGTAGTCCTCAATGATCAATTCTCCCAGATGAGCAGTTCGGCTTCAGAACCGAACACTCGTGCACTGTCCAGCTAGCTACATTGCCTCACAGAGTACAAGCGTTTGACAAAGCCTGGCACATCTGGCTTGCTTTACAAGCTCTACAAACTCAACGTGCCTGATGGGCTCACTCTCACCATCAGAACCTTTCTTGTCAACCGTCACTTTCGCTATTGAATAAAGAGCACCCGCTTTTCAAAGCGTCTCCTTAAGGCTCGGTCCTTTCCACACTCCACAGTGACATTCTTAAAGACCCTGTAGTCAACACTACATTTTTCGCTGATGTATCACGATAAAAGAATTTTCACCAAGATATTCCATGCAGCCGTTAACCGCTTAGATGATTGATTCCGCTTATGGAGAATCATAGAGAATCCTGGGAAAAGTGCAGCAATATACTTTCAAAGGAACCCCACTCTCAATTTTCAACGTAAAAATCCCGAAAAATTGATAGGTACGATTAACCTTTTCGGCATCATACACTCGCGTCCATGGGCGGTCATCACCGGTCAGAACATCGAACAATACGAGTTAGTTATCAGAGCCCGGGGCCTGTCACGCCCTGTTCGGGTGGCTGTTAGATATCATTCACGTACACTTTCAACTGACGTAGGGGAACATCGTTACGTAAGTAACGACGTGGAATGACTTAAAGTCACCCTTTTTATTTTTGATTGCGGCCTTACATACTGCGAGCCCTGAGACCAACGAATCTTTAAAAGCCGAAAATCTAACAGCACAAACATCACAGAAATTAGACGAGGATATATTTAATTTATTTATTTATTTAATTTTTATTAAACCTTACAAGGATCAAAGGCGGACATAATGTTTACAGGATCAAAGGCGGACATAATGTTAACACCTACAGTGCACATGCCTACGTAGTGCTATCACACTTTAGGGCTGTGATAACACTACGTAAGCGTTAACAGAGAACAGAAAATAATTTTTTTTTTTTTTTTTCTTCTTTTTTATACACACATAACTCTTCTCTCATATATAGGGCAAACAAAGAGATCAATTAGAACCCGTGTAAAAGAACACGTAGCTGACATGAAGCATCAACGTTCCGGGAAGTCTGCAGTTTGCGATCATATTCTAGATGTCCCCAACCATTACATCAGATTTGATAGACCACAAATCCTCGCGAAAGAACATCGATTCCTACCAAGGATGATACGTGAGGCTATTGAAATTAAAAAACATCCTAATTTCAATAGAGAAGGAGGCTGGGTACTACCACCTGCTTGGGATCCTATAATTAATAAAATTAAAACTAAACCCAAGCATACCACTGCAAGACTTCAAAATACAGTTAGTTCATTCTGCGTAGATCGGATCAAAGACAATAATTAAAAAGCTGAAGGTACTCCGGGTTAACTTTGACATCGGGACGTCAGTCACCTCAGTCCCCCGTGACCATGGGTGCTGGAAAGCACCCGAAACGTGGGGTATTAAAATTAATATAAATAAAACGCGATAAAATCCGTAAAAGTAGTTTTAATTAATATATTCATTGACTATTATCACACACCATACTACAGTCCTAAATAATGTATAATAAATATATGGTAGCTAAAGGATACATATGTATTTAGAGAAAATTGATCTCAGAATAATTACAAATATAAAAATAAAACAATTTGTAAAAGAACGAAGGTAAGAATAATATAGCTAACTTATTTTGTACCACGTAGTAATATGTCATTTGCATGCAAGTTTTAGTACAGGAATTTTGTTCTATTCCCTCTATGCTAGTAATTACTCTGAGGAATTTATCAAAAATTTACGTTGACATCTTATTAAAAATACCTGTACCTTTTTACCCGTAATAACCTTAAGCATTTTAATAGTAACACAAATTACATTATAATCATTTGTATGTAATATGCAAATATTACTAAACTATTATGATAATTGGGTATTGTCTTATAGATTATAATGTTATAGTAAAAATATGGTGATCAAAGGCATTTAACTGTTTTTTTGGGTTCGGGTATTGAACAAGTTAAAATATAAGCCTAGGTATTTTTTTAAATAACACCTTGGGGAAAGGAAAAGCTATGATAGTTCGTGCCAAATCGATTGAGGAAAACGGACGATGACCTCAGATATAAGCAGAGTGTCAAAAGGCGTAACTTACAAAATCCCAATTTAGATGTGATAAGAATATTTAAATATTGATATTATTTACACTTCTAGGTCAGCAAATATGTTTTTTTGTTTCTTAAATAATATTGTCTGTGGTTCCTATAAACATCGTAAAATCTTAAGGTATATCACGAAAAATGTGTTATATCTTATATTTAAATTTATGGTAAGTAACGCAGCAATTAATTTTTCATATTTAAAAAAAATATTTGAAGCATTAAAATCAACATATTGAGTTTTTGCAAATTCATCCCTTTAAAATAAACAAAACGCGCGTTACGTCAGTTCGTTCTAAAAGAAACGTGACAATGACAGCCAGAGATGCGTCACTTTTTTTTCTTATGTAATATTGAAAATAAAGTTTTATCTTTTGAATAAGTACGTATTCATTCGGTGTCGTTATCACTCGAATCTTTACATGTGTTTTAAATTAATGCTTTTTGTTCTTAATTGAATAAAGTACTTTATAACAATAGATGATTTTTCTTCTACAGCGATCTTTTACATAACTTTGTAATAATAGTTAATAAATATAGATTATATCAGTCATTATATAAAAAAAACATTGTAAATAAAGAAAATACTACATATAAAAAGTGCCTATATATTGAAGGTTTGTAGCCCCTGGTTAAACGACCGAAAGGTCAATGTCTGTTTTTCTCAATCTTTATGGAACGAACTATAGTCTATAGGCGCGTTTACGAAATTACCTTCCACTTAACTAACAGATGATATAGTCTAATGAATTAAATTATAAAAACACGCTCGTTTCGCTTACAACACAAGATGTGACTTCGATGTGACGCAAACTGCATTATGGTGTCAATGAGAGTTGATAATCTTTCGCTCAACAGATATCGCTAGTTGGATAGTGTTATCATCATTGAAAAGATGTGTTTTAATTTAAAAAAAATTCGTTTCTTGTGTTTTATTCATATTTTTAACTTTACTACGGATATACTTTTCAAGTATATCCGTAGTTTTGTTTAAATATTTGTAGTCTAATTTCTAAAAAATGTAACTAAAATTTCAGAAAGAAACATTAATCTCCACACTTATCAAACAAATTCACTTCCTCGATATGAAATCTGTCCACTTAAGAATAAAATGAAATATTGCGTTATTGGCAGAAAAGTCTTGGATGCCCACACAGGCCAAACATGAATAAAGAAGTTGCAGTGATGACCAGTCTATTCCAATAAATGCTTTAGTGTATTTGATAAGAGTCTTATAACTTAAAAAAAAATTGTAATTCAAGGTAGTCAAGGTAGTCTAAAAGACAGAAAGAATATAATTTTCATTATTATTACTATATAATTTTATTTGTAACATTTACACGTGAATAGAATAAGTATATTACGAACATACCTGTGCTTAGTACTAAAAAGTATATGGATAATCTATAACACGTATCGTCTTATAATATTGAAATAAATGTGTTTTGTAATAAAATTACTGTCTTCTTTATTCACGACTTTTTATAAATAAAGGTATCCTTTAATTTTTTTTACATTTGAAGTGCCAGATTAACTTACAGGTCACTCGATGTCTTCGATCAACAATACTGTTGATCGAAGCTCGATGTGGATACTGCCACCCATGGCCACCTGGAAAGAACATTAAACATTAAATTCCTTTTATTTCTAATAATATTTTCATTAACAACGGAGGCTACAGATGCGTTCTTACTTCGGAAGACTAAGATGGAATGCTTCACAGCCTGTACTTTATACTGGCTCCCTAAACCTTTCAAATCGGAACACAGCAGATCACGCACTTCTGCTTGGCCGCAGAAATATAAAGAGGATGGTACCCAGTAGGCCTCTTAGGAAGATAATGTGTCTTATTAGAAGTAGTAGTGGTACAACTTCTAGGTATATTTTGTCCTTTAGTGGACAAAACATCTCTGTACATTATAACCGAATGTTTCTTTTAAGGATAAGAGTGATAAACTAGCACACAGCCCATTTGATGGTAAGTGGATGCTGTGGCCTATAGACATCTAAATTTATTCTCGATTACGAATCAAAATATAGATGCGTTGTCACTCTTGAGAACTAAAATACTATACCTTTTATCCAGTTAAAACGTCTCCGGTTCTCTACAGTCACTGCACAAAACACAAGCTGCTATGTTCGCTGGTAGTCCATGAGAGCGTGATTCTTCCTCAATTGAGCTGACTCATTCATTCTACAACCATAATTTAGCTACAACATGGCTCTATCACGTGCAAAATGTGAACCAACTACTGCATATGGACAAACATTTATACATGGAACATATTTTTTAGACTTGTTCCGTGCGGGATTCAAACCCGCAACCTCAAAGCGCGGCATTTAAATGTTTACCTACTAAGCTACCGACCGAATTTTTAGGCTCTTCTCTCAAATTCAATTTTATCGCTATGATTAATAAGCAGATTGACAGCTCTTAAGGTGTCGCCTTGTAATTGCTCTGAAAATGTTGACGTACTTATTCCACTTGGCGGCTTCATCAGTCAGAGACCATTAACACGAAAATATTATTTAAGATTCAGCACTCAATAAACCTTTCAAAATGGTTTTATTACGCAAGTTAGCTTAATTTTTTTAAATATTATATATATGTATGTATCTATTATACTTACAACCTAAGGAGTCCACTGGAAAAATTATATCTCAGTCATAAATGCCTTTAAGGCGAATACCCGAGTTTGCGACCGTTTTTGCGTTTTTTTCCATTTTAATTAAGAACTGATGACATTACAATAATTTCATGACTTTCATGACATACACACACACATCATCGTCTGAACTCTCCCTTGCACAGAAAAGATGTTTGATTACCTCAACAACGGCATCAGTTGTGGAGCGACCCCTTGTAAAACATAACTGATTTTTATGGGGCTATTTGTTTTACATTAAAAAAAAAAAACAAAGTTTGATCTAGAATAATTTTTAATTTTAGCGTTGATAGTACAGAAATAGGTCTAAAATTATCCACTTTTTAAAAATATATATTTCTCTTATTTTTTTCTATTATTATTATATAATTTATTATTAGATTGTCTAGAAGAGATTGCAATGTCGCAATAACACCACCTTTTGTAGTTTTCCCCAATATTTGCTTCTTTTTGTTATTTTTATCCGACCTTGGTGTACAATAATGAATATTGTATTGTAAGCCGCAAGTGAATGAATTAAAATTTAAATTATTGATGCCTTATAATAAACTGAAGGAAATCGAAACCCAATTTGTTTGCAAGAACTTAACTATGCTACCAGTTACGAATGCAAATGCTAAATTATAAAAACCACTGCCTCTTTTGTTTTATAATTCTCCTTCTAACTCGTGATGAGTTAATTTACCTTTTCATTTCAAATTCATTTAATCCCTTTTGCTAATTTACAATGTATTGTAGTTTAAAATTGTTGTGTCCTCCGGACAGAATTTTGGTCACGGTGGATTTGCGAAAAATGCACTATGGTGCACGACTGTGTGCGCAAGCACTGGTGCACTCTCTATTCCCTCACTCTCATAGTCCGATGGGACGGTAAACCATTATGACCGGAGAGAGATCAGGCGCAGGACCTGCGACTTTACGTGTTCTCTGAGGCAAGGGGGTTAAACTCCGCCAACTTACTGATTTTGCACTGCTACTGAGAATTTCTTGACAGGAAAACGCAACAACCGATTTTAATCCTACTTAGGATTCGAACCCGCGATCTCTACATCAGCAATCACGTTTGTGACTACTAGTCTAACGAGGCAGTCAGGCTTAAGGTATGTATGTATGAGGTATGTAGGTAGAATATATTGTATAATGCCTTTTTTTAAATAGCAAATTAAACATCACAAATAAAATAAGTTAAGGGATTCTGCTATTCCCTTTTTGTAGTATGTCCTTTTGGTGTGAAGAAGTTACCCTGCTCCCAGCATTCGAGCGAATTGGCATTAAAGCCACCTCAAAGATGTCTCAACGGGCATTATTCGGGGTCGTCGAGGGCAATTGATCTGTTCGACTTTGTTTACTTTTAAATGAAAAATAAAATAAAAATGTATTTGTAAAATATGATTGTAAAATTACATAAAAATAATAAGCCTTTTTATTTGATATAAGTTTACACGGTTTCATCTGGAATCTGCAAGGTATACGCTTAAAAAACGATTTAGTGATATTTGATGATTTTCTTTTGTCAACACAGTTATTACTATTCAATTTCTGTCTTCACACAACCCTTTCCCAAAACATGATTTTTTACGCAATAAATATACTGACATTTTATTAGTGGAATGAAGATACAAGCGCTCCAATAGTGATGTAAACCTAAAGATGATGTCTACTTAGGCGCCTTGAGATACTATCGTCATTAACTATCAACTGGCTCAATCTGCTGTTAAAATCTCCCAAAAACTTCACAATATGACACACTAAGTTATTGTAAAAAAAATTTAAACAAGTGATTGATTAGAATCATTTTTTTAATATATTTAATACTGGTCTAAGTACAAAATACAAGTTCATTAACAAAAAAGAAAAATAAATGTATGATAATTTTTAATTTATTTCAATTAAATAATAAATACTATCGATCCATGGGATCTAATTGCGGTGAAGTTCCTAAAGTGACTCTATCCGCGACTGGTGGACGCTGCTTGTGATAAGAGGGTTGGTTATTTTCTAAGGCTAAGGCTAAGTTTAGCCATTAAGCGAAGAAACGCAGCCAGAGATCTTCGCATGATAACACGCGGAATAAGACTATGAAAATTGAAGTTATTAGTATTTTTTTATTTTAGTTTTTCACCATTCTATATTTTTCAAAATAAAGTAACCCTTTAGAACTCCTTAGAGTCTAATAACTGGTATCACTAGTTAGCGCTTATACGTCATTATTTTTACCAAAACTATTTTTTTGTGTACACACATAAAATTTTCGTAAATATACTGAAAGGTCAAAGTATTTTTATTTATTTCATTCAATTAATATATATTTATGAATATTGTACAATATTATATGTTTCTTTAATGTTTAAGACTATTTGATAATTTTGGCAAAACTACAGATTATTGCCTCGCTCATTTGCAGAATTCACTGCCGGTTTCCTCGGTTTTTCCAGACTGATATGACTTAGGGAGCACCAAGATAAAAGTCCATTTCCATCCTTAAAGACAGACAAAGTATCTGCAATTTCTCAGTGTTGCATACGCTTGTGGGCGGCGGTGGATGCACTTGGAGAGACATAAGCACGTATGCTTCTTTTATGAAATAAATAGGGTCCACGTGTTGAGTCGTAAAATATTACGTTATTATTTTATATCATTTACTATTATTAACTTAAAAAAGCGATGCTCACATCCGTCCGCCAATTTATTGACCACCAACATATGTAGTTAAAACAGTATATGAGTCAAGATTAATAGTGTTCTGTGAGTGAAAAGCTACGCCAAAAAGTATATTAACCACTTATTCTTAGTAGAATTGTCATGCCGACATCACTTGGCTGTTACCAATGACAACATAATCACTAGGAACTTGTAGTGTGAATGTCACGTACCTCGTGATTGTAATAACCTCCTTATTAAACACGGTGTAATTTAGGACAATTAAGGAAATTATATAGAATACTTTAATACATACATAATCGAACGGGGGAGTGGGCGCAGCCCGTGTAGCCACTAACATGTCACTAAGACGTCAATTCACACGTATAAATGTCAACACACCTTCAATCGTTTCCAATTTTCGTGTCAAGCGTCGCTACATGCAAATTATTTAAAAAATGGCAAATTGTGCAATAATTACGTGTCGAAAGAACAGCGGGAAATGGAATTGAAATAAAGGAAATATATTCTACAACCAGTAAGTTGAAACTATATATATTTTGTGAATATTATAAACAAAAATAAAGAAACATTTATGTGTCAAAAACATTAATCAAAAGTCTAAAATGTGTTTGTAGTAGTGATAACTTATAATACGACGTAATTGCTTGTATTTGTGCTCCCAGTGACGCCAATCCTCCTAGAAAGTAAGGTTGACACACATTCTATTGTGTATTATAGTATTCTATGGGAAATTAAGTTATTTTAAGTCATTTTATTTTTATTTTCCAGCAATTCCATTTAGTCGGTGGGTTGCTGTCAATTTTGTGCATATTTCCTGGATACTCACGACCAATAGATATAATTTTTTGTTTTTATCATAACACCCAACTAAATATCCGCGAATAAATAAAACTACCGAGGTACCTACATAAATAATAACATGATAACTGGTAATTAATTATTGTTTTATGTCATTAATACTCGATGTCTGACGTATATCGTTGTGTTCATAGAATACCATACATAGAATACCATGTTCTATACTAGCTGGCTTGCGCCCTCCTTTCTGCCAAGGAGGGTCGCGTTCGTATACGGCTTAGAGATATCTAGTTAGATCGTTAAGCCAGTTCCTAAAAGGTTGGGTTTAGTGCGTAAAAGTCACCACATAACCACGCAGCCGGCTGCGTGGTATGCTATGAGCATTCCCAACCTCCCTCCCCCGCTTTCCGGAGGGTTGCCCATATTTGCATCGGGCGCAAAAAAAAACTAGTGGCCAGGCAGACGTTGTTCTGTTCTTTTCGGCGACCCTTTGTCATGTTCTATTTAAGATCCTTATGGCTACAGTCTTTTAAAGTTGACTCACATCGAATCATTAGCGCCACTTTGATTTCTTTTTTTACAGCAAATTATTGTTTCAGAGTAAAATATTTTGATAACACATAAATACCCAGATTATAAGTAATGGCTAAATTTTTTTTTGGTTCATCTATGTGGTCTATGTTAGATAAATCAAACGGTAAATAGAGCTCTCTCGCACCCAACGCAATTTCGAGCTTTGTTCGTGTACCATTATAAGGCAATCGATAATAAAAAGGCGAAATCTATTCAGCGCGTTAATAGCTAAACATCTTCATCTCCAAAATGCGCTGTTTCTTTTTTTCTAAATATCTTTCATTGTCTTAAATAAGAGGTCTCAATTTCGTTAAAGTTCGCTGTTTTCGCCTCATAAAAAACTATTTGTTTCATAGCAATAGCTGAAAATATTTATGCTATAATTATTTTTTTCTCAAGGGCAGGTGTTTAATTAGACAAATATTAAAAAATAATAATTTAAACCACTTTATTTCAAAATTAATAATTATTTCGATCGACCTATAAAATATTGACTTTATAAACAATAATTGCGGGCAATATTCCTTAGTAGCCGCTGAGCGGCTGTAGCGTTCAGACGTCTTGTCTGTGCCAAATTTTTGCACTTCCTCTCGCTCTAACATTCCTCTTTCTCTCTCTTTCCCTAATCTTGGTTGCGCATTGTTACGAATTGAAAGTTGCTCTACTTTATTATTTTTTGCATATAATTCTTTAAGGGTTTATAAATCATTTTGTATTTGTTTTATAACTTTTAATTTCGATATGGACCATAAACGTAAAAAATATGCTTGTACCAGAAAACAAAAATTGAAATCAAACGTTGAAGCAATGAACAGAAATAGAATTCAAAGGTAAGTTTTTTTGTGTTTCATAGTAAAATAGTTAACAACGTGCATATGTGTGAGCACTTGGTTAAATATTAGGTATATAATTAGGTAGGTACTTTTAAGAATAGTTTATAAATGAGTTGCATATTTGTAATGCATATAGGTAAATGCTATACAAAGTTACATTATACTTTAATGAGAAACTATAAATATGTGTGATAGTGGACTGTTTGTACTTATATAGAAATTATTTTGAGTTTTTTTTTAATCTATTTTAGTATTTAGAACTACTTGACGTACTTGACGGATTTTCGATAGTGTCATCGACTTATTACGAAACCCTCAGTGCACGACTCATTCTAGCACTTGCCAGATTCATTTGAATAATCAATAATACGAGTACATGTTATACAGGTTCTAGATGATTACTTTTAGAAACCTTTTCAACAAAACAACAAAAATTATACAAACTTAAAATATTTTTTTTTGTGTAACGAATTTTGTAATAAAAGCATGGAACAAAAATAGATACGAGTATATTAGATAAATTGATACTGGAAAATCTTAGTAGAGCAACTTTCCACGCTACGGCCAGAAAGATAACTGCGGTGGCGGTACATGAAGTGGCGGGGCAGGGAGGGTGTAGATGTGTCACCAGAACGCAATTTTTCTGTTTTGCTCTGAAAGACTGGGCTCTTAAATTAACAAAAAAAAATTGAAAAAAAAAACACTCACAGGCAAAAAGATTATCCTATCTCTCAAGTTGAACCAAACTGCACACAGTGTGCAAATTTGATTAAAATCGGTTAAGTAGTTTAAGAGTCCATCGCGGACAAACGAAGTGACACGAAATTTATATATACCTATTAAGATGTATTATAATATTCTATGGTTGTCTTTGTCCCGCTTTATTGGCTTTTCCAGGTTTCTATATTTAAAAGCGCTTCGTATTTTTTAAGAGTCATTTTATGCGGATGGCAGGAAAGGCGACTCTTATTGATCCTCTCCCTCTACGTCCCCACCACCAATAATATATCAGGGTACGGTGCATCACCATACCAACACTCCTTTTCACTGCGAATTCACCTCAGCTGCAGCGGGCAAGAAGATAGGTCACCATTTCCTCCGCAAACAACCAAAATCTGGAGTAGTAACTCCGGCTACAAAGCCCCTCATCACGACAAGGCGGGAACTTATATGAGGGGGTACCACTCCTAGCACAACCATTTATGCTTATTTGGAGTAGTATCATTACTAGATTTTTTTTATTTAAAAAAGTCATACTTCTGGTTTAAAACAAAGTCTCTTGAAAGTTGTAAGAGAATCAGTTTTCGTTAACTTCTTTATAAAATTACTGAAACGTTGTCTCATTAGGGTAATGTAAATGCATTAAGGGAAGTAACGTTAAATAAGATTTGCTTCTGGTAATTAATGTAACTACTTTTGATTCTTGTCAGTAAGTTATTAAATGAGTTACTTCTTAGTATCCTCTCTTATTATAAATAATTTATTATAAATAAGAGAGGATACTAAGATGTCAGTTCGAATTTATTCGTCACGTTTTGTTTTCCATAGTGTTGTGATGGTGTCCGTCTGCCAATTCATCCAGTGGGTTTCGAGATAGGGTTGCCACCCTCATTTTATAATAAAGTACTGCACGTTTATACATACATATATATATATATATATATATATATATATATATATATATATATATATATATATATATATATATATATATATAAAAACTGTACGCCCGATTCTTCAACGAAAGTAAAATTCAACCCCTGACCAAACCATTAAAACTTACTTGGAGTAGTAGTGTAAATAGTGGAGTCTGTGGACTTACCGCCTTGTTGGAATGCTCAGTAGCCGCTCGGAGTCAGAAAACTGGCAGTGTTTCAATCCCGTGCCTAGGAAAGCACGTAAAATCACTGTTCCTGCGATGATCTCTCTCCGGCCGGGTCGATTTGCTGTCCTATCGGACTATGAGAGTGAGGGAATAGAGAGTGGACCTGTGTTTGCACACACACTGATGCACTATGATCCTCTCCTTCGCAGATGGCTAATCTTCCAACGTCAACGTCCAACTTCGACCGAGAGGTCAATCGACGGATTCAACTCGGCTGGGCAGCGTTCGGGAAATTACGATATATCTTCTCGTTAGGTATACCTCAATCTCTAAAAACTAGATTGTACAACCACCGCGTGTTGCCAGTGATGACTTACGGATCTGAGACGTGGTCCTTCACTGCTGGCCGTATGAGGACGCTCAAGTTCGCTCAGCGAGCTATGGAGGGGGCTATGCTCGGAGTTTCTCTGCGTGATAGACTCAGAAATGATGATATCCGCAGGAAAACCAGAGTGACCGTCATAGCCCAACGGATTAGGAAGCTAAAGTGGCAATGGGCCGGCCATATAGCTCGAAGAACCGATAACCGATGGGGAAGAAAGGTTCTCGAGTGGCAGCCTCGTACCGGTAGGCGTAGTGTAGGGCGACCCCCCACTAGATGGAGTGACGACCTGGTAAGATATGCAGGAAGTCATTGGATGCAGGTGGCTCAGGAACGTGCTTTGTGGTATTACTTGGGGGAGGCCTATGTTCAGCAGTGGACTTGTGTAGGGCTGTAATGATGATGATGATGATGATTGTTATGTTATAAGTAAACGTAACCGTGATTAATAAGAGTTAGTAAGTAGACATGTAAAAATTTTGATGGTATTATTCGATGCTTGTTAACACATTTCAAGGATCACTTCTTTTGTATGTATGACCTCTATTAGATTCAATCCCTAACGATCAATGTCGGCAACGGCGTGCTTTGATTGCAATAAACTAAAGTAGGTCAAATATACGGCTATCTTACATTTAAATATACTTTATGATTAAATAAACAATCTTACATTGATTTATATTTATTGAAACGGTGCTTGTTTGTAACATAAACATACTTTGTTGTATATGCTTTTTTGCGTCATGGATTGTTGGACATGATAAAAGCTTTATTTTTTTACCATTACTCACTACGCTGGGCAGGCGGATTGGTGAGTGCAACTACAAGACTTCGAAAATACGAAACACGAATACAACTAAAGCATATATGATTAATCCAATGACTTTGCCTGAGTAGTTACCGTCCTTTTACCTGCTGTGTTACGGTCTAAAAGATATAGAGAACCAGTATAACTACAAGCTGTAGCTTTCTTTGTTTGTAGTTGGTTGCAATGGTCCATGGAACGCAGGAAGGTTTGGTCAGGGGTTGAATTTAACTTTCGTTGAAGAATATTTTCTTGATGGGTGTCTACGACGAGAATTGGCAATATGAGTCTGAAGTCAATATATATATATATATATATATATATATATATATATATATATATATATATATATATATATATATATATATATATATATATATATAAAACTGTACGCCCGATTGACTTCAGACTTATATTGCCAATTCTCGTCGTAGACACCCAACAAGAAAATATTCTTCAACGAAAGTAAAATTCAACCCCTGACCAAACCATTAAAACTTACTTGGAGTAGTAGTGTAAATAGTGGAGTCCGTGGACTTACCGCCTTGTTGGAATGCTCAGTAGCCGCTCGGAGTCAGAAAACTGGAATCCCGTGCCTAGGAAAGCACGTAAAGCCACTGTTCCTGCGATGATCTCTCTCCGGCCGGGTCGATTTGCTGTCCTATCGGACTATGAGAGTGAGGGAAAAAGAGAGTGGACCTGTGTTTGCACACACACTGATGCACTATGATCCTCTCCTGCGCAGATGGCTAATCTTCGTTAAGACTGACCACTGTGACTGAGATTCAGTCTGGAGAACATAATGGGCTGATAAAGTAAAAGAAGAGGAAAAATTATCCGGGATGGAAGTACGCTTGACGATAACATAACTTTGTTTTATATCACTTGCATGTTAGTCTTCCACCACGCACAGTCAATTCCAATTTTCGGTCCAATGTTCTAAGTGGCATGACCTAAATGTTCTTTCAAATTAGCTCAAATCTATTATGCAAACAAAATAAAAGTACTAAAGTGAGTGGGATTTCATTTAGTATTATCTCAAATTGTAATCCGCCGTTTTCTATTGAACACGTTTGAGAGAAAGCGACCAAAGGTTATTTTATTAAATTGAAAACAGTTCTATATAATTGGAATCGTAGCAATAAAAATTAGACATTTTAATTTATGTCTTTTTTGATATGAATAATATGACAAAAATTGAGGCGGGGGGGGGGGAGGAAGTATCTGAAGACCGAAAGAATCGAGCTTATTTTTATGTCTAAAAGTATGTGAGTAAGCATCACAGCCTTACTAGGTGTTAGACCCCTAGTCTCTTAAGACTCCTTACTGCCTAGGTTTGTCTGTGTGGTATCATCCTCTTACCAATTTCCGAAGTCAAATAGCAGTGTTTGCTAAGTTTTGGTCAAAAGAGTAAAGTAAGTGAGTATAATTACTACCTTTGTTCAGTGTTGGCTCAGTCACACGTTACTTATCCAGACGGAATTTTAGGTAAAAAAAATCCTACAACGTAGAGAAACTTACTATCACTGGGTATACGGGGACTGTAAGTTCAATTGTCGCTTAAGTTTTATACAAGAAACTAACATTTGTCGCCGAGTAGTTGTATTCCAGTTATAAGAGGTTAGTAAAACGAGCAGTGAGGCATTTCACCTTAGTACTTTGGGGTGATAACGCATCTGTAGACTTCTGTGCTGAAGTTATTTGCAGGTGTCTACTGGTCACATTCAGGAATTAAGAAAGTTCCAGAAATACCATTGAAAAGCAGTTTTTATATTAGAACCAGAACCGAAACAGAAATCTAAAAAATGAAAACAGTTAGGCACCTTTACTTTATCTGGTAGAAAATGCCATATGGCATTAAGTCCGGCGTTTGTGACTTTAGTACAATAAAGTGAAAATAAATAAATAAGAAAACAAGTTCAAGCCTGTTTGATTTCAAATAGTGAGAGTCAACATATAATATTTTCGATTAAAAGATGTGCAATTATAAAGTGCCATGTCTCTATGCTACGATCGAAGTAATGATATAAAAATAAAACTAAACTAAAGCGAGGGCTTACGCCTTCAATTGCAAGCTTCTTGGGTAAACAGTTGTACTTATTTCATGAACACAAAAATGAATCTGGAGTTTTAGCAAGTGACAATAACCGCAGGTTTAAATTTTTAGGTATTTTGAAACTGGTATAGTAATTGGAAAACCGGAATATATTATTGTAACATAAACGAAGACCGTAACAAAATTTTGAACCGCCTTTCAGTTACTGGCCACTTTTTATCACAGCTCGTTAGTCACTTGAATTTTATAAAAAATGTAGATCTAAAAAAATTGAACAAGCAATTATCATTTTGAAATTGCGTGCGCCGTCTATAACTGGAGGCAATTTAAAATAACTGGTTTAATGAGCACCCGCAGCATGTTTCATTCCGAAATGTGTAGTCGCATTGCAACATGCTACATTTGCTGAGTTGTTGACTAGTACTTTTCATTTCTGTTTACTTTTACTCAAGGTCATTAACAACACACTGAATTTTGAATTATGGCACCTTTACTAACCAATTAGAAATAATGTACGGTAATTAATTTCTAACATAAACGTCCAGTTTGACCAGTTTGCTCGGATAATGATATGGTAAGTTAAAAATAATAGATACTTTCAATAAGTATTATTTATAATCGATATTGAATAAAAAAGTTCCTGTTTCTATTCCTGTTTCATATTGCTCTAAGTACCGACAACCGATGGGGATGAAAGTTTCTCGAGTAGCAGCCTCGTACCGGTAAGCGAAATGTAGGGCGGTGCTCCACTAAATGGAGTAACGACTATGCAGGAAGTCGATGGATGCAGATGACTCAAGACTGTATGGACTTCTAAATGGCTGTAATGATGATAACGATGAAGAAGTTCAGAGAAGTGCTAATAAGAAACCTCTTAAGCTATTGTACAGTTATAGAGTTCGAGTACATATTCACGTTGAAAAGAAATCAATTCATGAGAGCAGCTACGGACTATTTGTAACTGTTTTACTGCGCGTCACTCAAACTTGGCCTCACTGAAATAAATTTAGGATAATTAACTTTGAGATTAAACCTTATGGTAATTAGCTTAGCTTCTGAGCCGTGGTAGCTGAGGCCTAAGCGCTCGCTGTAATTTTTTTATAGCAGAGGGGGCAAACGAGCATGCGGCTCTCCTGGTGGTAAGTGACTACTACCACCCATGAACAACTGCAACACCAAAGGAATCGCAGGTGCGTTGCTAACCTTTTAGAAAGGAGTAAGATCTTTTCTTGAAGGTCCCTAAGTCGTATCGGTCCGGAAAAATCGCCTGTGGTAAACTAATCCACAGAACGTTCGTACGCGGAAGAAAACCCATAGTGAAACGTACAGTAGTTGACCGCCGAGCATTCAGATCGTGTGGATGGTATCGAGAGTTTTGGCGCGATAAAAGTGTGTACGAAGTGCGGTGGTCTTGATCTACAAGAAAGGTGACAACGCTCTCTTTAAGATCTACAGACTAATATCCCCTCTGAGCCACGTTTACGTGCTTGTTTCGAGTCGTTACGAATCGTCTCGCACGCAGACCCGACAACTTTCAGCCTCCCGAACAAACCAGTTTCCGAAAATGCTTCAGTACCATAGAGCAAATACATACTCTTCGGCAGATTGCACAGAAGATCGAAGAGTACAATCTGCGGTGATACAGTCCCTTAAGCGGTGCCAAGTTAATTGTCGGTATATCGAAGTGTTGAAGTGTTTGTACAGTATAGCGAGCTATAGAGAGGGCTATGCTAGGGGTTTCATTGCGTGATGAACTTAGAAATGAGGATGTCCGCAGTAGAACCAGATTGACCGACGTAGCCCAACATATTAGTAAGCTGAAGTGGCAATGGGCCTGCCATATATCTCGAAGAATCGACAACCGTTGGGGAAAAAGTTTCTCGAGCGGCGGCCTCGTACCAGAAGGCGTAGTGTAGGGTGACCCCCCACTAGATGGAGTGACGACCAGGTAAGACATGCAGGAGTTCGATGGATGCAGGTGGCTCAGGGCCGTGCTTTGTGGCATTTCTTGGGGGAGGCGTTTGTTCAGGGGTAGACTTGTAAAGGGCTGTAATGATGATGATGACGAAAGTCTTAATACTGAATTCAATAGCTCTACTAGATCTATAGGGTGAGATGGGTTTAGTATTGATATAAATTTACTTTTTTATTACGAGATAGATAGTTAAAAGCAAGTGTTTGTTGTACCTAGAGAGTTAAATAATGCAAAATAATAATATATTTCATGTGCGTAATATTGCATAAATCATAATAATATATGGAGTGTTTAATGTTACCTCTCATTACGAAATGGATTATCGTCCACAGCAAATAGTAAATTGAGACAGGAAAATTACGCGCGAAATTTTCCGTACTCCGACTTAAATTAAATTGCTTCTGAAACTTGTGGTTTATTTGGTACGATTATATAATAATTAAAAACCTCCGAGCTTAACAAGAGTATAGTGAGTATAGTCATTTCGAGAAATTGACTGGATTTCTAATTTTTTTTCTTGTCATGTAGTGACGGCGCAAGGAAATTTACTACCCTTTATCAAACCGCGGGTTTTAGTAAAAGGCGACTGAAAAAAATGGAACCAGGAGGTAGGCAGCAGTATCTTCATGATAACGAATAAAAATAAAATTGTGTTGATATTTGATTGGATTTTCATAAAAAGTTCGCTACGATGATTCTTAACACTATATTTTTAATTTTTGCTTTGCTTTTAAAACATTATCCCCTAGAATTTTCTGTTGTGTCATGAAGACACTCCACATATAAAAATGGACAAAATCAAGACCCAGAAGAATTATTTGTGGGCAGTACAACATATGTACCGTTCAAAATCTAAATATGTAGCCCAGCAATGCTGAGGCCAAACGCTTTTTAACCAAAAAGGAAACTGAACTTACAGTCCACGTGACGGTAAGTAGCTACTGCGTTCCATGGACCATTGCAACCAACTACAAACAAAGAAAGCTACAGCTTGTAGTTATACTGGTTCTCTATATCTTTTAGACCGTAACACAGCAGGTAAAAAGGACGGTAACTACTCAGGCAAACTCATTGGATTAATCATGTATGCTTTAGTTGTATTCGTGTTTCGTATTTTCGAAGGCTTGTAGTTGCACTCACCAATCCGCCTGCCCAGCGTAGTGAGTAATGGTAAAAAAATAAAGCTTTTATCATGTCCAACAATCCATGACGCAAAAAAGCATATACAACAAAGTATGTTTATGTTACAAACAAGCACCGTTTCAATAAATATAAATCAATGTAAGATTGTTTATTTAATCATAAAGTATATTTAAATGTAAGATAGCCGTATATTTGACCTACTTTAGTTTATTGCAATCAAAGAACGCCGTTGCCGACATTGATCGTTAGGGATTGAGTCTAATAGAGGTCATCCATACAAAAGAAGTGATCCTTGAAATGTGATAACAAGCATCGAATAATACCATCAAAATTTTTACATGTCTACTTACTAACTCTTATTAATCACGGTTACGTTTACTTATAACATAACAATCATCATCATCATCATCATCACAGCCCTTACAAGTCCACTGCTGAACATAGGCCTCCCCCAAGTAATACTACAAAGCACGGTCCTGAGCCACCTACATCCAACGACTTCCAGCATATCTTACCACTCCATCTAGTGGGGGTCACCCTACACTACGCCTACCGGTACGAGGCTGCCACTCGAGAACCTTTCTTCCCCATCGGTTATCGGTTCTTCGAGCTATATGGCCGGCCCATTGCCACTTCAGCTTACTAATCCGTTGGGCTATGTCGGTCACTCTGGTTTTCCTGCGGATATCATCATTTCTGAGTCTATCACGCAGAGAAACTCCGAGCATAGCCCTCTCCATAGCTCGCTGAGCGACCTTGAGCGTCCTCAAAGGGCCACAGTGATGGACCACGTCTCAGATCCGTAAGTCATCACTGGCAACACGCACTGGTTGTACAATCTAGTTTTTAGAGATTGAGGTATACCTGACGAGAAGATATATCGTAATTTCCCGAACGCTGCCCAGCCGAGTTGAATCCGTCGATTGACCTCTCGGTCGAAGTTGGACTTACCTAGTCGGACTATTTGTCCCAGGTAAACGTATTCGTCAACAACTTCGAGCATAGTGCTCCCAACAACTACCGGCATAGGTGTGACATGGATATTAAACATGATCTTTGTTTTGTTCATGTTCATCTTAAGACCTATCCGTTGGGAGGCACCATTGAGGTCATTGAGCATAGTGCTAAGATCCTCCAGGGATTCTGCCATAAGGACTATATCATCGGCAAATCAAAGGTGAGTGATGTACTCGCCATTGATGTTAATATCGTATCCTTTCCAGTCCAGTAGCTTGAAAACGTCTTTCAACGCAGCGGTGAAGAGTTTCGGGGATATAACGTCACCCTGTCTTACACCTCTCTGCAGTTGGATAGAATTCGAACTCTGGTTCTGTACTCGGATAGCCATCGTAGCCCTACTGTACAAACACTTCAGCACTTCGATATACCGACAGTCAACTTGGCACCGCTGAAGGGACTGTAGCACCGCCCAAATTTCGACGGAATCAAAGGTTTTCTCATAGTCCACATACGACAGGCAAAGTGGCAGATTGTACTCTTCAGTCTTCTGTACAGTCTGCCGCAGGGTATGTATGTGGTGTATGGTACTGAAGCCTTTTCGGAAACCGGCTTGTTCGGGAGGCTGGAAGTCGTCGAGTCTGCGTTCGAGACGATTCGTAATGACTCTCGGAAACAGCACGTAGACGCGGCTCAGAAGGGAAATCGGTCTGTAGTTCTTCAAGAGAGCGTTGTCGCTTTTCTTAAAGAAAAGGACCACCGCATTTCTGCTCTACGCCTCTGGATTAGTGCCACCATGGAGGACGGAATTGAAGAGCTTCTGAAGGACTTCAAGTACCGGTGTTCCACCCGCTTTCAGAAGCTCCGCTGTAATTCCATCATCGCCTGGGGCCCTGGCATTTTTAAAGTGCTGGAGAGCCACTCTAATCTCGCTCAGACTGACGTCCGGGAAATCATCGGAATAGTGTCGGGTAAGACTTGCTCTTGGATCGTTACTCACACTTGCGTGTGGCTCCAACGATGATGTGTACAGCTGCCCATGGAACCTCTCAATCTCTCTTAAAATCTCAGGTGTCCCGGAAACGATGCTGCTACACTCAGTCTTCAGCTTTGACAGTTGGCTCTTACTGGCAGACAGATCTCTGGCAAAGACTTTGGAGCCCTGGTTCCGCTCGATCGCTTCTTTAATACGAGCAGTATTAAAGTTGCGTAAGTCTCGCCGCATGCATTTGGAGATCTGTCTGTTCAGTTGTCTGTATGCTGTCAAATCTGTTGACGATTGCAGCCTCATCTCTCGTCTAACAGCCATGAGATTAAGAGTGTGAGCGAAGAGTTTTTGTGTTCTTCTGCGGCGGATCTTGCAGAACATAGCTCCGACCGCATGGACAGTTTCCACCAGCTTGTCATTCATATCGCCCACTGCATTGCAATCTTGTAGGTACTGAAAGCGGTTACGTAACTCGAGCTGAAAGTTTTCGGGATTCTCGATTAGAGCACGAGGGGGACGGAGCGTTGTCTTCATTAGACGAGACCTCTCCAACTTAACATTTAGGTTCAGTGTGCCTCTAACCATTCGGTGATCGCTGCCGGTTTTCACCCTTGCGATCACTGAGACATCACTGAACAGTTGGTGTCTGGTCGTCATAATGAAGTCAATCTCATTTTTTGTCGAACCGTCGGGGCTCGACCAGGTCCACTTCCTGTGGGGCCGCTTCTGGAAGAAAGAGTTCATCATAAAGAGTTCCTCTTTCTCCATAAAGTCGGCCAGCTGCTGGCCCCTTCGGTTCCGTTGTCCTACTCCAAATTTCCCTAAATACAGCTCACCGTTTTCTCTTGTGCCTAGTTTTCGTTGAAGTCTCCCATCAACACCGTGTAGTGGGTTTTGGAGGAATGCATGGCTTTGGAAATATCCTCATACATTTCCTCCACCTCCTCATCGGGATGTGCCGAGGTTAGTGCGTAAACCTATATGACCTTCAGCGAATACCGTTTGTTGATTCTGAGTACCAGGTACGCGACCCTCGTCGACACACTCCCAATCTTTACAACGTTGCTGACGAGAGACTTGTGGACGATAAATCCGACACCTCCTTGGGACAGATGGTCGCCCTCCCGATGATAGAACAAGTTGCCGGATTCGAGAATCACCGTGTCCTCCACCTCTCTTCGGTCCTCGGATAATCCTATAATATTCCAGCGCAACTTGTCTATCTCTTCTTTCAACTCCAGGATCTTCTAGTCAGTCCTCAGGTTGCGTGCGTTAAATATTGCCAGGTCGAGTCGTCGTAGGTGGCAACCGAACCTCCACCGGAGATTCTTAGCACCCCCTGCCCCGCCGTTACCATGGTCGCTACCGTAGCTAGGAATAGCGGGGCCGCCGGGGACTGGGGGCCGTCCATTTAATTACACATTGTTCATGGGGGGTATATTGCCATAGTTGCCACGCTTGGCGAGCGGGTTGGTAACCGCAGTTTTTTTTTTGTCGTACAATTGCTGTTATCAGGAAGATGCTGCTGCCCATCTCCTGCCTGTTTCCCTCAGTCGCCTTTTACGACACCCATGGGAAGATATGGGGTAGTGGATATTCTTAATCGCCACTACACAACATAACAATCATAATTCAATAATTGATAGAATCAGGCGTTACTTTGCAGAAATCCATTATAATAAAGATATTAAAACTTATTTTGTAACCATCCGCACAATTAAATAAAATGATGTTTCTTCCCTAGTTTGAAGAGCACCTCCCGCCCTCCCTCAATTGCGTACACTAATCCCGTCACCACCAATCCCAGCAACACTACTAACAACGCCACTACTCCCAACACCAATATTCTAGGAAAGACACGCCATCGACGATATTACGACACGTGTTTCGGCTCTACTACTCTTATACTAATATCTTTATTAATCATAATTCAGTGAAAAAGCTACAAATTTATTAGAAGCAAGGTTGGAAGATGGAAAATTTCGGGCGTAATTTTCTTGTCTTACTCTACTGTTTGTAAAATTACCCCAACGATCGTATATCCATGAAAATATTTCATGAAAATACATTATTGCGGAGGATAATTCATTATGTAAAGAGAGGAAACATAATATATATTCATTATAATATGGTTATTAATAAAGGTTATTATACTGTTAAATAGTCCATAATTATAATAATATATGTGAGGTTATCCACCACGATGTTTCTAAAGGTTTTTATATTTAATTGTACAATAATTGTGAATTAATGAAAGAATTACATTTATATTTCTAAATAACAGTTTTTTTTTAAATTAGTGATGAAACAACCCCAGAGAGTAATTAATATAACTGCGTTGGGGTCTTTTTCTCTTAAATTAAATAATTTTTCTGGTAATCTATTCTATTCATTCTATTTCAATGTAATATTTTCTGTTCTTTACTATTCTTTTCACTACACTTCTTTTTAATACTATTCAAAACAACTGAATGTCAGCTGCGTTGTGTTTTGCTGCACTAAAACTAAAGGCTTTACAAAAGCATTTTGATATGCCTTTAGCCAACCGTTATACAGTGTAAACATCATAATGGTTATGAAATTCCAATACTAGGCTGCACTAAAAGTATCGGGAATGGAATATTTCCACTGTTCCTATCATATTAAAATCTTTTTAATTGAAAACTCCTTGCCTTTAAAAATCGAATACCATTTATTTATTTAAAAAAAAGATTCTCGGTCTTGTCACAAGGTTTTGTCAAACTTGTTTAGTCGTTGAGAAAATGGAATTGACTCGAGAAAATTCAAGAGCGATGATTTATTATGACATTCGAAGTCGTTTAACACAAAAACAGTGTGTTGACCGGATAATTTCTGCATTTGGTGATGAAGCCCCATCCAAAACCACAATTTATCGCTGGTTTGCTGCATTTCAACGTGGACGTGTCAAGCTCAGTGATGATCCTCGTCAAGGTCGTCCAATGAGTCACCCAGAAAACGTTGATGCTGTGCGTAAGCTGATTGAGGAAGATCGACATGTGACATACCGCGAAATTCAGGCAACTTTAGACATTGGCATGAGTCAAATACAAATAATCTTGCATGAACAATTAGGTGAAAAAAGTTGTTGTCCCGATGGATACCGCATTCGCTCTGTGAAGAGCAAAAAGCGGCTCGCGTTACTTGGTGCGTCAGAACTCTCGAAAGATTCCACGCAGGATCCTCAAATGCTGTATACAATATCGTATCAGATGACGAATCCTGGATATATGCGAACGAACCCGAAACAAAAAACAAGACACGAGTTTGTGAGTTCGAAAATGAGTTAAAGCCAACAAAAATTGTTCGTTCACGGAGTGTTGCAAAAAAAATGGTGCCCAGGTTTGTCTCCAAAACCGGCCATGTTACGATTATTCCTCTTGAGGGACAAAGAACGGTTAATGTAGAATGGTATGCTAGTATTTGTTTACCAGAGGTCGTTTCTGAACTCCGTAAAGAGAACTGCAACCACCGCATCATCCTTCATCGCGACAATGCGAGTTCTCACACCGCACACAGAACAAAAGAGTTTTTAGAGCAAGAAAACATAGAATTATTAGACCATCCGCCGTACAGCCCCGACCTAAACCCTAATGATTTCTATACTTTCCCTAAAATAAAGAATAAATTGCGTGAACAGAGATTTTCATCACCTGAAGAAGCTGTGGACGCCTACAAAACGGCCATTTTGGAGACCCCAACTTCCGAATGGAATGGTTGCTTTACTGATTGGTTCCATCGTATGGAATAATGTGTCAAATTTCGCGGAGAATACTTCGAAAAGCAATAAATACATTTTTAATTAGTAATGTTGTGCCACTTCCTTGATTCCCGAAATTTTCGTATGACAAACTTACCTCCAGTATGTAGTGCTGCTAGTTTAGCACTAGCCAGGGTATATGTGCAGGGAGTCAGGATTCAGGTAATTCCTACGGACGCCAACAGCTCAATACGCCAAAAAGTGGTAAAAAAGAGTGGTTTGGAAGAAGATGATGCTCCGAATCGAGTTGGATCCATAGATAGAACTTTTTGTCAAATTTGGACTTATCTAGTCAGACAATTTCTCATAATAAAAACCTGATTAGAATAAAAGCAGTAGTCTTAAATCAAAACATATCATCAGTTTGAAATTGGAATATATGATACTGTCGACCTAAAATCCCAGTTTGTGTGCAATGTGATTCTAAACTAATTGCCTAAGGGTGAGGATTCGACGTAAAAGCTCGATAACGTGTTAACTACTCGCCGATATAACTTCTACAGTCCGCAATATATTTGAAGCTGATGCTCATTTAGGTTATTTTTATAAATAAATTAAATTTAAGTGTCTGTCTGTAATATATACGAACAAATAGTGAGCAATGCCAAAATGCCCAGTGGGATCTTGGATGGATTTTGGACAAAAAAAATCGAAAAAAAACGTATAATTTGTAACGTAAATGGTCTTTGAATATCCTTATTCTAAAGAACGCTACGTTAAAAGATCCTATCCAGGCGAAAACAGAGGCGTATCACTAGTTCTAAATAAATAGGTGTAATCGATCACTATTGGAGTTGATTTAAATGACGTTAATATAGTGAATAAAAATTGGTTCAAAACAATAAAAGCAGGTTCAAACTTTAAGACCTTGCTAATTTACATTTTTGTCATTTAGATTGACATTTCTTTTGCTTTACTAATAATTTTAATTTATTAGTTAAAGTTACTAGTCTTTGTGTAGTTTAACTATCTTATTAAGCCAAAGCAGAAGAGAGCCGCTAGTTGATGATAAAAATGTAACTAAATTTATACGTGGAAGAGCCATGCCGCAGCTATAATACGTTTGTATTATATAATACGGCTCGACCGCGGAAGGACGATGCTCTCAGAGAATACAAGCGTAAATTAGCAGCTTAATGCTGCTGTGTTTGGTACGGTGAGTGTAAAAAACCGTGACCCTTTTTACTGAAAACGAGGCATTCCATCTTATGCCTCAGGGGTAACCACGCATCTGCATTTTGATTCTTAATCGAGTATAAATATAGATATCTATAGACCACAGTATCCACTTACCATCAGATAGACCATGTACTCGTTTGTTACTCTTATTCTTTAAAACAAACAGCGAGCCACACAAAGCACTACGGATATATCTTTAAAATAAACGCTGATATTACTTTCTTTGTATGATACACGTATGAACCCCTTCAAGAGTCAGGTTATAGTTTTTTTTAAGTGCCAATTATTAGGGTCTTAAACCGAAGGTTACCCGATACTGGCAGGCGTTAATGAACTATGATATCTTTTTAGTTTGGTATGCCACCTATATATAAAACTTATACATATCGAATTGATATGAAATAAGCTCTTTCATTCTACTTTATAAATATTCAATTCTACTTTTATCTCACACATTCAGGGTATGATATGGAGCAGTGGGTATACATACACGGCCACTACACGGTTACTTAATATTAATGTATTCTTATAAGTGGTGTACAGCCTTATAAATCGTTTCAATTATTCAACAAGAGAATGAAAAGGAAGACGAATTTAAGAAGCTCATCCTAAAGCTGCCGCAAATCCAACGTATAAAGCTTATTATAATAACAGGCTTTCTTTTAAGTAGATCACTTTGAGGGAACGAGTATCTTACTTCCTGCTTAGAAATAATAAAAATAAATCAAAAAGTTCTGACATGGAAAATAAATATTTATCATATAAACATGCGACCGACTCATCGATATATACACTAGCTTTCGCCTATGATATCGCCTGCGTGGAGTTTGAAAAACGAAATAATTTTGAAAAACCACAGCCAATATGTAATACCTAGGTAGAAAGCATAAGGTTTATTTTTATAAAAATGTTAATTTAAAAAAATGTTACTAACCACTGTAGATATTCCTTGTCCGAAATGAATAAATTATTATTAATATTAATTTCATAGAGGTAATTACATAATTTCGTTCCAAATTTATCCCACGGGAACCGGGCATTTTCCGGGATAAATTATCTCTATGCAACGTCCGTTGCCCGGTTGATTCGTGAAAGAAGGACAAAATAACAAACATATTCGCATTATTATATTATATTATAATATTAGCAGACATAGAAACTTCTAAGGGATTTGGAGGCAATGAATTAGAATTTGAAATGATGTTAAAATGTACGCTACCTTTTTTCGTCGTCGCACTTGTAGCCAATTTTTGGAATTAAATTGTCCAATTACGAGCACTTATATTATAATAAGGTGGAAGGCAAATATAAGTCATATTTTGTAAATAAATCTAAACATTTATTGGATATTATACACATTATAAATGTCGCAGAAATCTGCCTTCCTGACACGTTTTAGTTACTATACCAATGTACAGGAAAACAAAACCAAATAATCAAATATGCATAATAGAAAAAAATGTGCGATATATCATTCTTCAATTATTTTATATTCAAGTAGGTTTAATAATAATAATAATGCAGCCCCGAGGGTGAAACGTTACAATAAAACGTTATCGTAGGTAAACTTGCCGGTTTTTTTTAATACCATACTAAATTTTTTCATCACTACGTCGATAAAGAAGTTTCACTTCAAATAGCTTTAACTTGAGGCGAGCATGGACAGAAATATCGTATTTGCTCAAATCCTGGGTAGGGCAAAAAATAATTGAATTTTTCTGTCAAAAAATACTTGTTGCTGCATAGAACTCACTTCCAGATTCCAGATTCCAGAGACACAAAAAAGTAATAAAATAAAAATAAGAGATAGATTAACGGATAGCGTGCATTAAAATTAGAAATAATGTCAACTTATGCACTGAAAAGACAACATACTTTACTTAGATCAATGACCATAAATAAAAGGTGGACTAGAAAGGGGTAGAGAGACAAATAGTGTTCGTGTCGTGCCAAATGTCTTCAGTTTTTCAAAAGTCTTGTTACATTTGTTACATTACCGCTATTAGATAAATTACTTAATATTTTCGTATTCTTCTCATTTAAATAATTTATCATTTTGCATATAATTTGGTCATAATATATCTATAATAATATGTATGTATTTACATCAGTTTTTGTATACCTCTCTCTCTCTCTCTAATTTTACGATTCCTCGCATCAGTTCTTTACGCAGAGGTTGTCTGGAAGACATCATTTTAAATTGTACTCTACTCGTTTTCTGTATTTTGGTGTACAATAAGGAATAAATAAATCAATATTTGCATTTAAGATAACACGGCATATATCCTCAAGCGAAAGTTTATTATGAAGATCATGTCTGGATCCAAAATTAAGAAACTATGAGTTTGGGCCGGAAATTAAGAAACTATGTATTAGCCACATCGACCTACTCAAGTTAAATCAAATAAAAAGATTAAAACTTATTTAAAACGTATTATTAATATCTATTACGTCTGATAATAAAAAC
Source organism: Parnassius apollo (assembly GCA_907164705.1). Lineage (NCBI taxonomy): Eukaryota > Metazoa > Arthropoda > Insecta > Lepidoptera > Papilionidae > Parnassius > Parnassius apollo. Next base: position 40,071 of record CAJQZP010001568.1, on the reverse strand, counting down.
AGAAAAATAAAGAAACTTTCCTCTCTCGTTGTCTAGTCATACATAAACACTCTATCATAATAATGTACCATTAATTTATTACCATTAATTTGTAAGTATTTTAAGTAAGACATCTTTACGTGAAATCGTTGACACAACGTTTTGCTTTGTTACTCCTTGGTATTCTAAAATACGGGACGTAGTAGTAGTACTGTAAGCACTCGGCCACGTGGTTTCTTTATTTTTTTTAAACTAGCGACGCGCCGTGGCTTCGCCTGGATAGGGTCAATTAATTTAGTTTTATTTAGATTTAAGATAATTAAAGAAAATGCAAGAGAAATAAAAAGATTAATTTTCGTTTTTTCAAAAAAACTTTGTTGCAAAAAATTTTTTAATGCTTATACGTGGAAGAGCCATGCTGCAATTACGTTGGTAGTATAGTTGTAGCACGAATGGGTCGGCTCAACCGGGGAAAGACCACGCTCTCACTGAATGCTAGCGTAAAATAGTAGCTTAATGCTGTTGTGTTTCGCGAGTGTAGAGTAGAGAATCGTAGATCCTTTTTACTGGAAACGAAGCATGCCACCTTAGTCCTCACGGGTGATAATGCATCTACATTTTGATTCCTAATCCAGGATAAATGTAGATGTCTATGGGCCACAGCAACCACTTACCATCAGGTGGAATGGAAGCTCGTTTGTCAGCCTATCCTATAAAAACCGTTCTTTTGGATAAAATATACCATAGATCCCTCCAGACACTGCTATCCAATTGTTCGTAAGCCGTTGTCGTTCTCCTCCAGAGAACGCGTCTCGATCTTCGACTTCTGACTGTCAGTTTTTGCCTGCGACACGACTCGCTCACATTTACTCCGAGCCCTGTCACCGCCATTTTTTTCATGTCTTAATAGATATTTGCAATACATGTCTTAATAGCTTGCAAATATAAGGCACTTATTTCGATGTAACACACATACACTTCAATTTTATTTATATGTATGTATAACCTAAATCAGCGTCGGCTTCAAATATATTGCAGACTGTGGAATTTTTGGCGGTAATTATTTAACTCGTTATCGAGCTTTTACCTTGACTCCTCGCCATTAGGCAGTTAGTTCGGAATCAGGTTGCTCATAAACTGGGACTTCAGGTCGACAGCATCATATATTCTAATTTCAAACTGGTGACATGCTTTGATCTTCGAGATTACTAGACTCATTTCTAAGATTATTAGACTCTTTTTTATTATAAGTAAGTTTTTTTTTTAAATGTACAAATATTTCTGAATAAATAAGTCCGACCTGACGACTTCTATCGACAGGTCCAACTCAGCTCGGAACATCTTCATCTTACAAACCACACTTTTCTCTTATCACACAATTTCTCGCCCCATCATTCAGAGTCAGCACAAATATAGATCCGAATTACCACATTTCTGCTGCATTTATATTACTATGAGAATAGTTATGATGATATTTGATCCTTGTCAACACATTTCAAGGATCTTACCCAACTGAACTTCCTTTGTATCTATGACCTCTTTACATTTAATCGCTAACGATCAGTGTTAACGAAAGTGTGCTTTGATTGCAATAAACTAAAGTAGGTTAAAAATACGGCCATCTTGAATTTAAATATACTTTAAGCTAAAATAAACAGTCCTATGTTGATTTATATTTTTTTGAAATGACCTTTTAGTAATGATTTCTTATATTTACGCGAACACTATACATTGATTAAAACTACTTTTACGGATTTTATCGCGTTTTATTTATATTAATTTTAATACCCGACGTTTCGGGTGCTTTCCAGCACCCATGGTCACGGGGGATTGAGGTGACTGACGTCCCGATGTCAAAGTTAACCCGGAGTACCTTCAGCTTTTTAATTATTGTCTTTGGTCCGATCTACGCAGAATGAACTAACTGTATTTTGAAGTCTTGCAGTGGCATGCTTGGGTTTAGTTTTAATTTTATTAATTATATTAATAATCGAGGATCGATGTAGATGTCTATGGGCCACAGCAACCACTTACATCATCATCCTATCTTATAAAAAAAGTGGAAAAATTGCGATTTGTCTTCAGAAAAAGGTAAGACGGTCGTACCTACATAGGCAAACTCATTTTATTAATCATGTATGCTTTAGTAGAAGTCGTGCTTGATAGTTTCGAAGAATTGAGTCTGCACTCAACCATCCGCCTACTCGCGTAGTGAGTAGTAGCAAATCTTTTATTATATCCAACAATTCAGTTCTAACAATCCAGGACTCAAAAAAGCAATCACAACAAAGTAAGTTTATGTAACACTAAAATGTCATTGATTAAAACTAGTTTTACGGATTTTATCGCGTTTTGTTTATATTAATTTTAATACCCGACGTTTCCGGTGCTTTCCAGCACCCATGGTCACGGGGGACTGAGGTGACTGACGTCCCGATGTCAAAGTTAACCCGGAGTACCTTCAGCTTTTTAATTATTGTCTTTGGTCCGATCTACGCAGAATGAACTAACTGTATTTTGAAGTCTTGCAGTGGCATGCTTGGGTTTAGTTTTAATTTTATTAATTATAGGATCCCAAGCAGGTGGTAGCACCCAGCCTCCTTCTCTATTGAAATTAGGATGTTTTTTAATTTCAATAGCCTCACGTATCATCCTTGGTAGGAATCGATGTTCTTTCGCGAGGATTTGTAGTCTATCAAATCTGATGTAATGGTTGGGGCCATCTAGAATATGATCGCAAACTGCAGATTTCCCGTGAAGCATCAACGTTCCGGGAAGTCTGCAGTTTGCGATCATATTTAAAATATTATTATTTTAGGCTCTGTTTTTGCGTCTAACTAGACTTTATTTTATGGGCTTTATTTTTTGTGGCGTGGGCCAGTAAGTTATCTTAACTGTGAGGCTTTGTGAGGGACCAGAATGCACTGGTTCTTGAAGGAAGACGAACTAATTTCTCACCAATTCTTCGAATGTACTCATACATTGCCATGACAATAACTCTTTTGAAGGGCCTAGATGCGAAGTTATAGTTCTTTTTAAGCTGTTGTTTAAGCCCCGAGCAGCCGAAGCGTCAGCCCTGGCATGATAACACTCGTGTTTACTGCGTAATGCAGTGTTACAGGAGCTATCGAAACACGGTTGAGATCTGCCTCCGATGGGTACCACAGATGAAATGAATAGTTCCATTCCACGTAACACATCAGTGATAGACTTAGCAACAGCGCTCGGATTATCTGGCAAGAAATAAACACGCCCCTCCTTAGTAGGATGCAAAGAAAGACCGCATTTGGTCCCTGTCCGCCGTAATGATAAACCTGAAATGCCAAACACGGCGGCAGCGTACAGAACCCAACCGCAAAGCGAGCGTGAGTGGCACCACACTCCGTATCGGACAATGGTCCTAAGAGTCAAGAGGGGGCATCGACAGCGACCTGATATTCGTCCGAATGAGAGGTCAGCAGAAGATTCAACAGTTAAGGTGCAAGATTTTCCACATCTTGAATCTGCATAGGTGAAGTAACCAGTTGTTTCAGACCATATGCCAAGGCAAAGTCATAAACAGATCTCCCCGCATTATCGGTTAGGCGTGGTGGGCGACAAAACCCCCGAGGATCACTATATTTGCAGATGGTATCTGCTGTAGCAAGAAATATGTAGCCATTTTGACGTGGCTGATGAGTCGATCTGTTTCAGAATTATCGCTATGGGACTTACAGATGCATCTATAGGTGCGCAGATGGTCATTGCTGTCTACACACAGCCAAAGGATGAACAGGTCCCTCCGTCAGGTCCGAACAGATTTCCCGGAACGTTGATGCTTCACGGGAAATCTGCAGTTTGCGATCATATTCTAGATGGCCCCAACCATTACATCAGATTTGATAGACTACAAATCCTCGCGAAAGAACATCGATTCCTACCAAGGATGATACGTGAGGCTATTGAAATTAAAAAACATCCTAATTTCAATAGAGAAGGAGGCTGGCTACTACCACCTGTTTGGGATCCTATAATTAATAAAATTAGAACTAAACCCAAGTATTCCACTGCAAGACTTCAAAATACAGTTAGTTCATTCTGCGTAGATCGGACCAAAGACAATAATTAAAAAGCTGAAGGTACTCTGGGTTAACTTTGACATCGGGACGTCAGTCACCTCAGTCCCCCGTGACCATGGGTGCTGGAAAGCACCCGAAACGTCGCGTATTAAAATTAATATAAACAAAACGCGATTAAATCCGTAAAACTAGTTTTAATCAATGACGTTTTAGTGTTACATAAACTTACTTTGTTGTGATTGCTTTTTTGAGTCCTGGATTGTTAGAACTGAATTGTTGGATATAATAAAAGATTTACTACTACTCACTACGCGGGTAGGCGGATGGTTGAGTGCAGACTCAATACTTCGAAACTATCAAACACGACTTCTACTAAAGCATACATGATTAATAAAATGAGTTTGCCTATGTAGGTACGACCGTCTTACCTTTTTCTGAAGCCAAATCGCAATTTTTCCACTTTTTTTATAAGATAGGATGACAAACGAGCACACAGTTCACCTGGTGGTAAGTGGTTGCTGTGGCCCATAGACATCTACATCTATCCTCGATTACAAATCAAAATGCAAATGCGTTGTCACCCGTGAGGACAAAGATCGAATTCCTCGTTTCCAGTAAAAATGGTCTCCGGTTCTCTACACTCACCATACGAAACACAGCATCGTTAAGCTACTATTTGACGCTGGTATTCTACTGTGTTGTGTAGCGGTCTAAAAAGTATAGATAACCAGTATCAAAACAGGCTATAGCCTTCTTTTTTGTGGTTGGTTTCAAGTGATCATAGACTGTAATAGCTACTTACCGTCACGTGAACTTTAAGTTCATTTGTTTCTTCTCTTTCAAAAAATCATTCGGTCACGGCATTGCTGGGCTACATGTTTGAATTCCACACGGTACAAATGTTTGTATCGTCTACAAATAATTCTTCCGGGTGTGGATTTTTGCTTATTTTTGCATGTGAAAAGTATCCACGGAACAAAAGAAAATCCTATAGGGAGATGTTTTTAAAAGCGAAGAAAATTTTAAAACATAATATCAGGACTTTTTATGAAAGTCCAGTATCAACGCACTCTATTAACCGGGTTGAAAATCGCAGTTTTTTAAAAGTTGTTACCAGGGAGATACTGCTGTTTCCCTACTGTTTCAGTTTCTTTCAGTCGCCTTTCACAAAACTCGGGGTTTGACACGAGTTAGTGGATTTCCTTACGCTGCCCAAACACAACAAAGGAAAATTTTGAAAATCCAGTCAAATTCAGACAAGCGTGAAGCGTTTTTGTATAACATAATAATCAATATTTACCTAAATATACCACAAAGTTTCAAGCAATTTAATTTATGTTAAACAGTGGTAGAAACACACGGCACCTTTGGCTGTTGCAAGAACAAGCCGGTTCGAACCGGGGAGTGCTACGACCTCACAGAATACCTACGTGAAGCTTTGCTTCTGCGTTTCGCTTGGTTAGTGCAGGTGACCAGAGGCTCAATTTTCCCCTCCCCTGCAATATGGTAACGGAAATTAAAAATAAAGTAATACCCCAGAAAGGGAACCAGCACCCCTGGTAATGAAGAATCCTTCACTGAGCAGTGAGCATCTATGTCCAAGCTACCGTACTCCCCCCTGAGCTTGAGTGTTCAGACTGTCCCACGTATTCTGGGGTGGGGGGTTTAGGTGCAAGATACCGCTCACGGCTAACACTGCACATGGCAGAAAGAGCGATAAAACCTTAGCGACCACTGCCACGTTAGCGTTGGACTTCTTCAACATCAGGGGACTTCACTCGAACGCCGTCCAATACCATCTAGGTATGCTGAAGCTGGCCTTGTTCTTTTTGACCAAGACGCAGGTGTCTTCCCCGGCTAATAATTCATGGCTGCCCTACCCGTGGTACAAATTCTTTGTGCCCCGAGGTGGAGTTTGCGTATACGCCAGAGAGGATATCTGTTCTCGACGCTTCGGCAGTCTTACTAACTACTGTATTTTGTAGTCTTGCAGTGGCATGCTTGGGTTTAGTTTTAATTTTATTAATTATAGGATCCCAAGCAGGTGGTAGTACCCAGCCTCCTTCTCTATTGAAATTAGGATGTTTTTTAATTTCAATAGCCTCACGTATCATCCTTGGTAGGAATCGATGTTCTTTCGCGAGGATTTGTAGTCTATCAAATCTGATGTAATGGTTGGGGCCATCTAGAATATGATCGCAAACTGCAGATTTCCCGTGAAGCATCAACGTTCCGGGAAGTCTGTTCGGACCTGACGGACGGACCTGTTCATCCTTTGGCTGTGTGTAGACAGCAATGACCATCTGCGCACCTATAGATGCATCTGTAAGTCCCATAGCGATAATTCTGAAACAGATCGACTCATCAGTCACGTCCAATTGGCTACATATTTCTTGCTACAGCAGATACCATCTGCAAATATAGTGATCCTCGGGGGTTTTGTCGCCCACCACGCCTAACCGATAATGCGGGGAGATCTGTTTATGACTTTGCCTTGGCATATGGTCTGAAACAACTGGTTACTTCACCTACGCGGATTCAAGATGTGGAAAATCTTGCACTTTAACTGTTGAATCTTCTTTTGACCTCTCATTCGGACGAATATCAGGTCGCTGTCGATGCCCCCTCTTGGCTCTTATGACCATTGTCCGATACGGAGTATGGTGCCACTCGCTCGCTTTGCGGTTGAGTTTGTACGCTGCCGCCGTGTTTGGCATTTCGGGTTTATCATTACGGCGGACAGGGACCAAATGCGGTCTTTCTTTGCATCCTACTAAGGAGGGGCGTGTTTATTTCTTGCCAGATAATCCGAGCGCTGTTGCTAAGTCTATCACTGATGTGTTACGTGGAATGGAACTATTCATTTCATCTGTGGTACCCATCGGAGGCAGATCTCAACCGTGTTTCGATAGCTCCTGTAACACTGCATTACGCAGTAAACACGAGTGTTATCATGCCAGGGCTGACGCTTCGGCTGCTCGGGGCTTTAACAACAGATTAAAAAGAACTATAACTTCGCATCTAGGCCCTTCAAAAGAGTTATTGTCAAGGCAATGTATGAGTACATTCGAAGAATTGGTGAGAAATTAGTTCGTTTCCTTCAGGAACCAGTGCATTCTGGTCCCTCACAAAGCCTCACAGTTAAGATAACTTACTGGCCCACGCCACAAAAAATAAAGTCCATAAAATTAAGTCTAGTTAGACGCAAAAACAGAGCCTAAAATAAAAATATTTTAGGCTCTCTTTTCGATTTTTCGATGACGGGGGGAACACGCCGCCGACCATACCTTGGTGTGAGGGCTCTATGCCTGATGTGAAATTTGCGCAGTGCTCAGTACGTAAGTTACTCCTATCCCTGAACATCCACAAGTCAAGTGGACTTGACGGATCCCCCCAACGGGGCTGAGGACGTGTGCTATAGAAATTGGCACCGTGTATTTTTTCGCTACTCCTACACCCTAGGCGTAGTTCCGAATTTTTGGAAGCCCGCTTTCGTGCACCCGATCACTAACAAAGATAATCGCTCTGGTCCGTTCAACTACAAGCCTACCGCCATCGCCACCTTGTTCGCCTAAATAATGAAGTCCATTATTAACAGCCAGCTCATGCGGAACCTTGAGGAGCACCAGCTGATTAGTTACTACCAGTGCAGTTTCCGTCACGGTCACTCACCTGGAGATCTTCTTGTTTATCTAACACACCGATGGGTGCAGGTGAACAAGTCCAAGGAGGAGGCTTTGGCGGTTAGTTTGGACATAGCGAAGGCTTTCAGTCGGGTTTAGCACAAAGCGCTTCTCTCGTAGCTTCCTTCCTATGGGCTGCCCGAGATATTGTGCAAATAGATCATTAGTTTTCTGGCTAATCGGAGCATAAAAGTCGTATTAGTCGATGCATGCAACAATTACGAGCCAATTAACGCCAGTGTTCCACAAGGCTGCGTTTTGAAACCTATGTCTACTTCTACGTCTATGTCTGTCTATATCTATCACCAACGCTGTTTCTTTTGCATATCAATGATATGTTGCAAACCGGTAACATTCATTGCTACGCGAATGATAGCACTGGTATGCTCTATACTGCCAATATTTCTCGGGATTACGTCACCGAGTAACGGAATAAACTTGTGGCTGAAGTCGAGACATTTTTGAACAAAGTCTCTGATTGTCGGCTTAACCGACTACCACCAGCTATTTTTCCGGACCGATATGACTTAGGGACCTTCACGAAAAGAGCCTACTCTTTTATAAAAAGTGGGTCATGCATCTACAACTCCCCTGTTCTTTCAGTTTTTCATGGGTGGCAGTAGTCACCATCACGTGATCCGCATGCTCGTTTGCCTCCTCTCATATAAAGAAATATTAGAATTTATTGTGGCGGATAATTAATTTTGTAAACAGAGGTAATTTTAAGTATTATATACATTATTATAATATATCATATTAGAAAATAGCATTTCACATCATTTAATTTCGTTTGTTAGGTAGTTATAAGTTTGTAGGTTCTTCTGCTTATAACTGATCTATCTAAGTGACAAGAAATTAATTTATATCTGTATTTATTATGTAACTAGCGACCCGTCTCATCTTTGTCTAGATATCTGTCTATTATTGTAACGATATTTAGATTTATGATTTTCAAAGATAAAATGAAACATAGCTCAAATCCCTCCTGGAATTGTTTTCTATCTGTTCGTAAAGTTGGAACTTTAAAGATAAATTGAAGATGACAATCGTTTCAGTTATTCCGAAGACAAGCCCAGACATTTTGGTTGTCTGGGCTTATCAATATCTAGACTTAATATTTCTTATTCGAAAATATGTCTTGATAGCATTCACTCCAGCAGGTGGGGGGTAGCTCCACTCTTCGCTTACCGGTACAAGGCTGCCAATCAAGAAACATTCTTCCCCGTAGGTTGTTTGTTCTCCGAGCTATATGGCGACATATTGTTACTTTAGCTTACTAATCCATTGCATTATTACTTATATACTCTGATTCTATTGCGAATATCTTCGACTATAAGTTTATCGCGCAGAGACACTCCAAGCATTGCCCTCTCCATAGCTCGCTGAGCAACCTTGACAGCTTAGCGGCTTTCTATACGGTCAACAGTAAAAGACCGGGTCTGAGATCCATAAGTCATCACTGGCTTCCGTACCATACAGAGGTACATGGTAGAACTCTCCGATAAGGATAAAACAATGTCGTGGTATTGTTACACACCGGCAGAGGAGAAGCCCACCAAAGTGGGCATCCGTGGCCTGCCTGTGGGCACCGACGTAAAAATGATCGAGGAGGCTATTCGGGCAAAAGGCTTCCCCATCAATTATGTGAAGGCCATACCACCACGTAGGGGCAGACCGGGCTGCCTCTACTACGCACAGCTGGAGCATCTGAGCCTGGAACGGCTACAGCAACTTTACCAACTCGACGAGCTCCTCTACATGAGAGGAGTCATCATCGAAGCCTGGCAGAGGAAGACTGGACCGGCACAATGCCACAGTTGCCAGGCTTTCGGACATGCCTCCGCTAATTGTTTCAGGCCAGTGAAATGCGTTCGCTGTGCCGGGGAACATATAGCCAGCCTTTGCCCAAGGGGTAGAGAGGAGGAGCCAAAGTGCGCTAATTGCGCCAAGAACCATACGGCCAACGATCGCCGCTGCCCGGTACTGAGGAGGATGGCCAGGAAGCAGGGGATCGTCTTACCTGGGCTACAGCCGGAGAACCCAAAGAGGATCCCCCAAAGTCGCCCAAAGGCCGTCACTATACAGGAGGATGGGTGGGCCACCATCACCAGAGGGAAGGGTAGGCAACCAGCCCCCCCCCCACCCCCCTCCCGTAGTACCATCAGAAACGGTTGGTCCCACAGATCAAAGGGCAACCACCGGGGCGACTCTCCGACCTCCTGCCAATGACGCCACCGAGAGGCAACCCTCCAGGAGGACGAGGCGGAGGAACAGGAGTAGGAGAACGGAGCAGCCTCCTCCTCAGGCTGTGACCACCTCTACCCCTACGACTACAGGACCAATAGCCTCCCAGGCGCAGGTTACTACAAGAGCACCAGCACCACCTACGGCAGGTAGAGCACCTGAAAGGGCCCTGCCAGAAAGCAGCAGAGCTCGCTCTACACACAGAGCGCGCTCAATGCAAAGGAAGACAACTATTAATGCCCCGAGACCAGTGCCTTCACAGCGTAGTTCAGATCGCAGACTACCAGCGTCCGGCTTCGAGACGGCTGATGCCATCCATAGATTGGTAGGCATAGCCATCGAAGTCGGTACACAAGTCCTGGCCGACATAAGGGCCGGGACTGATCCCGTTACCGCCGTCATGAAGGCGCTGGCATCCTTACTGGCAAGGCACTATGGAGGATAGCAACCTGCGCCTGTTATATAAGAACCCGGACGGGATCCATCAAAGGATCAATGAACTCCGCACTCTCACCCAGCAACAGGACATCCAGGTGATCTTGCTGGGTGAAACTAAATTAAGACCATCAACGCATCTTAAGCTGCCCAATTACCACATATACAGGAGGGACGAGGTCGATCCTCAAGGGGTCGCTTACAGAGGGACAGCGATCCTGGTGAGGAGAGACATCGTCCACCAGGAGCTGGAACTGCCAGACTTCCAGACGATGCGTTCAATCGGCATAAAAATGGAGGCGGCGGGCGAGGAACTTAGGATTTTTGCAGCATACCGCCCGCCAGGGACTCCATTTCACTCCTCAGACATCCGGACGGTAATGGAAGGCACAACACCCACCATCATCGCCGGGGACCTGAACGCCAAACACCCGGCATGGGGGTCCAGAGTGATCACCCCGCCGGGTCGTGAACTGTACGAAGACGCTGAACACCATGACTATGACGTTCTAGGTCCCGAGGAACCAACGCACATTCCTAGCGACCATAGGAAGCGTCCGGATGTATTAGACATCGTGCTCACTAGGAACGTCAACTATCCAGTAGTGGTAGAAGTGCTGTATGACCTGAATACACAGCACCTCCCGATTCTGATAACCCTTGGCACTAAGGCAGTGACCTCACCGCCCAGAGCCAGTAAGACCAAAATCGACTGGAGGCTCTACCACCAACACCTGCAGGCGAGACCTCCAGCCCATACACCGATTACCTCAGCGGACGACGTAGAGGCCGCTGCAACCAGAATTTCCACGAGCATCAAGGAGGCCCTCAACGCGGCCTCTACGATCGTCCCTCTCTCGGGAAAGAAAGAGGAGCTGCCGCTAAACATACGCGTGCAGCTAAATCATAAAAGAGCGCTGAGGAAGCTCTGGGCGCGTACTCGTTGCCCTAGAGTACAGAGAAAACTAAACACCTTGTCAGACGAACTGTCGGTTGCAATACAGGCCCACAGAGGAGAGGCCTGGGAGCGGCGCATATGGAAAGCTGATGAACAGCACGCGTCGCTCTACACATTGAACCGGCAGTTAACGAAAACTCGACCACCTGTTTGCCCGCTGACGAACAACGCGGGCATTCAACGTTACGATGCCAAGGGCAGAGCGGATATCCTAGCTGAGCACTTCGAGGAGCAGTTTATGCCGAACCCTACAAGTGCTGAAATCCCATTCACGGAAGGAAAGCCGCGTGCAGGAGCTCCTGTCGTCGCCCGCGCCACCGCTTGCAGGAGAGTGGTTTATCTCCCCCGCCGAACTGCGGAGGACAGTAACCCGCCTGCAACCGAGGAAGGCGCCGGGGCACGACGGGATTACTAACGCTGCACTACGACAGCCGCCCAATAGAGTCCTTGTAGAGATAGGTCGGCTCTACAATGGAATATTGCGGACATCCCACTTCCCGGAGGACTGGAAGAAAGGCAAAGTCATCGTCTTGCCGAAACCCGGGAAGGACAGGCGTAGAGCTGCCAACTACAGGCCGATCACGCTGCTACCGCATATAGCTAAACTGTGCGAAAGATTACTGTTAAGACGTCTCCGCCCGTGCATCCAACTTCGGGCGGAGCAACATGGATTCAGGAGGGGTCACTCAACAGCAACACAGCTGACCAGAGTGCTGCACCTGCTTGCGGCCGAACACAACCGTGGCCGCATATCGTTGGGCGTCTTTCTCGATATCGAGAAGGCGTTCGACCGGGTGTGGCACACAGGACTACTCTATAAATTAGATGTGCAAACAAGTATCCCTCCTGCTATATTGCGGCTAGTGGCGTCTTTCCTGGAAGGTAGGAATTTCTACGTCTGCGTAGAGGACGCCGAGTCCGCAATTAAGACCATAACAGCTGGTGTGCCACAGGGCAGCTGTCTATCTCCAGCCCTGTACGCGGCGTACACCAATGACATACCCACCCTGGCAGGACACTTGCAAGAATGGGAGGACGACGTCGAACTAGCACTGTTTGCGGATGACAGTGCATACTTCATGTCGTCCAGAAGAGCCCACATAGCAGCTGCCAGGATGCAACGTCTACTGGACCTGCTGCCACCATGGTTGGATGAGTGAAGGATGGCCGTCAATGTTAGCAAGACGACCGCTCTACTCACTCGCCGCTATAGAAACCTACCACCACCGCTAACCCTCAGAGGCCAGGAGATCGCATATGAGAAGGCCGTGACCTACCTTGGATGTCGGATTGACAGGATGCTGCGTATGACTGCGCACGTTGACTCTGCTATACGCAAAGCTCGATGTGCGCGGGCAATGCTACGTCCTGTCCTGACATCCAAGTTACCGACAAAGTCGAAGATAACCATCTATAAAACTTATATAAGACCCCTGCTAACATACGCTGCTCCGGCCTGGTATGCACTCCTGAGCGATCATCAGAAGCGGCGACTTCAGGCCCAGCAGAATTTGTCATTAAGAACTATAGTCGGTGCGGGTCGCTACGTCCGTAATGACGTCATAGCGGCCAACCTCAAGATAGAGAGCCTTCATGAATTCGTGGTCCGGCTGGCGCGCGGTATGTTTGACCGTGCCGACAACGGGCCACATGAACACCTCAACGGCTTCGCGCCGTTGCATGCAAGGCCGCCGGACGGGCGACCTTATCCAAGAGAACTCCTCCCTATATAGATTAGGGAGTCCGAGTAAACCCCTCAATGCCGCAGAAAGGCCAACTTTGACAAATTGTGTTATTTAAGCACAATTATTAGATAACCTCCTTTTCTTATAAATTTACCGACTGCGACAATAGTCGTTATAAGCAACGCCTTTAACACCAAGGCGCCCAGGACCGGCACATTGTAGTGTGCCGTGAGGAACATCCGGGTAAAGGGGTACACCCCGAGGCCCGAGACCTGCACGGCATTTATGCCCTGCAGAGGACAGCAACGTTCATCACTGGCAACACGTACTGGTTGAACAATCTTGTTTTCAAATGTTGAGATATACCTGAAGCGATGTGTCGTAATCTACTGAACGCTGACCAGACGAGTTGAATCTGTTGATTGACTTCTCAATCGAATTTGGATGACAACAACCAACTGGGTCATAGGTAGCCAACCTATGGGTCTCGGGTCAACAACTTCGAGCTTTGTGATCCCAAAACTACAGGCGTAGGTGTGACATGGACGATACACATATTTTTTGTTTTGTTTATGCTTATTGTAAGACTTATCCATTGGGAAGCACTATTGAGGTCATTGAAACTAGTGCTTAGGTTTTTCAATGTTCTGCCATATGGACGGCAAATCGAGTTAGATGTATACTCACCATTGATAATAATATTTTATCATTTCCAGCCCAGTAGCTTGAAAACGTCTTACAGTGCAGCGGTGGGGAGTTTCGGGGATATAACGTCAGCCTGGCTTACACCTCTCTGTAGTAAGACAGGTTTCGTACTCCGGTTCTGTACTTGGATAGCCATCGTAGCCCTACTGTACAAATACTTCAGCACTTCGATGTACTTGCACTTTCTCGTACTTGGCACCGCTGAAAGGTTTGTAGCACAGCCCAACTTTTGACGGAATCAAAGGCTTTCACATAGTACACATATGCAAGACAAAGTGGCAGATTGTACTCTTTGGTCTGCTGTACAATTTTCCGAAGGGTATGTATATTGTCTATGGTGCTGAAAACTTGTCATTTTTAAGGTTTTGAGAGTCATTCTAATCTCGTTCAGACTGATGTAAAGGATATCATTGAAACAGTCTGGTATAAGTCATGCTCCTGCTCATTACTCACACTTGCGTGTGGCTCCAAAAACGTATACAGCTGCGCACATAACATGTCAATCTAAATGTCTATGGTGTCCCGCAATCGATACTGTCTCAGTCGTCCGTTAGCTTCGATAGTTGATTCATTCTGACAGATAGATCTCTGGCAAATAATTGGTAGCCCTGGTTCCGATCGATCGCTTCTTCAATAATAGATGTGTTGAAGTTGCGTAAGTCCTGCCACAATATAATGCGTATAGCTTACTTAGACCTATAATTTCGAAAAATATATTTAAATTATTGGAGTAATTGTACTATGTTGTCGGAAATTGGCCCCTACTCATTGTAAGCTAAGGACAGCCCCGACCGTTTATTGCAGTGTGGCCAAGTTCGAGTGACTCGCAGTAAAACAATTACGAATAGTCCGTAGCCGCTCTTATAAATTGAATTCTTTTAAACGTGAATATATTCTCGAACTTGATAGCTGTATAATAGCTTGGAGTGTATGCCTATATATATGTAGGATAGAATAAGAGAGAGTTAGTAATAAACCTACAGTCAAGACCACTAGACGTATTATCATTTATTCCCCGAATCTCCCCAGATTACATGGCGACCCTGCCAGGCGGTGCGCTGCTGAAAAATAAATATAAAAGAAAAAAGAAGAGTACGAGGAAGTCCAGGCCCAACCACACCGGTGAGCCAAGAACATCTTCGAGTGCCAGAGCAGCAGAAAGAAGTCAGGAGTACAACGAGTGACTAGCCAAGTTCTGTAGCAGGTACAAGACATCTCGAAAGCACCGAATGTAAGTTTAATTATATAATAGTGTCGATGTCTATTGTCAAATTATATTATTACTTATATAATGTTATACACAGAACTGGGGAAAGGATTTTTTAAATCATTCATTAAAAAATAGGAAAAACATTAGTACTAGTAATAGAAAAAAAATCAAAATTATGTATTATACCGGAATAATTAATCGGTAAATAACTACTTAATAATGATAATAATAAATAATAATATTTGTTTTGTAACTATATATATATATGGTAACTTTCTAATTAATTATGTACAACTTCAGAGGAAATACCAACGATAGATTATTATTATAGCTCAATGTCATATAATTGGTATAATCATTAATTTGTCAATCATTAAATTTCAAATGTTGCAACCAATTATCATTAATTTCTTTCTGTGTTTATTTCAAATTATCTCAATCTTATCTCAAATTTTATACGAAGTTATATTTAAAAAAACGTTGACGTGCAATTCAAAAAATATTATTTATTACTAAGTAGGTCTCTATCGTATAAGAGTTCTACTTATAAGGAATAATAACCATAACACATACATGTACATAATACCAGCATATCCTTAGTAGGGTACACATGGTAATTAAAACGGAAAGGGAAAATGAACGAGAAAAATGCAATTCTATTTTAATGTATGTACGTCCCCGGCCTAATAGAGATTTAAGAGTAATGTTTCTTAACAGAGTTAAACTTTGACAGAAAAAATATTATTCCATTTTGTACAAAAATTAGCAAGGATGTATTTAAAAGGTGTGAGGAATGAAAGAAAGAAATGTTCAAAAATGGGAATACGAATGATAGAGTGTTTAAATTTCGTCAATATTGGACTGATCACCCAAATATTTGATGATGCTTAAACTAGTAGTATTGAAGCCGTTAGGAGCAAGAATTATGCATGGAAAGAATAGATATAAAAGAAAATAATTGACCTTAATAAATAGGTAATGTAGAGATAAGGGGAAGTCCATCACTGGTATAACATATAGTCCTGGAGCAGGGTATGTTTCCGTGGTTGGATGATAAAATCGGGCGTAACGGGTACTAGCGAACAGTACCTTCAGTAGAAGTGATGTACACGAGTTTACTCATATTAGTACTGTTAGGGACCGGAGAAGTCTTAAATTTGTTACCCTTAATAATGGTACATAGAGGTTATATCCTTCATTGGATCATGTTGTGGACTTAGTTTTCCTCTGTGACAATTGTTGGAGTCCTTTTTAATGACTTAAACTTAGACCTCAAGGTTGTGCGCACAACCCAAGGTACACTTTTACCTTGATATAATTACGATAAAAAGTTTATGTACCAATAAAATGAAATGAATGTTACGAAAATGTAATTTAATACCCAAATAAATGGGGGGCCCATATTTATAAAGTACCCGCGTGATAAATATCACGAAATAAAATATAAATGAAATGATTTAATACTCCGATTCCCGGTATCTAATAAATACATATATAAGTGAATAGAGAGAAAGAGAGCTAAAGGTCAAAAATATTAGGAATAAATAAAAGAAAGTACGTACAAGAATTATGGAAAAAAGGCCTATTAATCGACGAAAATACACTATAATAATGGGATTTCCGAGCAAATCAAAAAGTGTGTAGTTATTTTGCATTTCTGTATTAGGACCATTAGTGCTACCCAAAATGCGACTAACAAGTTACACATGTAATAACTATAGGGATCGATTTACACAACTTCGTGAAAATGTGGTGTGTATGTATTGTGCGCATAATTGTTTAACCACATTTGTATATGAATTTACGAGATATTTTTTTCATATTTCGACACATTAATTCATATTTACAATAAGTCTGGTTGAATTTTTTTGTCGTATGTTTTTATGTAAAATTTGTACACTTTAAACAATATTTGGTTTAAATTTTGCTTATAAAATAAATATATATATTAAATAAATAGTATATTAATATAATATTATTATTTTTAAGTGTTTTCTTTATAAAAGAAAACGGAACCTAAAAATTATGTTATCTGTTTGAAATAAAATTGCCTTTTTCAATGTTATTAAATATTTCGTAAAACAAACTTGATTTGTGTACCTAGTAGTGTTTTCTTTTTTTTTTATAAAATTCATGTCATGAAAAAATGAGTTTTCGAAATTATAAATAACTTAATTAATGAGTATTTGTTAATGTACCTATGTAAAAGTGTAATACTTTTACAAAATGGTTTTTGAAATTGAATGTAATCTATATTTAGAGGTACGAACTATTGGGAAAGTTAAATTCATTTTACTTACGATATCATTTTAATGTATCGTGCACGTAATCGAAAAAAACGTTCCTATGAACATATTTAGAAATTAAAACAAAGGTGTCACAAACCGCTTACTCGGCTGAGATTGTAAGTTACATTTGATCCCTTTTTGTTAATGATTCTGATTATGTTGCACTAGGACCGCCGTGAGACAAAACGTGTAATATTAAACGACTATCATTTTTTGCCAACTAACGGTCTATATGTAATGCAAAGAAAAGATCCTTCTATTTATGCAAATCGATGTGACAAGTGTTGCGACATAAACAATTAATAAAAATATATGTGCCAATGGTTATAACCGATTTATAGGATACTCCACTTTTCATAGACTTTATTTAGATTTAGTAGGGCCCTAATGTAAGAATAGTTTTAATAATGTTTATGTACTCATACTACAGTGTGATTTAAATAAGTATGCTGAAGTTTATCCACTTAAAAGTAAGGATACTATTTCAATGGCATTAGCTTCTTTTAGATTTGTTAAGATTTAAAATGAATAATATAGTTTAAGTTTAAGAAAATAATAATATTGTAAACAGCCTTATATCGTCTTATAATATTTTTAATGACTATACTTTTTTAAAACTGTATTTTCATAAACTTACATTTAATGATAGTTTAATAAATTTAAATAAAGAGATAGAAAGTTATTTTTTTTTAAATTACTGTGTTTACGATATTTTGTTTTCATTTGATTATGATATAAGTATGTTACAGTATAAGAATTTTAATATTTTAAAACAATGTATACCTTTTTTATTTTTTATACACCAAGTTATGTTACATTTAAAAAAAGTAAGTAGGCCTAAGTTGACGTCATGTATCCGGCAGTAGCGCCATCTAGTGCCGGGGACGAGAGCGAGGGGAGCTTTCCAGAAAATGACATCACTAATCTTTTAACCGACAGCGCCATCTAGTATCGAAACGAAGAACTAAGCTTCTAGAAGCCCGACACTCGAACTTTCGACGCCTTGTCGATTGGCGCGCGTATTTACTTGAATATTCTGGATGTTTCGGTGATAATTTGTATTTAAAGGCACTGCAAGTTGCGATCGACGAAGTATTGAATTTGGCGAGACAAGCGAAGCTTCGAGCGGAATAAAGTGAATCAGAGTGATTAATTATTAGTGTTTTAAGTTAAATTAACGTAGTAACGTAAGTGTAAAGTGAATTAAAGACTTAATTTTGGTAATTCTACCGGCAATTTTTATTGTCACGAACCTCAAGCTCGTAACAATTGGTGTCAGAAGTGGGATAAAATCATGCCGATTTTACATAAGGAGGAAACGGAGGGTGTCCGTACCCGAAGTCAACGCCAGCATCTCACAAACCCATGATGGGAACAGTCTAATCATCAAGGGCGAGGTCAACGGAATGCCGAGTAAACTGACCATAGACACTGGAGCCTCTCGTACGGTTGATAGTTCCCAACTTATAAGTCAGTTCCTTGGGGACTCCGCATACAACCGAGAACGCATTAATTTGGTAACAGACACCGGTCAGCGTATACCTGTCCGTGGAGAGAAGGAGATGGAGTTGAAGCTAGGCAACGTGATTTACCTGCATAATGTCATCGTGGCTGATATAATGGACGACTGCATCCTGGGCCTTGACTTTATGAGGGATAATTGTTGTGAGATCGATGTTAAGCAAGGTGTTTTGAAATGTGGACAGGAGGAACTTTTTATGGAAGGTGCGTTACCAGGGAACGTGTACAGCATTAAGAAGATTGTTCTTTTGCCGAGATCGGAAACGATTGTGCCGGTTAGTCTTCCTCGAAAGGCTGGGCAAGCTCACCGTTGTGTACTTGTGGAAAGGGTAAACAACGACCTTCCATGGAAAGTAGCTCGAACCTTGGTCGTAACCACTGACATCTCAGGAGTACGTGTGCTGAACCTTTGTGACCGGGAACAGATTATAGAAAAAGGCACGCTGGTTGGTACTTGTGAGGAAGTGGATTGGTTACGTCGGTGCCAATATCTATCGAGTGAGACCCCTAGCAAGGATGCACAAACGAGAGCGACCACACTTTTAAAAGACTTTCGCAGCGTTCTCTCCCCGAACGAAATGGTCAAGGCAAATAAGTTGTTACTCAAGTACGCCGATGTATTCTCATCAAACGATGCTGACATAGGAAAGACTGGCTTAGTTCAACACAAAATAAACACAGGAGAAGAATTGCCTATCCGTCAGCGGCCAAGAAGATTGCCTGTAGCACGTGAAAAGGAAGTGGAAACCATGATTGAAGGAATGGTGAAGGATGGTGTTATTGAACCTTCCTCTAGTCCATGGTGTTCACCAGTGGTGCTGGTGAAGAAGAAGGATGGCAGCGTGCGGTTTTTTGTTGACTACCGCCGTCTGAACGACGTTACGAAGAAGGACAGCTATCCTTTTGCCAAGAATTGATGACACGCTGGACATGCTTACAGGAGTAAAGTGGTTTAGCACGCTGGATCTAAAAAAGTGGCTACTGGCAAGTTGAAATTGACCCTAAGGACAAGGAGAAAACTGCGTTCTCGACGGGAAAGGGTCTGTGGCAATTTGAAGTAATGCCGTTTTGGCTGTGCAATGCTCCAGCAACGTTTGAAAGGCTAATGGAACTTGTACTTACCGGGCTAATTGGCGATTCCTGTCTAGTCTACTTGGATGACATCATCATTGTGGACCGTACGTTTGAGGAACACCTTCAAAACCTGGAACGCGTGCTCATGAAGATTCAGAGTGCCAACCTCAAGTTGAGCCCGAAGAAATGTTCACTATTCAAACGGCAAGTCAACTTTTTGGGGTACGTAGTGGCGGAAGAAGGTATCCGCACGGATCCGGAGAAAATGGCAACTGTCAAGGATTGGCCGGTTCCAAAAGACAAGACGCAGGTTAGAGCATTTTTGGGTTTATGCTACTATTACCGGCGATTTGTGAAGAATTTTGCAGATATAGCCAAACCTCTGCATAAGCTAACCGAGGAGAAGCGACATTTCTGCTGGGATGAAAGTTGCATTCCAGGAGCTCAAGGACCGTCTGTGCAAAACACCTATTTTGGGATACCCTGATGCAAGCAAAGAATTTATAGTTGACACTGACGCAACTTTTTGGGGTATGTAGTGGCGGAAGAAGGTATCCGCACGGATCCGGAGAAAATGGCAGCTGTCAAGGATTGGCCGGTTCCAAAAGACAAGACGCAGGTTAGAGCATTTTTGGGTTTATGCTCCTATTACCGGCGATTTGTGAAGAATTTTGCAGATATAGCCAAACCTCTGCATAAGCTAACCGAGGAGAAGCGACATTTCTGCTGGGATGAAAGTTGCATTCCAGGAGCTCAAGGACCGTCTGTGCAAAACATCTATTTTGGGATACCCTGATGCAAGCAAAGAATTTATAGTTGACACTGACGCAAGTGATATAGGACTTGGCGGTGTGTTGTCTCAACGGAATGGTGACCAAGAAGTCGTGATAGCGTACTTCAGCAAGTCGTTGTCAAAACCGGAAAGTAACTATTGTGTCACAAGACGCGAATTGATAGCTGTGATAAAGTCGTTGCAGCATTTTAGCAAATATCTTCTGGGGCGAAAATTTCACTTATGAACTGACCATGTTGCACCGAAATGGCTATTGCAGTTTAAAATCCAGAAGGACAAGTTGCGAGGTGGATTGAACTACTGCAAGAATACGACTTTGAGATCGAACATCGCAGCGGGAAATCTCATGGCAACGCAGATGCATTGTCAAGAAGACCTTGTCTTGAAGATTGCAAACATTGTACTAGGCAAGAGAGTAAGGAAGTGGTATCCGTGAGGATGCTCAGGGCAGACCACCTCGGTAACGAGTGGATGGACAGCTTACAACGTGCACAGCTGGAAAATCCGGATATCTAGCCGATTCTGGAATGGATGAAGGCCAGTGCTCCCAAACCCAAGTGGAGCGACATCTCAGCGATGAGTTCGACCACTAAAAGCTATTGGGCCCAGTGCTGGTTCAGGATGGAGTTCTGTGCCGTATATGGGAAAATGTTCTGTCATATGCAAATGGTTGTCCCTAAAGCTAAAGTACCGGATGTTCTACAGCTGTACCATAATGATTATTCAGGAGGCCATCTGGGAGTTAAACGAACTCTACTGAAGATCCAAGAACGGTTTTACTGGTTCCAATGTCGAAACGACGTCGAGGACTAGTGTCGCAAATGTACAAGTTGTGCGACTGTAAAGGAACCTCAGACTCGTAGTAGAGGTGCGTTGAAGTTGTACAATGTTGGTGTCTCATGGGAGAGAATAGCCATTGACGTGGCGGGGCCGTTTCCGGAGAGTGAAAGTGGTAACAAGTATTTCATGGTTGTGATGGATTACTTCATTAAGTGGCCAGAAGTCTTCGCCATTCAAAATAAAGAAGCTTCAACAGTTGCAGATAAACTAGTTCATGAAGTCTTCTGTCGTTTTGGAGTACCTTTAGAGATTCACAGCGACCAAGGAAGGAATTTTGAATCTCAAATATTTCAGGAAACTTGCCGAGTTATGGGTACTCATAAAACAAGCACGACTTCTTATCAACCGCAATCTGATGGAATGGTAGAACGATTTAATTAGACATTGGAGAGGTACCTAGCAAAAGTTGTAGACAATCGGCAACGAGACTGGGACAAGCACATACAACCGTTTTTGTTGTCATATCGAAGCGCTGTTCACGAAAGTACAGCAGTGACACCAGCTTTCGCAAACTTTGGAAGAGAATTACGGCTGCCTGCAGACCTGATCACCGGGATATCACCTGATGCCCCACGCAGTATAACCGATTATGCAAATCACTTGCGGAACAAAATGAATGACATTTATGAGCACGTCAGACAATCGGGCCAGCAAATGTCTGAAAAGATGAAAACTCGGTATGACCGCAAAATGAACAATAAAGGGTTCGACGAAGGTTCACTAGTGTGCTTGCACAATCCAGTCCGCAGCGAAGGGAAATCTCCTAAGCTTCAAGCTAAATTGGACGGCCTGTACCGGATTGTAACCAGGATCAACGATGTAACCTACCGGATACAGAAAGGCGCAAGAGGGACTCCTAAGTTCGTCCATGTGGATCGCTTGGCGCGTTATTATGGAGCCGATAATGCTCGGGACGAGCATGTCTTAGGAGGGGGCAGTGTTGCGCGTGTTGTTTGTGAATGATTTTTTTTTTCTTTTTACCGATAGGCGTGTAGTGTGTTCTTATATATATATGTAGGGTAGAATAAGAGAGAGTTAGTAATAAACCTACAGTCAAGACCACTAGACGTATTATCATTTATTCCCAGAATCTCCCAACATTACTTAAGCTTAAACTAATAGTATATTGGACTGATCACCCAAATATTTGATTGTAATGTAATATTTGATTGTATTTGTTTGTACCCAAATATTTCACTGTAACGTAATTTTATTGTAAATGATAATACGTCTAGTGGTCTTGACTGTAGGTTTATTACTAACTCCCTCTTATTCTATCCTACATAATATATAAGCACACACTACACGCCTATCGGCAAAAAGAAAAAAAAATAATCACAATTTTTTTTAATGTAACATAACTTGGTGTATAAAAAAATTAAAAAAGGTATACATGGTTTTAAAATATTAAAATTCTTATACTGTAACATACTTATATCATAATCAAATGAAAACAAAATATCGTAAACACTGTAATTTAAAAAAAATAACTCTCTATCTCTTTATTTAAATTTATTAAACTATCATTAAATTTAAGTTTATGAAAATACAGTTATAAAAAAAGTATAGTCATCAAAAATATTATAAGACAATATAAGGCTGTTTACAATATTATTATTTCCTTAAACTTAAACTATATTATTCATTTTAAATCTTAACAAATCTAAAAGAAGCTAATGTCATTGAAATAGTATCCTTACTTTTAAGTGGATAAACTTCAGCATACTTATTTAAATCACACTGTAGTGTGAGTATATAAACATTATTAAAACTATTCTTACTGTTGCGCGCCTAAGTTGACGTCATGTACCCGGCAGTAGCGCCATCTAGTGCCGGGGACGAGAGAGAGGGGAGCTTTCCAGAAAATGACATCACTAATCTTTTAACCGACAGCGCCATCTAGTATCGAAACGAAGAACTAAGCTTCTAGAAGCCCGAAACTCGAACTTTCGACGCCTTGTCGATTGGCGCGCGTATTTACTTGAATATTCTGGATGTTTCGGTGATAATTTGTATTTAAAGCACTGCAAGTTGCGATCGACGAAGTATTGAATTTGGCGAGACAAGCGAAGCTTCGGAGCAGATCAAATTGAATCAGTGTGATTAATTATTAGTGTTTTAAGTTTAATTAGTGTAAAGTGAATTAAAGAGTTAATTTTGGTAATTTTATCGGCAATTTTATTGTCACGAGCCTCAATCTCGTAACATTACGTTAGGGCCCTACTAAATCTAAATAACCTATATCAAAGCGGAATATCTTGTATCGGTTATAACCATTAGTTCCTTTATATATTTATTTTTTACATTTGATTTGATTTACATAATTAGTAGGATGTTACTAATTATGTATGTAGTCTCTAACTCTGTATTACATATATTAGACCGTTAGTTGGTAAAAAATGATAGTCGTATTATACGTTTTGTATCATGGCGGTCCTAGTGCAACATAATCATAATCATTAACATAACAACAGGAATCAAATAAAACTTACAGTCTCAGCCGCGTAAGCGGTTTGTGACACCTTTGTTTTAATTTCCAAGAATGTTCATGGGAACGTTTTTTCGATTACGTTGTACAATGGTACCTAGTTTTAATAATAATAATAATAATAGTTGGGTTCTATAAATATTTATAATTATATATTTATAGAACCCAACCAGATGAGAAAACTATATAGATACCCAATAATAATAATAATAAGCAAGCGAAATCGGGCTGTCGTGCGGGCTCTTAACCCAATGCTGGTGACCTATTTGGGAGCCAGCCGGGACCTTTGCGAGACGGATTCAATTCTTTTTGGCGCCACACTGGCAGTATGCCGTATTATTGGCGCCAAACTTCCCGTGGCTGGACGTGCTACTCAAAAAAGTAGCGCCATCCCAGCCTGGAGAAAAAGAATTGAGGACCGTATCGCAAAGGCAAGGGCCCTTATCGGCAGACTGACAAGCTTCAGGTCGGGTAATAATAGACCGAAGATTATACGCTCCGTTAGGATGGCGTTTGCTGGGACAAATATCAGTTTGTTCCAGCCGGATATCACGCAAAAACTAATG
This sequence comes from Parnassius apollo, assembly GCA_907164705.1. Classification (NCBI taxonomy): domain Eukaryota; kingdom Metazoa; phylum Arthropoda; class Insecta; order Lepidoptera; family Papilionidae; genus Parnassius; species Parnassius apollo. Next base: position 15,544 of record CAJQZP010001568.1, on the reverse strand, counting down.
GAGCGCATAGATGACCTGAAGCAAAAAATCGCTGCTTGGAGGAAGCGGATTCGACGATTTAGCGAGAGGTCAAGGCGGTTCAACCAGAATCGTCTCTTCCAGAGTGATCAGAAGAGGCTCTATAAATCATTGGAGCGACCAGAGGTATGTGGAGCGGGCCCAGGACCGGATCAGGCTGACACTGTCGCATTTTGGCGTGGCCTGTGGTCAGAGCCCGTAAACCAATGCGAGGGCCCTTGGATGGAAGTTGTGGCGAGCCAGAGTGCAAGTGTTACGCCTATGGACCCCGTCACCATAACGCCTGAAGACGTGGCTGAGGCGGTCCGTAGGGCCCCGAACTGGAAAAGTCCGGGGCTCGACGGGCTGCATCATTACTGGCTGAAGGGGTTCGTAGTGTGTCACGCTGTGCTCGCCCGACAGTTTCAAGAGGCTCTCGATCAGAAGTCGCTCCCGAGCCTCTTCACTACTGGGATCACTCATTTGGTTCCTAAAGATCAGGATACCACAGACCCGAGCAAATACCGCCCCATCACGTGTCTACCCACCATATATAAGACACTGACATCCATTTAGCGCGCGAGAATCACTCGTCACCTGGAGTTAAATCAGGTGATGTCACGCGCTCAAAATGGATGCCGGGGCGGTGGTCGTGGAACCAAGGAACCACTCCTCATGGACGCGGTCATTGGCAAAGTGGTGAAACGCAACCGTCGGAATTTCTCCGCCGCCTGGATAGACTAAAGAAAGGCATTCGACTCGGTGAACCATACATGGCTAAAGAGAGTCCTCGAGCTGTACAAGATAGACTGTACAGTTAGAGACTTCCTCGAGCAGTGTATGGGGCAGTGGAGTACGATCCTTTGTCATCTGGGCGAGCGGATGATGGCTGCGAAGAACCACATAAGGATAAGAAGGGGTATCTTCCAGGGCGATTGTCTGAGTCCAATCTGGTTTTGCCTCTCCCTGACCCCTCTCAGTACTTTACTGGAGAGCTCCGGGAGGGGATTTCAGCTTCGGAAAGGAAGTACAAAAGTGACCCACCTTTTCTATATGGATGACCTCAAGTTATTCGCCTCCAGTCGCTCCCATCTTATGGATTTGCTAAACATCACTTGTGAATTTAGCAATTCTATTGGAGTGTAGCTGGGAACGGATAAGTGTGCGGTCCTCCATGTTGAAAGGGGGAGGGTTACTAACTCTGAGGGCATGGACTTATCTATGCCCGTCAACTTAAGGACCCTTTCCGAGGGTGAAACATACCGATACCTGGGTATGTCACAGAACATCGGTATCGATGAGGCTGGTATGAAACAGTCAGTTTGCGACGTGTTTTATGCACGCTTGACCAAAGTGCTTAACAGTCTTTTGTCCGGTGTGAATAAGACACACGCATATAACGGCTGGGTCATGCCTGTCCTCATGTATACCTTTGGCATACTCAGGTGGACTCAGACTGAACTTAACGCCCTGGATAGAAAAGTCCGCACTACAATGACGTCCCATAGGATGCATCATCCGAGATCGTCGGTAATGAGGCTGTACTTGCCGCGAGAGCATGGTGGGCGTGGCTTCTTGAGCGCGCTCACCATGAATAATCGCGAAGTGTGCAGCCTCCGTAATTACTTCCTGGCGAGATCGGATGATCCATTCTATAAGGACGTCATTTCTAGTGATAAAGGACTTACCTCTCTATCCTTAGCCAACGAGCAATGGCAAGACCCGGCAGTGCATACAATTTCCGACCGGGAGAACGTATGGAAGGAGAAGGAGCTCCACGGGAGGTTCTACAAGGCTCTACATGAGCCTTTCGTAGACACAGTAGCCTCCCTCCACTGGCTACGCTTTGGTGATCTCTTCGGGGAAACCGAGGGTTTTGTCTGTGCAATACAGGATCAGGTTATTAAGACCAACAACTATCGGAGATACATCCTAAAGGATGGCACCGTGGACATCTGTCGAGCTTGTCGCCATCCCGGTGAGTCACTTAGGCATGCCATCTCCGGTTGTTCGGTGCTTTCTAACTCTGAGTACTTGCACAGGCACAACCTAGTAGCCAGAATTCTTCACCAGGAGCTCGCTCTGAAATACGGTCTCGTGGATCGGAAATTGCCGTATTACAAGTACTTGCCGGAAGCCGTGCTCGAAAATGATCGCGCCAGGCTCTATTGGGACCGGGCCATCATCACAGACAGGACTATTCTTGCGAATAAGCCTGATATTGTGCTGATGGACCGGGCACAGTCAAGGATATTTTTGGTCGACATTACCATTCCGTATGACGAGAACCTCGTGAAAGCCGAAACAGACAAGCAAACAAAATATCTGGACCTGGCTCACGAGGTGACTGACATGTGGGGTGGTCTGCCGACCGAAATTATTCCTGTAGTCGTCTCTGCAAACGGGCTAATCCCAGTCAGCCTCTCGGGTCATCTGAGGCGGCTGGGACTACGTGGACGACCGCTCCAGGTTCAAATGCAGAAGGCGGTGCTCCTCGATACCGCCCGCATCGTCCGCCGGTTTCTTTACCTTTCCCCCTAACCCTCGGCCGTTTGGTCTCCCCCTGCCGAGGGCCTCCATCTGGTTGGGCTTTTATTTATTTATGTACTTTTATATTTATTTTATGTTATTGATATTTATGTATATTTATCTTTTCATTTTCATTTATAATTATATATTTATAGAACCCAACCAGATGAGAAAACTATATAGATACTCCAAATAATAACAATCCCTTTCCCCCCTAACCCTCGGCCGTTTGGTCTCCCCTGCCGAGGGCCTCCATCTGGTTGGGCTTTTATTTATTTATGTATTTTTATATTTATTTTATGTTATTGATATTTATGTATATTTATCTTTTCATTTTCATTTATAATTATATATTTATAGAACCCAACCAGATGAGAAAACTATATGGATACCCCACAATAATAATAATAATAATAATCATTTATTGACAGACAACAAAGGCCCGTAAAAAAGAAACATAATTAGTTTTAATCAACAAACATAAAAAAAATTGAAATAAAATTAAATACAGAAATAAATATAAATTAAATAAATGCCATCAAACAAATTAAAATTTACATCTTAACATACTAGACCAATAATTAAATATTTCACTACAATTTTGCATGCATTTAAATAATATTATAAATAAAATGAATTTAACTTTCCCAATAGTTTGTACCTCTAAATATAGATTGTTCCATTCAATTTTAAATTCATTTTGTAAAAGTATTATACTTTTACATAGGTACATTAACAAAAAATCATTAATTTAGTTATTTATAATTTCGAAAACTTATTTTTTCATGACATGAAATTTATATAACAAAAGAAAACACTACTAGGTACACAGCTCAAGTTTTTTTACGAAATATTTATTAATATTAAAAAAGGCAATTTTATTTCAAACAGATAACATAATTTTAGGTTCCGTTTTCTTTTATAAGATTACATTATTAAATTTATAATAATAGTGTATTGATAGACTGTGGACTTTACTTTATGAGCAACATATAAAACAAATATAGTTTAAAGTGTACAAATTTTACATAAAAAACATATGACAAAAAATTCAATCAGATTTGTAGTAAATATGAAGCAATGTGCCTAAAATATGAAAAAAATATCTCGTAAATTCATATACAAATATGGTTAAACAGTTACACACACAATACATACACATTACACACACACATTTCCGCGTAGTTGTGTAAATCCAAAGACTATATAACCATGGTTATATTCTCTATGTGTAAATCGATCCCTATAGTTATTACATGTGTAATTTGTTAGTCGCATTTTGGGTAGAATTAATAGTCCTAATACGGAAATGCAAAATAACTACACACTTTTTGATTTGCTCGGGCCTTTTTTTCCGTAATTCTTGTACGTACTTTATTTCTTCTTAATATTTTTTAACCTTAGCTAGCTCTCTTTCCCTCCATTCACTTATATATGTATTTATTAGATACATATATAAGTGAATAGAGAGAAAGAGAGCTAGCTTATAAAGTACCCGCGTGATATTTATCACGCGGGTTCTTTATAAATATGGGCCCCCCATTTATTTGGGTATTATATAACATTTTCGTAATATTCATTTCATTTTATTGGTACATAAACTTTTTTTTTATATATCAAGGTAAAATGTACCTTGGGTTGTGCGCACAACCTTGAGGTTCATTAAAAGGACTCCAACAATTGTCACGGAGGAAAAGTAAGTTCACACTGTGATCCAATGAAGGATATGACCTCCATGTACCATTATTAAGGGTAACAAATTTAAAACTTCTATGGTCCCTAACAGTACTAATATGTGTAAACTCGTGTACATCACTTGTACTGAAGGACTGTTCTCTAGTACCCGTTATGCCCGATTTTATCATACAATCACGGAAACATACCCTGCTCGAGGACTATATGTAATACCAGTGATGGACGTTCCCGTATCTCTCCATTACCTATTTATTATAGTCAATTATTTTCTTTTATACTTATTCCTTTCATGCTTTCATAATTCTCGCTCTTAAGACGACACACCGAAAACGCTATCGCTGTACTGATCCGAGTGAATACATAATTTCTATAAAAACTTGAAGAAACGCCGTCATAAGGTCTAAAATTGCATAGCGCCCGCGACGATGAAAAGCGCTTAGAAATTGTCAGAATCTTAAAATATTTTTTAAAAAATTATTGATTTAAGTTATCAAAATAATGAGCAAGTAAATTATGAATATTGATGTTATGAATATATTTGAGTGATTCCCAAGCATATAGATCAAATGATTTCGTTGTAATTTCAACTACAGTGATTTTTAGAGGTGTTTTCGCAAATAATTATGATCGAGTCAAAATTATACAATCGTGTTTTTGAGCAATCAAATTCAAGATAAAGACATGAATTTACCTATATCAAAATCCCACTTTCGTTAGTGGTGTCATAGTCCTATACTATTCAATGAAAAGAGGTGCATTTTTCACGGTGTCGCCTTAACGGATTCAATACTACTAGTTTAAGCATCAATATTATATATTGTATAACATTTTAGCTTAAGAGGTTCCTTAATAGCACTTGGTTTTAATTTTTTAGCTCTGAACTTCTTCATCATTATCATCATTACAGCCCTTTAGAAGTCCATACAGTCTTGAGCCACCCGCCATCCATCGACTTCCTGCATAGTCGTCACTCCATCTAGTGGAGCGCTGCCCTAAATTTCGCTTACCGGTACGAGGCTGTTACTCGAGAAACTTTTATCCCCATTGGTTGTCGATGCTTAGAGCTATATGTAACAGGAATAGAAACAGAAATTTTTTATTTCAATATCGATTATAAATAATACTTATTGAAATTCTCTATTATTTTTAATATATACCATACCATTATCCGGCCGGCCCGAAGTCACTTTTGCATACTAACCCGTCACACTGGACGTTTAAGTTCGAAATTAATTACCGTAAATTTATTTCTAATTGGTTAGTAAAAGGTGCGATAATTCCAAATTCAGTAATGTGTTAATGAACTTGCGTGAAGTAAACAGAAATGAAACGTACTAGTCGTCAATTCAGCGAACGTAGCATGTTACAATGCGATTACACATTTCGGAATGAAACATGCTGCTAGTGCTCATTACACCAATCATTTTAAATTGCTAGTTATAGACGGCGCACGCGAACTCAAAGTGCTAATTGATTGTTAACATTTTTTCGAAATAATAAAGTGACTAAGAAATAAAAAAAATTCAAATTTACAAGAGTACTTGACATTGAATGAAACTAATTTTATGGGATTGGTCGCGTTCAATTTAACTTAATTTTAATATCCGACATATCGGGTGCCTTATAGCATCTATGTACATGGGAGAAACTAATTTGCCTGATGTCTCGATGTCTTAATTAGCCCGGGCAAACTTCTGCTTTTAAATATAAATTTTTGGTCCGATCTTTGCAGAACGAGCTCACAGTATTTTGAAGACATGCAGTGGTATGCTTTTGGTTGCATTTAATCTTATTAATTATAGACTCTTCTGATGTTTTTAATTTTAATAGCCTCTTGAACCATCCTTGGCAGTGTAACGCTCTCCCCTATATGTATTGAAATTGCCGTATATAATTATATAATATTTAATATCAATATATAGTTTTGTTTATGACCAGGATGAACAAAATTATATATTAATCTTTCTCAAGGATCTATCTCAGGGTATATTTATAGGCCGTTTGTAATATTAAAGGCTCGATCGCCTTAGTTAGGACTTATAATTACGTTATGTTTATTTAGTGACTTAGTTCTTTTATATCGCTCTTGGAAGAAGGAATATTCACCCGAGCAGTAGAAACGTGTTGGTAGTGCTTTAATGATTTTAAGCTAAGGAACTCCGTTCACGAAGAAAGGACTCAAAAAGATTAAGAATATTGATTCACACCAGTCCGTATAATTGCCGATAAAAGGTGTGAATCAGATATTTCATACAATACGACTATCAAACCGATTATAGAAGCTAATGTAATGACAGTATTAGTGTGCTGGATGGATGCTCAGGAACAACTAAGTTGAAAAAAGTAGTAGATAGTTCAGAGTTCAAAACTAAAGTGAAAAGGTTCCTTACGTTTCTAGTCTAGAAGGTGAGTGATGTACTCGCCATCGATGTTAATAACGTATCCTTTCCAGTCCAGTAGCTTGAAAACGTCTTCCAATGCAGCAGTGAGTGTCGTACACCTCTCTGCAGTTGGATAGAATTCGTACTCTGGTTCTGTACTCGGATAGCCATCGCAGGCCTACTGTACAAACACTTCATCACTTCGATATACCGACAGCCAACTTTGCAACACTCAAAGCACTGTAGCATCGCCCAAATTTCGACGGAATTAAAGGTTTTTTCATTTTACACATACGCAAGTCAAGATGGAAGATTGTACTCTTTGGTCTTCTGTACAATCTGTTGCATGGTATGTTTGTGATCTATAGTACTAAAGCTTTTTCGGAAACCGGCTTATTCGGGAGGCTGGAAGTCGTCGAGTGCGTGCGAGACGATTCGTAATGACTCTCGAAAACAGCACGTAGACGCGGCTCAGAAGGGATATCGATCTGTAGTTCTTCAAGAGGGCGTTGTCAGCTTTCTTGAAGAACAAGATCACCGCACTTTTGATCCATGCCTCCGGAGTAGTGCCACCACGGAATACGGAATTAAAGAGCCTCTAAAGGACTTCAAGTATCGGTTTTCCACCCGCTTTCAGAAGCTCCGCTGTAATTCCATCCTCGCCCGGAGACTTGCCGTTTTTAAGGTGCCGAAGAGCCATTCTAATCTCACTCAAACTGACGTCCGGGATATAATCGAAAAAGTGTCGGATAAGACTTGCTCTTGGATCGTTACTCACACTTGCGTGTAGCTCCAACGATGATGTGTATAGCTGCCCGTAAAACCTCTCAATCTCACTCAGAATCTCAGGTGTCCCGAAAACGATGCTGCCACACTCAGTCTTCACCATTGAAAGTTGGCTTTTACTGGCAGACAGATCTCTGGCAAAGACTTCGGAGCCCTTGTTCCGCTCAAGCACTTCTTCAATACAAGCAGTATTAAATTTGCGTAAGTCTCGGCGCATGCATTTGCTGATCTGTCTGTTCAGTTGCCTGTATGTTGTCAAATCTGTTGAAGATTGCAGCCTCATCTCACGTCTAACAGCCATGTGATTAAGAATGTGATCGGAGAGTTTTTGTGTTCTTCTGCGGCCGGTCTTGCAGAACTTAGCTCCGATCGCATGGACAGTTTCCACGACCTTGTCTTTCATATCGTCCATTGCAATCGTCTAGGAACTGAAAGCGGTTACGTAACTCTAGCTGAAAGGTTTCGGGATTCTGGATTAGAGTACGAGGGGGACGGGGCGTTGACTTCATTAGACGAGACCTTTCCAACTTAACGTTTAGGTTCAGTATGTATCTAACCATTCGATGATCGCTGCCAGTTTTCACCCTTGCGATTACTGAGACATTACTGAAAATTTGGCGTCTGGTCGTCATAATGAAGTCAATCTCATTTTTGTCGAACTGTCGGGGCTCGACCAGGTCCACTTACTGTGGGGCCGCTTCTGGAAGAAAGAGTTCATCATCTGCTGGCCCCTACGTTTCCGTTGCCCTACTCCAAATTTCCCTAACTTCAGCTCACCGCTTTCTCTTGTGCCTAGTTTTGCGTTGTAGTTTCCCATCAACACCATGTAGTGGGTTTTGGAGGAATGCATGGCTCTGACAATATCCTCATACATTTCCTCCACCTCCTCATCGGAATGTGCCGAGGTTTATAAGCCGAGGGAATACCGTCTGGTGATTCTGAATATCAGGCACGCGACCCTCATTGACATACTCTCAATCTTTATTGTTGAATTTAGTTATTGACGAGAGACTTGTGGACGATAAATCCGACACCTCCTTGGGACTGATGGTCGCCCTCCCGGTGATAGAACAAGTTGCCGGACACGAGGATTATCGTGTCCTCCCCCTCTCTTCGGACCTCGGATAATCCAATAATATGCTAGCGCAACTTGTCTACCTCTTTTTCCAGCTTCACTATCTTCTCGTCAGTCCTCAGGGTGCGTGCATTATATTTTACCAGGTCGAGTCGTCGTAGGTGTCAACCGAACCTCCACCGGAGATTCTTAGCACCTACTGATCCGCCGTTACCATGGTTGCCACCGTAGCCAGGAATAGCGCGCTGCCGGGGGTTGGGGGCCGTTTGTTTGCGTTGTTATTCATGGGGGGATATTTGCCATAGTTGCCTCGCTTGGCGAGTGGGTTGGAAACCACAGTTTTTTTATTATATTATTGTTGTTATTAGGAAGATGGTGCTGCCCATCTCCTGCCTGTCTCTCTCTGTCGCCTCTTACGACACTCACGGGAAGATATGAGGTAGTGGATATTCTCAACCACCACTACACGCCATTTTACAAAGGAAATACTCACCACAGTGCTATTCTTAATACTTTTCATATCCTTACAGTTTATATGGTACAATCTTCAATGCCATAACGTTGTGGTTTCTTGCAATACTGCGTCAGACAACAAACATTCTTGTTTTGTGGCTAACTCAAACACTCCATTCACAAAATGGGCTTTTCTAAAAATGTATATTCTTCTGATTGTTTACTTGGTTTTATATTGTACAACTTATTTACATTTAATAAATAATTTATTACTTTGCAACCTTCCGCTAACCAATTACAATGATGTGTCTTACCTGGATTGAAGAGCACCCCCCTCAATTGCATGCACTAACTTCGTCACTACTAGTCCCAGCACCACTACTCCCGGCACCACTACTTCCAACACCACTATTCCGGGTAAGTCACACCATCGACGACAATACGACACGTGTTTCGCCTCTACACGAGGCATCTTCAGGCCACTGGAAAGCGGGGGAAGGAGGTGGGGATTGCTCATAGCATACCACGCAGCCGGCTGCATGGTTATGTGGTTTTACCCACTAAACCCCACCTTTTAGGGACTGGCTTAACGGTCTAACTAGAGATCTCTAAGCCGTATACGGACGTGACCCTCCTTAGCAGAAAGGAGGGCGCAAGAGCGGCGAGCCGAAACAGCTGCTATTTATACACGCCGACACGACCACTCCCCACCAAAGTAGCGAGTGACCGCGCCGCGAGATAACAAATCTGCGACTAATTGTTATGACTAATATTTTTAAATATTATCATTGTTTTTTATATTGGTGTTATTATAGTTATTTATTATTATTAATTTTCAATTATTATTAAAGATTAGCCTTAAAGATGTTTAACAAAGGTGAATTAGAAACATTTGTTTGTTCAATCAGCAGTGCATAGTTACCATTATTATTTTTTTACATCTCCAACTGTTCCAGTACACACAGCTGCAGCCCCTTACTACAAGTATGTAAGACTAAGTAATAAATTATTTATTATAATGGATTTCCGCAAAGTAACGCCTGATTCTATCAATTATTTACATTTGTAGCCTCAAACTGGTTTAACAGATTTGTCAGGTTTCTAAATTAACGTTTTTGACTTTGACATCGTATTTATGTAATTACTCTAAGGCTGCCGCCTTGTTTCTTTATTGCTGCTGCCAGTTTTTAGATATATAACATAGGATACTAGAATACATTCATATAGTATTCTATGATATATACTATACACGCACTTTCTTTTTCAGTGCTGCCAACCTCGGCACTCGTATCAATCAATTTTGCAATAATGTACTATTGTCATGACTATTGTGGAAAATATATCTATTAATCCTGCCAATAATAAATATTCAACCCGCTTATCAATTATTTCAAGACGCGTCCCTCGTAATTTGTGGGCTGTATCCACAATTTGAGTCACATATGCAGTCATAGACTCACAGTCATCCAATCGAATTGAAATTAAATGCCGTAGCGAAATGATTTTTCTTTAAAATTCTGAATCAGCAAAAACAAATTTTAGCTACCCGAAATGTCGGGAATTAAAAGTAATTAAAATTAAATGCGATAAAATCCGTAAAAGTAATTTTAATCATTGTGTTGTGTTCGCGTAAATATAAGAAATCATTATCTTATAATTTTTTTATATTGAATTATCAAGCTCATTTTTGTGCCAAGTATTGTGAGTAATATCCTCAGAGGTGACTCTCTTGCGGGTGACTTAGAAAAATTTACCATCAGGTGGAGTAAGTTCATATGTATCATCAGTTTTATATAAAAACGAAGTTTTGTTGCCGACAAGTTGTGTCCAAATTTGAGGGTAAAAGTGTCAGTAATAACAACATTTCGTCGTACCATTTAATCAGTGAGTTAAAAAACGTACCTCTCACTGACAGTAAAACCATGGTCAGTTTATATGTTCAGTCCCTATTTACATGCCTACCTAATGAAGACTGAATCTTAATAATAACTAGAAAGCTAGAAGAAAACAACATGCTTGTAAAATATTGCTCAAAAACTGCCTCACATTTGGATATATTCATGGAGGGCATTGAAAAAAAAAACAACCCTTTTTATTGCTTCTGTTGATCCAAGATTTTACAAGCGATACGTAAACGACACTATCACAAATTTACCATCAAAGTAACTGCAGTTTAAGACCACCTTAACTCCATAAACTCTAAAATACAATTAACCATGGTTTCATCATGTGGTTTGAAATTCTGATAACACTATTTGACATACTGTGTATGAAAAAAGGCCAATGTCAACCGATATTAAGAAGTGTTGCAAGATAACAAGTTTCTGGTCGCGCTCCTACGTCACAGTGACTGAGTAAAGCCGACCACAGTAGAGCGTGTACCAGCTGTACTAAAATATGCCAGAGGAGTCACTAAAAAAGGTTGGCTTAATCGTCATGCTTGGCAGGTAGATTGATGACCGCAGTACTAGATGTCTCCCATCTTTGCCACTGCTCCCCTTCAATGGTCTGGGTATTTTACACCTGGCGTAAACGAGATGATTATACCGTTATCTATCAGAAGTCATAATGTTGTTACGACAGCCAGTTGCGTGTTGTATCACGTAATCGTGTTGTACAAGAACGTTCCCGAAAAGTAGGGTCAATGACCCCTGTCAATTTAGTAAAATGTGTAGGCGTGAAAATAGACCACGCTCAAACTATTGATCCCAACAAGACGCAACGTTATGTCTACACGCATAAAGATCCCTTTTGGAACGTTTTGGTCATATTGTTAATCGCAAGTGTTGTCTAGGGTTTGGGTCCCGGGACCCAAACCTTAGTGGGAAGACTTTTCGTAATTTTAGTTGTCTCGAGTCCCGGGACTTTCGGATCAAGACTCGAGACGACACAAGATTTTCGAAAATGTTATGTTATCATTTTTATTTTCAAATAATTGAAGGAGCCTAACGCAATCTGTTAGTTAAATTACAAAAGGAGTTTCAGTTGTTTGAAGCAACCGGAAAACGTACAGAAAGTTTGGAACTACTGTATACAGCCTTAAATACAATTAAACTGACATCTGTTGAAAACGAGGGTATGTATTCTCCTTGTCCGATGGCATTATTACAAAAATCAGAAACAAATCGTCGAACAAATCTGTTGATGCTCTAATTTTTTAAAAATCAGCAAAGAAGTCTAATTAATGTGTTAGTTGATTATTTGAAAGTCTGATTTATAAGTCTGTTTTATTATTTTTATTTAGATTATTTAATTAGGAAACAAATCTGAATTAACAATGTTGTTATTAGTACCATTGATTAGTTTCCATTATTACTAGATTATAGTAAAGTTATTAAGAATTAGTATGATTTTTAACTAGGTTTGTTTTATAAATACAAGATTTAACTGCTTAAAAGTGAATCTGTGTCTGATTAAAAGAAATGAACAATACAATTACTAAGACTAAAATAACGTTAAAATAACGTTGAAGTTACTAATATAAATTATATTTTTCTTAATAACATGAATAAATGTTGATTTTTACAAAAATTGCCTTTTTTATACGTTTCACCAGAAATTAACTCAATTAAAATTCTTCAAAAAAGGCTCAATTCTCTTAAAAAAATATTCTTAAAATCCGAAATTCCGGGAATTCCAGGGACTTTGATAGTAGACTGTCTCGTGTCCGGGACTTAGAAATTGTCGGGAATTCCCAAACCCTGCCTCCAAAAGCTTGCGCCGGCGATCGGAAAATAAATTATTTCAGGAATCAACCTAAGACATCTGCAATTATTAAGGACCTCAACGAGGAAGCTTAGGGAGGGACAATGCGATTGTAACACTTGCTGTGTGTTTGGAAGAATGCATCAATTTCTAATCCTAATCGGTATTTTTACTCACCCAGCATGCAATAATATCTTGGTGGATACTTTTAACGCCGTTATAACGCTATAAAGAACAAAACCTGACGAACAAATTCAACATATTTGAAATGCTCTCTGGCTGACATGACAGGTGTACCCTATCTCATTGTAGGGAAGTAATTCATTAAATAATTTACTGACAAGACTCAAAAGTAGATACAATAATTACCAGAAGCAAATCTCATTTAGCGCTGATTCCCTGAATGCATTTACATTGCCTTAATGAGAAAACGCTCAGTCCTGTAATTTTATAGAAAAAATAATGAAGACTGAAACTTACACAATCTCCGGGAGACTTTATTTAAAACCAGAAGAACGAATAATGCTTTGTAATTCTTTTGAAAAAAATCTAGTAATGCTAATATCACTACAACTGTACGCCTATTTCTGGCAAATAAATACATTTCGTTCTTGCTTTCTTTCTTTACTCCAAGTAAGCATAAATGCTTGTGCTAGCAGTGATTGAACGCCTCGAAAGGGTTCCCGCCTGGTCGTGATGAGGTACTCAGTTGCTAGGGTTTTGGTCACATACGGTGAACAAACAGGAACCCACTGTGCTAGACCGTTGTAAAGTGCCAGCCATAGATGGCTTCTCCAGATGTTTGGATTTTGGTGGTCTGCAGTGGAAGGAGTGTCCTATCTCCCTGCTAAACTTAAAGTGCCCTGCTAAACTAAAAACTGAGGTAAAGTTACAGTGAAAAGGAGTGTTGGTATATCGATGCGCCGCACATAGATGCAGTTGAGTTGGGAGCGCAGAGGGAGAGAATTATAAAGTGCTACTTTTCCTATCCTCATCGGCTGAAACTTACCTGGTGAAGTCACGTTGCAGCTACATTTTATTTTTAGCACAAATTGATTTGCTCGACCTGAGTAGAACCACACCATCACAGAATGCCAGCGTAAAATACCGGCTTATTGCTGCTGTGTTCTGAAAGGTGAGTATACAGTACCAGAGACCTTTATAACTGGAAATGAGTCATTCCATCTTAGTCTTCAGGGGTAACACCTCATTTGCATTTTGATTCTTAATCGAGGGTAAATAGAGATGTCTATGGGCGACAGCATTTACTTACCATCATGTGGACTGTGTGCTTGTTTGTCATTCATATTCTATAAATATATTCTCTAATATTTTTTTCTTATGCCATTCTTTTTAAATGGAAAAACTTTTAACGATTCATTATTATTTTTCATATGAGTATTTTGTTTTAATAAAGTGTCTTTTGTTATTTACTGAAAAACGGCTTATAAATAAAAACAAAGCGTTTTTAAATTTAGAAACCCGGCATAGCCAATCGAAACAAGGACAACGATATACGTCAGACATCGAATATCCATGACGTAAAGCATAAAAAAATAACCGGTTATCATGCTAAATAATTACAGCAGCACAGTGAACAAATGTAATTGGTGGTAAATAAAAGAACGAAATGAAATAATCTGTACATCATATAAATAAAATTGAATTGTCTGTCTGTGATATGGAAATAGCTGCCTTATATTTAGCTGAGGGTTATTTTCATGTCTTTAAGTTATGAATAACCATTTCTTTAAATTTTGTCAACATGTTTGTCCTTGCTAATCACCAGCATGTCTGAACCGATTGTGAAGAAACCTAATGCACTGATAGAGAACAGTGGCAGGAGGGATAAATTGTTTTTTTTACAGCATTTATAAATGACACACACTAAAATATTTCTTTTAATAAGGATATTATAATCACTACGTGACCATGACGCAACACGTATTAAGTGATTATATTCTCATTGGTGTGACGTTCGCATAACATTTTTACTAATCGTACTACTCACTCACTGAACACTATTACGAAACACAGGAGCATTAAGCTACTATTTTACGCTGGTATTCTGTGAGAGCGTGGTCCTTCCCCGGTCGAGCCGACCCATGTGTGCTACAACTATACTTCTAATATAACCGCAGCATGGCTCTACCACGTATAAAATCGTGTCGAATTACCGTCCTATCCGACTATGAGAGTGAGTACATTCACAAAAGGAATCAAATGGATTAAATGGAAACATAAGTAAACTCATTATGAGGTAGAAGGTGAATTATAGACATTCGTTTTTATAATTAAATTTTGCATTCGTAATATATTTAAATTCCTGCTTATAGGTTGGATTTCAGTTTCCTTCATTTTCATAACGGATTTATAAATTTTGTTTCCTGGAAAGCGATGTAACAGTAAAATGTGTCTGTGTTTCATATAGGAGACGGCGAAAATCAATATTCATTCTACCAAGGTAATGTAAAAATAACAAAATAAACAACAATTGGGGGAAAACAAAAGGCACTCTTATTGCAACATAGCAAACTCACCCAGATAACCCACAAGTAAAAAATCAAGACACATCATCGTTGCTAACACAACGTGTTTCGCCCCTAAACGAAGCATCGTCAGGACAAGCTGACCTGCGATGGCTGACCGCTAAGCTCAGCGGAGTTGCTCTTGAAATTTGGTAAGGCACATAATGTACGGATCTTAGGTAATTAATTTTAACATATTTAATACTAAAATAATAGGTATTGATTATAAGCCGTTTTATATATAACAGGGGGCAATAGATTATGCGGCTCACCTGATGGTAAGTAACTGTCGCCATTCATTGACATCTACAACACCAAAAGAATTGCAGCTGCGATGCCGACCCTTTCAAAAAGAATAGGTTCTTTTATTGAAGGTCACTAAGTGTTATCGATCT
>CAJQZP010001567.1:0-49809 GCA_907164705.1 Parnassius apollo | reverse complement strand
CAGAGATTGCTTTGTCAAGCAATAATTCCGAACATTTCGGAATTATTTGTTTCACACTATTGTTGAATGTACTAGCAAATTTGTTCGCAATGTCTTTACTAGTTCAGCCATTACTACCGAAATAATTATGAAGTGCATCATCAATTGAAGACTTAATCTTGCCCGTCAGCCTATTTAAAATCTCCCAAAGATTTTTAGTTTTGTTTATTTGAAATAATTTCAGATTTTTATTTTTAGATTTGTTAATTAGTTTATTTGCGTAGATTCTATCCTTATTATATTGTAGTTTAATTACTGAATTACTAGTGTTTTTTATCCATACACTTAGTGCACCACCCTGAGTCCACGGGACTCACCACCACTTTTAAACAACAAAAAAGTAGTTTATTTTTTAGAGTTTAGACTTGCGCTTTCTAGTACCTTCCTGCGGTGAGGCGCGGGGCGCAGAGGTGAGCGGTCGCGTGCGCACGTCGTTCGGAAAGGTAAATATGATCGAGTGTGAGTCCCAGGGACTCATGGTGGAGTGTCGTGTGACACAAATGGATTTACTGACTTTTTTGTTTATCTATGTTAATTTTGTTTTAGGCTTTTACTATGGCTTCTTAACGTAGAAGGATTGTATCGGTAAACTTTGCCTCAGATATCATAAATGAATGGCTTTTTTCATAGAAGAGGAGGCAAACGAGCATGCGGCTCACCTGATGTTAAGTGACTACCGCCGCCCATGATCAGCCGCAACACCAGGGGAATTGCAGGTGCGTTGTCGGCCCTTTAAAAAGGAGTAAGCTCTTTTCTTTTCTTGAATGATGCTGCAAGAATATGATTTACTGGGCGAAGATGAGAAGATTGGCGATGGCAGTGGTTATGCAGCTGAATGTATTCGTGAGCCACATACTGATAACGAGGACGCCGATTATATTGTGAGTGATCACGGCACCAATTCCGAATGCTCCGAGACTGAAAAACTCCTGTTCTTCTTTTCTTTCCTGTTCTGCTGTTCTTTTGAACTTCTGTACCATCCTTAGTAACTTGGACAACATACCATGCCTTAGACATTCCTGATCATTCAAGTACAACGCAAACTGATGATCTTTACCGAGAGATCAGCGCAAATATTGCTATACTTGCAATCACAAGAAACGAACAAATACTGCTTATCTTTGCACTGTCTGTAAGAAGCCGCCTTACTTGTTCCAAAAAGATATGCCAAGAATGTGTAACACATTAGTATATTGACTTATTGCAAGTTTTGAAATTTTATATAGTGCCATTATTAATTATTATTATTTTTAATTATCTCATAATTTCTTCTTTAAGAAAAAATATTTTATTTCGTCCAAGAGCTACAACATTAATTTTTTCTTCTGTAAGTCGTAACAGACGATTTTTGATGACTGTTAATTTTAAAGTATTTGTAAACTGCATGTTAATTTGAGTTTATCACAAAA
This sequence comes from Parnassius apollo, assembly GCA_907164705.1. Classification (NCBI taxonomy): domain Eukaryota; kingdom Metazoa; phylum Arthropoda; class Insecta; order Lepidoptera; family Papilionidae; genus Parnassius; species Parnassius apollo. The sequence goes on along the minus strand of CAJQZP010001567.1, from coordinate 48,361 downwards.
TGTTACCCGATATGTACGAATTATTGTGTTTGCTAAAAGTCTAATAAATAACAACATCAATAACATCTTTCGTTTGGTTTTTATTTAAAAAGTTAAAACATGAGTCCCGGGGACTCATGGTGGTGATAAGTGATATTTTAATTAGGATGGTAAATCAAGGGTTAAAAATAACTCGTCCCTATACTCACATGCTCTAATAATTTTCTTATTTATTCAGTTATTATTTCTTGTGTTATTTGTTTTAATTTTTACTGTGTAAGCCGAATTTCTATAGCAATCCATGAAGTTTGTGTATAAAGAATTGTACATATTAGGCATGTCATATTGCACGTAGACTCCCAATCAATTTTTTCTAATAATGTAAATAGCTTTTGGTTATTAATGCAAGTTTTATATTTTGAGACAGCCTGTGTACGTGCTCCAAAACAAGCCAGTATTATAGTCCGATGATCGGCTAGTGTTGTTTCGACTGCTGCAGTGTATAGGTCTTATGCGCGGGATCGAGCTTAAATATGATCTATACATGATTTACTTAGTTTTTTATTACATGATTCGATCCTAGTATGTTCTGTAATCCCACATAGAAGGCCCAAATTGTGCAGCATATTATTGTATTTATGTGTTATAGGGTTGTCCGATTTCAGGTTTATGTTAATGTCTCCTAATAAGTATAAATCAATAGATTTTGAGCATTTTTGATAGTATTTTGGAGTTCGTCGATAAAGTGATTTTTGCTACAACTCGGGGGTCGGTAAATTGCACAAATGTTCGCAGTATAGTTGAAATGAGTGGTGATATTTAGTAAAATGTTTTCAAAATGTGTAGTTTTTGTTGTAATTATATTACATTTATGTTTGTTACTTACGTATATGATGATACCACCATCCTTTCTTGTCTTTCTTAGGGCTGTGAACATTTGGTAACAATTTATATGATACAGGAAACTAATATTATCCGTTATGTTAGCCTCAGTTAGAATAATGACGTCTATGTTTTTATTAGCAGTAAGTATACATTGTTCGAGCGTGGAGAAGTTTTTTTACGATTGACCTTATGTCAATATGAATACATAGTAAGTTTATATGCATATTATGAATATTACACAAGAAATTATTTATGTTTAACAGTTCAGACAGTTCATTAATATCGTCTTGTACGATGTCCAGTGCAATAACTATAATTTTTGTTTAAATAAATGAGTAATAACTACATATTATAAGGGCTTAATAAATTATAAGAGCTTGTGCTTATTAATAGTTAAAGCTTATACGTCCTTCATTGTTCTTAAGGTATAGATTTTAGAGTTCTCATCCTTTCGTGCCTTTACAAATGCCTTTTTAAACCATACATACTTGAAGTTTTGGTTGAGCTTTTTTGTTTTGGTTTAGCTCCTGTTTAGCTTCCCATAGAATGGCCTTGTTAGCTTTTTTCATGGCCTCTCGTATGTATACCTCATTATTATTGTTTCTCTCGGAGAGGCATATGTCACCTACCGTGGTCTTGATGGTTTTCGCTGCAGTCATCCATTTTTCTCGGGTGTCTCTACTTCAATATTGGATGGTTGGTCTTTTCTTCCAGGTAATCTCCGAGAACTTTTGATTGCTTCGAGGTGCTGTTTGAGCTTCAAAGCAACATTTTCCACCAATTTGTTGACCATTTCTGAGCTTTGATAAGGAACGTTGGTTATTTCTATATATTTTTTTAAACGTTGTTCAAGGGCACCGACACGGGTTTCTAAATTAATATTCTTGTTAGTTAGCTCCAAATTCTTCCGTTCAAGGGCTTTTATTGTCTGCTTGAAAGCATCAACATATTCGACTACTTCGCCTAATTTCGCACTATGAAATTGAAAAGATTCATTTAAGTCGCGCAATTCATTTTGATAGTTTTTTCAACTTCCTTAGTAATATTGCTCAGCAACTTTTTTGCGTTTATTTGGACAGGTGTATCATCTTCTTCGACGTCTTCTTCAGGAATGATTATGGATGAGTTTCGCCTCGGTGATTCTCGATGGCATTGGAGGCAAGTCCACTCCAGACCCGAGGCCACCTTCAGTGCAGAAATCTGTTTCGTAGTTAAACCACTGCACCTGGTGTTAAGATGTACAATCCTTTTACACTTGCTACATTCCAGTCCAGGCATGGATTTCGTAACTGTTTCTTTTACACACATCGCACTTTGACATTGTCGGTACCTTTAAATAGATATAAGGATTGAATAGAAAGCGAGTGTTACGCACGATAACTTGTCGATGGTATAGGCAATAGTTTTAGTCAAAAATTAATAATAATTTTAGTACAGTTGTAATATTCATAAGTAGGTATGTATGTATACTTAACTCTGAATGAGTTTGAGAATGAGAACTTACGGGTATTTGTATGTTAACAAATTGTTTTCCTTGAGAATTCAATAGATAACAGGTAATTTGATTGACGATTGACGATTACGTAAATCGTCTTAAATAATTATCTTTTTATTACCTACATTGTACAATAAGTCGTAGAATAGAATTACGGGTGGGTGACACAATTACCTTACACCGAATTATTCCAATGAGTCCCGATGGAAGCTGCCTATTCCATTCGATTGCCAAGTTTCAGATATTAAGTAATGTATATGTTCACAGGGAATAATTCCCTATTTGCTTGGCATATGTTATTACTATCCACAAATCACAAGGCCTTAGCCTTGATAGTAATCTTCTCGACATAGGCTCCTCTATATTTAGTAGAGGGCAGGCTTACGTCGGACTCTCCAGAGTTAAAACCTTAGATGGAGTACATCTTATCAATTTAAATCTAAGTCAAATCAAGTCACAAGAGAACTTTTTTGTAGAGTACAACCGTCTGCGCACGTTATACCACCCCGACTTGGCCAAATTAAGTATAAACAGAAAATGCGATACTGAATGGGCTATTCACTCGAACATATCAGAGGTAAAAGAAAATATAGAAAATAACACAAAAAAGACAAAAATATCCCGTAAACGTAGAAAATACAGTAGTTTAACAAAAACTATTTGGTATTAATTTTGTTCTAAATAAGTATCTACTAATAATTTATGTACAAAAAAGTAATGATATCCCATCAAAAACAAAAATGTAAAATGAGAGCCAAGTTCAATATTATGATATATGCCTTGGTTGTTGACTTCAATGACAAAAGAAGTGAGATCTAAATGGGTGCCAAGTTCAATGGTCAGTCCTGAAATTTATTTATAAAAACATAAAATATCATTTCTTCTTATAACTTAGGATAATACATTATAGCCTTAGGCCTGACTTGGCTAAAAACCTTTAATAAATTATGCAGGCGATGCTACAATTTAGTGTATCAGGAACGTAATAAAACTCGCCCCACGAAGATACTGTACGCGCCACGCTCATTACGTTGATCGGTTCATTGACGAAAGTATAACAGCAACAATTACATACAAACATTTATTGTTCACGATTAAATCTATGTTCGCGATCAAATTTGTACTAACATTACCTTAAAGCCCCTATCCTTACTGGTCTCGGTTGTTTACATCTACCGAATTCAAGATGCTAACCACCATCAGTCGGAGGCCAGGCATTCTTTCTGGCTGTTCACTTAGTCGCTCCTTACGTTCAAGTCCACGGAAGGAATTGGGAAAATAATGGTGTAAGGATTAATAGATATTAGGAGCTCTCACAATGATGAAACATTGTTACGCTCACCATATGTCGCTAATTCGGACTAAGTTGAACTTATTTTGTTACGCAGATGGTCACACAGTGTCATAATTTAATTTTTGCGTTTATTTAGTTATTCAACGAATATATAAAAATAATACCTTCGTGTCGTATTCTCTAATTTTTTTACACATTTTCAACTTTTTTAAATATTCTTCTGCTTTTAAGAATATCCGGCCACTCGAAGAAAACACATCGATACAGCCTCCATCGATCTGGCGGTTTCTTTCTCCTACCAGTTAATTCTCGGGTTGGTTTTCCTTACCAAACGCTTCCATCTGGTTGAGTTTAGTTTTTTATTTCATTATATTTTATAGAAGTTATTCAATTGAGTATGTATCTTATACAACTGCATTATTTTGTTCATAACATATTATGTTTACATATATTTACAATTATTACTGCATTCCAACCAGATGAAAAAACAATAGAAATATCGCAAATATGGAAATAAAATTGGTACTGGACCTAACAAAGTAAATACCCACCGTTTAGTGGCGGTATAAGATAATCCTCTGCCCCATACAATTCCGTGGGTGTTATAGGGGCGACACAGATATAACTCAGGCGTTTGTCTGCAGCATTTTCCTAAATAATACCTTAAGATAATAAATCTATAGCAAATATCCTCCTTTTTAGACAATCAATAGGGCCGGCCGTTGTTCATTATGGACATTAGGTGGGATTAAATGTATAAATTAATTAAAAAAATCATATCTACGTAATTACTATTTGTCAAAATACAAAATAAACATTCATACTAGCAGTTTTCCGTATTTGTCATTAAATGAATAAAAGTTATATAATATCTAACAGTGCCTTATGTTCACATCACAATTTGGCCTTATTACCCCCGTCTAGCCCCAACTTCTCGGTTACGTCCCTTAGATATATTGGTGTCCCAGAAATAATGGATAATACTGGAGCGCCGAATAGTACAGATATCAGGCGCTTAAATAAAAATACAATATATATATATATATATATATATATATATATATATATATATATATCATTTTGTAGATCATGTTGCGTCCGGTATACGGACGCAAGATTAACCAGCCCTCATTTTTGGTCCATAGATGACATTTCATATTTAGAATGTATGGGCAAAAAATTGGCATGGACTCAATTTCATCACTAAAATGTATTTTAGCGTATTTCGAAGTTCAGCTGTTTGCCGCGCGGAAATTGGAGGGCGCTATCCATGAGTGTATATTTTTGAACGTATATTGAGCGTTTAATTTACCGATTTTATTGCGTCCGATTGAATATCGATAATGTTTTTATCAATTCTCCACGACGATGATCTTGCGTCTAGTATTTTACTTAAATTGGGACACAGTGCGAATCTTGCCGGACATTCGGGGCGCGCGAGTAGGAGGGAGGGAGGGACGTGCGTGCAACGGTCGCATGTTTGTAAACAGATTGATACTGATACTTGTTCAAATTATACTCCACCGCGACAAGATGTGAGTAAAAGTAATAAGTACGTTTCTAGGGCAGGCGGAAAAAAGGACATTGACCTTTGACGATATTATCGGGGTTGGCAATCTTTTTTGTTTAGGTAAATTTTTTTATCCTTTTATCATTACATACATCATCAGAAAGAAAGATAAGGGTGCAGAGTGCGAAGTTCTTTACAGGCCCTATGTCTATTATTATATTGTAAAGAAGTAAGATTATCCTGTACCTAAATGAATTCAAAAGCAAATTAATATTAATTTAAATTTATAATTTTTTTATCATAATCACAATTTTCATTATTACGTTAAGAGTAGGTATGTACTTTGATAAATAGGTAGGTAGGTAGTTGTACAAAACGTAACCACTTCTTGGCAGCCAGGTAAAAAGAGGAACTTTTAATGCTAAGCATTCTTAAGCAGCCAACCTTGAAGAATGCATAAAACTTCTCATTATAGATTGTCAGACACACTTGACAAACTATTCATCTGTACCTATTTCAGAATCAGCTAATTATGATGAAGACGTAGAAGAGTCCGTCACATTGATTATAACCTAAAGTATCGGCAGTCTTCTTTTTTATATCGGTTTTGGATGGATATATAACGATATTATACGTCACTAGACCACGTTTCTTTTATATATTTATAGATATTTACAATCACAGTTTTTTCGGTTTCCGAAATATGCGACACTTTCTACTTCTTTCGTGGCGACGAAAAGTCTTTATGAGATTTTTATGTCGATGGATCCGATTTCATACTAGTGATAATATACAAAACGTCACAAAACAATAACAAAAACTTTAATACAAAACGTAATAATACAACTAACAAAACAAACTTAATAAAAATTAAAACAACTACTATAACCTAAAATTTTAAATCTCAAACTATCTACACGCAAGCGCATCCCAAAGCAGAATGAGGAATGAGTTCTGCTCCATCCACTTTTTCAAATACGAACGGCCTGAGACCTATCGCAAATCGCGTCGAAACAGGTTTATTATCTCTGAATGACCGCTTCCTTCACCCTACCTCGTACCATGAGACACGCTTAGCGCATAACGATACGTAATCTATAAATAAATGTATGGAAGCAATAACTGTCGTTTTGTTTCGATGCTAACATAATACTTGAGGTCAATGTACTTTTTTCCGCCTGCCCTAGAAACTTACTACGTTATAAAAATAACTATTGTCCCTTTAGCAAATGACTTGAAAATTCTAAAAGAATAGTTAAATAAAAAATTTTTGGAGGCTTCTATACAAATTAAAAAAAGGCATCAAAAAATATTGCAACATACACACAACTATTAGAAACTGTGTATTGTAGAGTTTTACTATTGAACAGACGCAAGCCTGTCGAACGACACCTGTTTTTTTCTTCAAAGTCAAATATTTTTTTTATTTGGTAATCCATGTTATGAAACACTATCTATGGCAACAAAGTTCTCGAAAGGCATGCAAGGTTATCTGGAGCAAAAAAACCAAAAGCAATCTCGTCTGCAAGGCTCAGAAAACGCTTAGCTACGTTGTCACAAATATTTAGCATGTCTAAAAATGACATGAACAGTGAAGTGCACATCAAATCAAAATTATATTTGCATTCTTAATGTACTGAGCAAGTTGATGGAGAGGGCTGCACATAAGCATTTATATTCTCTGATTGTTCATCACATTCCTTCACAACAGCATGGATTCGTTCGAGGTCGCTCAACCAGGACTAATTTATCAATTTTTTCTAATGATTTTCTTCGAGGTATAGATGATGGTTTTCAGATTGATGCCATATATACAGACTTCAAGAAGGCATTTGATCGCGTGGATCACATTATTCTATTGCGAAAACTCCAGGAGCTAGGAATTCATGGAAATCTTCTTAGGTGGATAGACTCCTATCTACGTAACCGATCTTAAGCTGTTGTACATATCTCATGCTGTTGTACACACATAATAGCTGGAAATCGCTCTGATTTCGTGGATGTCCCATCTGGAGTCCCTCAAGGGTCCATATTTGGTCTGTTACTGTATGCATCATACTTGTATGACATAGTAGACTGTTTTAAATTTTTCAAATTTCTCATGTATGCGGACGACACTAAAATTTACGCATATATTAAGTCTGATGAAGATGCACACCAACTTCAGAAAGACTTGAACCAGCTTTGTTTCTTCTATCATGATAACCGTATTAGTGTTAATATTACAAAATGTTATCAAATAAGCTTCACTCGTAAAAGACACCAAATTGAATATCGATATAAATTAGATAACATACCTTTGGAACGCATCTACCAAACCAAAGATCTTGGTGTTATTTTTGATTCCAATATGCTTATGTCTAATTATGTCACGACAATGCTTGCAAAAGCGTATAAAAATTTAGGATTTGTTCTAAGAGTGTCCCATCCTTTCTCAGATTCTAAATGCATTAAAATTTTATATTATTCTTATGTAAGAAGTGTTTTTGGAGTATTGTTGTAATATCTGAAATTCGCATTATTTGTCTTATATAGAGAATATAGAGCAAATACGATGTAAATTTATTAATGCGTTAAATTATCGTACTCAACATAAAAAAAGCAGTTACAAGGAATCTTGCTATCACCATAACTTATTGCAGTTAAAGGACCAACGTAAACTTCTACAAATTTTGTTTCTACATTACATCTGTGGTAATTAAATTGATAGTCCTGAATTGACATTTCAATTCCTACAATTCAATGCTCCTTCGAAGCGTACCAGACATACATCCCTATTTCATGTCCCTCTAAGTCGCTCTTAATATGCTCAAAATTCTGTAATTAGTCGTACACTTAACTGCTACAACAAAAACTTTTCGATTATTGATATTTTCCACGACAGTAAAGCTTCCATAAAAAAATAAATAATGTCAATTTTAAGAAATAGCAAGTAATATAAATTTAAAAAAATAACACGTACAAACATGCCACACCTCTTTCACACACACACATTCTCACTCACACACACACACACACACACACACACACACACACACACACACACACACACACTCACACACACACACACACACACACACAAATAAATATTTACAAAACAAAACACTAGTAGATGTACATATATGCACTGTATTTTGTAAAATGCGTAATGGCATAATGACTACTCTTTAAAAATAACCTTGTATAATATTATTTCCACACAGTTGTAGTGATACGTTAGAAGATTGTTTTTTTTTTTTATAAAGTAAGAACCTGTAATTGGCAGTAGAAAATGTAAATACTTATTAATTTTATAATGTTACAAAGTGCTGTTGGTTTTGTTACAATAAATTAAAAAAAAAAAAGCAAAAAAAAACTTATAGATTGCCTGATGAAGTATACGAAACTGCTAACATATCGAAACTTCTTATTGTTATAGAGATAGTAAAGCAGATGCTTTCAAAGGAAAGACTCTCGAAGAGATCGATTTAGATATGAATGAAGAGCTAGATGAAGAGGTTCTTGATAACGATCAAGTACTCGATTATGATTGTAAGCTAATCGAAACTGTCAACTCTGATTGCATTCAACAAATGCGTAGTCAAAACTATTTATCTCAGGCTGGACCATCCGGTATTCGGACTTCTAAACCATGCGTCACCGAACGGGTAACACAGGTATTAAATACCAAAAATAAAATAAAAACAGGAAAGAAAAGAACATTAGTACCTTTGACGTCGGATTTTTTTTTCAAATTACACATTAAAAATAAACAACTACCTAAAAAACATGAATGTGAAATATTAAAAGAACAACACGGAGATTTGCTTGAAAACAAAGATTGGCTTAAAATTAAAGATTTTGTGCAAAAATTAACGATTTATTAACAATCTTTTTTAGGGTTCCGTAGTCAACTAGGAACCCTTATAGTTTCGCGATGTCTGTCTGTCCGTCTGTCCGTCCTGGCTTAATCTCTGTGACCGTTAGCACTAGAAAGCTGAAATTTTGTACCAATATGTGTATCAATCACGCCGACAAATTGGTAAAATAAAAATTGGAAAAAAAATGTTTTATTAGGGTAGCCCCCCTATATGTAAAGTGGGAAGTGATTTTTTTTTTTAATTTCAACCCTAACGTGTGATATATTGTTGGAAAGGTATTTTATATTAATAGGGGTTTACTAAGATCATTTTTTGATAATGTCAATAATTTCGGAAATAATCGCTCCAAAAGTAAAAAACAATGTGTGTGTCCCCCCTCTAACTTTTGAACCATAAGTTTAGAAAATATGAAAAAAATCTGAAAAGTAGAACTTTATAAGGACTTTCTAGGAAAATCATTTTGAACTTGGATAGAAAGTCGGAGCGCCTGCCGCGGAGCGTGCAATGTTGCACGTTCCATGTTCGCGCACGTACCCACTACCGGGAGCAGTTGCAGGAGCGCGGAGCGCTGATGGAATGCGAACATAATGGATACCCACCTCTAAACTCATAAGTGGGTACACTTATTGTGACGGACGGGAAACTACGGAACCCTACACTGAGCTTGGCCCGACACGCTCTTGGCCGGTTTTTATTGTTTTCCAAACGATGTCCATATAATTTAAGTATCTTTCAAGTTCCTCAATACATACCAATGATCATTAATTTAAATATTGTATAATGTCAGTGATTTAGTTTGCTAATATCCTATATTTAGAATATTATTGTTTTATTTCTATTACCTAATTTTTTCTGAGAATTACAATGATATATCATAATTTAAAAGCGAAGATTATCAATTGAGATATAATTAATTTACAATTTAACATTTACTTAAAAGAAAAACATAAGCTTACCTAACAATTACCTTACCACATACATTTACTACACAAATCATCTGCCCGTGGCATTAACTTACCTAACAACCTCAGCTTTTATTTGGTGCATGCCTTTATTATAGTGCAATAAAGTTTAAATAAATAAATAGAGTCTGAGTAGTATACACTGAGCGTGACCCGACACGCTCTTGGCCGGTTTTTATTGTTTTCCAAACGATGTCCATATAATTTAAGTATCTTTCAAGTTCCTCAATACATACCAATGATCATTAATTTAAATATTGTATAATGTCAGTGATTTAGTTTGCTAATATCCTATATTTAGAATATTATTGTTTTATTTCTATTACCTAATTTATTCTGAGAATTACAATGATATATCTTAATTTAAAAGCGAAGATTATCATTGAGATATAAATAATTTACAATTTAACATTTACTTAAAATAAAAACATAAGCTTACCTAACAATTACCTTACCACATACATTTACTACACAAATCATCTGCCCGTGGCATTAACTTACCTAACAACCTCAGCTTTCATTTGGTGCATGCCTTTATTATGGTGCAATAAAGTTTAAATAAATAAATAGAGTCTGAGTATTTTCCACTGTCTAAATACTTTCTACTAAAGGCAACCGCTCTGACCCATCCAACTACCGGCCAATCGCCATCACCTCCTTGTTCTTCAAAACTATGGAGTCCATTGTAAACTGCCAGCTCATGAGGTACCTTGAAGATCACCAGCTGATTAGTGACCGCCAATACGGTTTTCGCCGTGGTCGGTCAGCTGGTGATCTTCTGGTCTACCTAACTCACAGATGGGCGGAGGCAGTAGAGTTCAAGGGGGAGGCATTGGCCGTTAGTTTGGACATTGCGAAGGCCTTCGATCGGGTTTGGCACAAAGCGCTTCTTTCGAAGCTCCCTTCCTATGGGCTTCCCGAGAAATTGTGCGATTGGATCACAAGTTTTCTTGCAGATCGGAGCATCAAGGTCGTTGTTGACGGTGCAAGCTCCGATTGCAAGCCTATTAATGCTGGTGTTCCACAGGGCTGTGTACTATCGCCAACGCTGTTACTTCTGCATATCAATAACATGTTGCATACCCGTAACATTCATTGCTATGCAGATGACAGCACTGGTGATGCTCTTTACAACGGAAGAGCCAATATTTCTCGGGAAAACGTCTCCGAGTGCCGGGACAAACTTGTGTCTGAAGTCGAGTCTCTGCTGGACAGAGTCTCGGATTAGGGGCGACTAAATCTAGTCCAGTTTAACCCCCAGAAGACACAAGTTTGCGCGTTAACCGCTAAAAAGAACCCCTTTGTCGTATCCCCTCAGTTTCAAGGCACTCCCCTTGTTGCCTCAGCCAGTATCGGAATCCTCGGCGTCGACATATCGAGTGACGTGCAGTTTCGTGGTCACTTGGAAGGGAAGGCCAAATTGGCCTCTAAAAAGCTTGGTGTGCTCAGCAGAGCGGGACAGTATTTCATGCCGGCACACCGCCTGCAACTTTACAAGGCGCAGGTTCGGCCGCACATGGAATACTGTTCCCATCTCTGGGCCGGGGCTCCCCAGTACCAGCTTCTTCCACTTGACCGCATCCAGCGCAGAGCGGCTCTAATCGTCGACGACCGAGTGCTTTCCGATCGGCTCGATTCACTGGCGCTGCGAAGAGATGTTGCATCTCTTTGCGTATTTTATCGCATCTATCACGGGGAGTGCTCTGAGGAATTGTTCGGATTAATCCCAGCCGCCAAATTTCGTGAACGCACTACACGTCAAACGTCCCGATACCATCCACAGCATCTAGATGCTTGGCAGTCCACCACTGTACGTTTCACAAGGAGTTTTTTTCCACGTACAACTCCTCTGTGGACTAGTTTACCACCGGCGAATTTTCCGGACCGATACGACCTGAGGACCTTCAAGAAAAGAGCTTAATCCTTTCTAAAAGTCCGCCAACGCACCCGCAATTCTCCTGGTGTTGCGGTTGATCATGGGCGGCGGTAGTCACTGAACATCGGGTGAGCCACATGCTCGTTTGCCCCTTCTTCTATAAAAAAAATACTAAGGTCAGATCCTTTGTACCCCTAAAGAAATTAATTGAGAATTTTGCTTATCACTATTGAGATTAAAAAACACGAAATAAATATTAACATAAAAATTGTATCTACTGATATATCAGAAACAGTATAATCGCTAATATAGCTGGAACAAGCTTCACTAGTACGATAATACAAAATGTAAAAACTGTATACGGAATCACAATCTTTTCTAATATTGATGGATGTAACTTTATCATCGTGATCTTTGTAACATATATAGGGAATTATACAAAATCAGTTTAAGCGTAAGTTTCGATGGAGGTAGGAACACTTATGCAGTGTGAACGGACGTACTAAGTTACCGGGAATTATTTTAAAGTGAATATTAACATATCATGTTTAATTGAAATTCTACGTTGCCTAATGTAATCATACTGATTAAAACTTCGTAAATACACATTAAAAACATTTAAAATCTGGCAGGGTGGTAGTCTGTAAAGACGCAAGAAGTCTTCGTCGATTTATATATATATATATATATATATATATATATATATATATATATATATATATATATATATATATATATATGTATATACCAATCATCATTACAGCACTGTACAATTCCACTGCTGATCATAGGCCTCCTCAAGGTATGCCACAAAGCACGGTCCTGAGCCACCTGCATCCATCGACTTTCGGCATATCTACTAGGTCGTCACTTTATCTACTGGGGGGTTGCCCCACACTTCGCCTACCAGTACGAGGCTGCCACGTCTCAGTTCCATAGGTCATCACTGGTAATATGCACCGGTTTTATAGTCTCGTTTTCAGGTTTTGAGGTATAGCTGACGAGCAAATGTATCGTAATTTCCCGAACGCTACCCAGCCGAGTTGAATCCGTCGATTGACCTCTAAGTCGAAGTTGGACTTACCTAGTCGGAATATTTGTCGCAGGTAAACTTTCTCGTCAACAACTTCGAGCTTAGTGCTCCCAACAACTACGGGTATAGGTGTGACATGGATATTAAACATGATCTTTGTTTTGTCCATGTTCATCTAAAGACCTATGCGTTGGGAGACACTATTGAGGCCATTGAGCATAGTGCTTAGATCCTCCAGTGATTCTGTCATAAGGACTATATCTTCGGCAAACCAAAGGTAAGTGATGTACTCGCCACTGATGTTAATACTGTATCCTTTCGAGTCCAGTAGCTTAAAAAACGTCTTCCAATACAGCGGTGAATATTTTTGGGGATATGACGTCACCCTACCCTACACCTCTCTGCAGTTGGATAGGTTTCAAACTATGATTCTGTACTCGGATAGCGATCGTATCCCTACTCTACAAACACTTCAGCACTTCAATATACCGACAGTAAACTTGGCACAGCTGAAGGGATTGTAGCACCGCCCAAATTTCGACGGAAGCAGTTCCCACACTGTTTGCTAATAGTGGAGAGGACCGGTATAATTACAACCTGCGAGGTATTCCATCTTAGTCCTCAGAGGACAATGCGTCTGTAGCCTACTGTTTGAAGTTAGTTGAACTTATGGATGCAGTAGCTATTTATTTATTTTTGTTTATTTTATTTTAAAAACTTTATTGCATCCACCTAGAAAAAAAAGAATACCATCAAGCAAATTGTAAGTTCGTTAATTCCTTCAATTTTCTAAAAAAAAAACTCAGAAAATCTGAACTATCACAAATAATTGCAATTGTTATGTTATCAGTATACAATTTCGGCTTGAAGTTTAATGTTCCTGAATTGTAATGCTTAGTACAGTTCATAAGATCCAATCTTTCACTCTTCACAAAAGTTTTATTAATTTATTAATTATACATAATGTTAAGGCTGCCGGCAGCAGGAGGCATAATGTTGGCATAATGGTTGACTGGCGCGTGGCCAATGCTTCGTTTTCTTATCAGTGGCTTAATGTAATCAAGACAAGACAATTGTAGAGTGGCGTAGTCCTAATAATAACCCTACCAATTCTAAAGCCAAATCGGAAGAGATATATTTCTTTTAATTTTTATTTGTCTATTTTTTTATTTGCCATTACATTACGTTACATTGGTACGTTAAGATTACAATTAAATTTATATCATAATTCGTTAGATTATTAAAATTACAAATTGAAATGCATCTCATTTAAATATTAGCTAATGAGTTAACATAGCATATTAACTCATTAGCTAATATTATATACTATAAATAACATAAGGTGTACTGACAGCTTTTGTTATTTATAGCCCATTACCGTTATCTGTTACTCTACTCCACCAAGTTAATAATATATTCTTAAGAGCGATGTATATGCCCTTTCAAACTAAATCTCAGAAAACATACAAAATTTGTTCTCCGCCAAGTTCAAAACTTATAGCCCCTGGGAATGAAGTCTTTGCTGAACAAAGTCTCAGATTGAGGGTGACTAAATCTATTCCAGTTCAATCCACAGAAGACACAGCTTTATGCGTTAACTGCGAAAAAGGACCCCTTTCTTGTATCTCCTCAGTTTCAAGGCGCTCACCTTGTTGCCTCAGCCAGTATCGAAATCCTCGGCGTCAATATATCGAGTGACTTGTAGTTTTGTAGTCACATGGAAGAGAAGGCCTAATTGACCTCTAAAAAGCTTTGTGTGATCAGCTAAGCGGGATAGTATTTCATGCCGGATCACCGCCTGCAACTTTACAAGGCACAAGTTCGGCCTCATATGGAATACTGTTCCCATCTCTGGGATGGTGCTCCCCAATGCCAGCTCCTTCTACTTGATCTTGAGGCTAAAACATGACCATGCCTGGGTATGTCACAAAGTATAGGTATTGATAAGTCGGCCACTTGTCGGGCGTGAATAAAACATAGGCATATAACTGTTGGGTCATGCCTGTCCTCATGTATAACTTTGGCATACTCAGGTGGAATCAGACCGAACTGAACGCTCTGGATATAAAAGTCCGCACTGTTATGATGTCTCATAGGATGCATTGATCGTCGGTAATGAGGCTGTACTTGCTGCGGAAGCATGGTGGGCGTGGCTTTTTAAGCGCGTTCACCATGCTTAATCGCGAAATGTGGAGCCTCTACTTAATTACTTTCTGACCAGATTGTATGATCTGTACTATAAGGACGTCGTTTCTTGTGATAGGTCTTTGGTCTCAACTGTCACCCTTGGCCTTGGACTTGGTTAATCGCCGTACCACACGATTCACACTGACGCTTTTGATTGTTGTTCCTCTTGGTATAACTGTGTGGTATATACTATGAATTCTCGATGGTTATTAGCATAATTGTTCAGCACTTTATTATGCAGTTACGCATTAAATTAAAATATAGAAGTCGATATTATCATTTACTGTAGTTATGTGAGATCAATAGTCTCAAAATTCCCTTTGCATATTTAAGCGGGAACTTGAATGCTGTTGGATTGTTACCATCATTCTTTAAATGGTGGTATTAAGTAAAATGTCATATGAAAAAGTGTAGTGATTTTATTTGTTAAATTTCTACTATAAAACAATTGCGTCTTGAGACTTTTTATCTGCAGAATTAAGGTGTTTTCTGTATAAAAAGGTAAAACTGTATAAAAAGGGTTTCAATTATATAAATGAATACATGGTTGATAATAAATCCTGGTAATGAGCAAGTCGCTTTTCAGCTGTTTCTAAAATAATTTTGTTAATATTTTGTAACCACATTGTAAAATTTATTTTATAAAAATGTCCCGCTTGGGTTCTTGTTGGTTCTTTCCAGGGCAGAGGTTTTTTCCCGAACTAATGGTAAAGTAAAAAATACTTTTAATAAGAGTTACATGTAATATATTTTGAATAAAAAATATTCTATTGTATTCTGTTCCATCGAAATCTCAAAACTCCGCAATGTGTCGCATAAATATAAAATTTTTAATAAGCTTTCAAACCAATAATTATTTATGATAATTAATATCTTATTACCGAAAAACGTTTTTAAATTTACCTACTTAACTAGTGGATCTTCAGGAATCTGAAAATGAAGAAATAATATATATATTACAATTTGGACTTCTGAAAATCACGCCTATTAATAATTTACAAGTGGAGAAATAATCAAATAACTGTCAGTCTAACACCCTCGCTTAGGAAGGAGGAAGTTTTCATAATAGGAAATTATTAATGTCGTAGAACTGATGCAAATGAGTTCGACATTTTTTTAAACAAAATTGAAGCGTCCAATAAAATATGTAGGCGATGCTACAAATTAAGTTAAAAAAGGCCAATTTAATTATCATCCCCTGTGTCGGGAACGTAATTAAACTTGCCCTACGAGGATGCTTTCCGCGCCTCGCTCATTACGTCAATCGGTTCGTTGACGGAAACACAATAGTAGCAATGAAATACAAATATTTACGGTTCACGAAACATTGAAGTTCGTGATTTAATTGGTGATAACACTATATATAGACATCGCATTATGTGATTTCCCATTCTTCTCTGGTCTGGGTTAATCACATCTACTGGATTCAAGTTACTAATCTCTTCCTCTTTTTAGCTGTTCCCTTAGTCACTTCTTACTTTTTTTTATAGAAGAAGCAAACGAGCATATGGCTCACCTGATGGTAAGTGATTACCGCCACCCATGAACAATGTAAAACCAGGGGAATTTCAGATACGTTGCCGGCCATAAAAAAGCCTAAAAAGTGGTAGGCTCTTTTCTTAAAGGTCCCTGAGTCGAATCAGTTCGAAAAAATCTCTGGTGGCAGTCGATTCCATAAGGAAGTTGTGCGAGGAAGAAAACTTCTTCTAATCGCACAGTGGTAGACCGCCAGTCAACCAGATAGTATGGATGATATCGCGAGTTTTGTTGCGATGTGCGATGGTGAAATTATACGGCTGAAATTAGTTTGAACAATTCCTAGGAGCACTCTCCGGTAGATGCGATAAAATACGCAAAGAGATCCAATATCTCTTCGCAGTGCCAGTGAGTTAAGCCGATTGCAAAGAGCTCGGTCGCCGACGATTCGAACAGCTCTGCGCTGGATGCAATCAAATGGAAGGAGCTTGTACTGGGTAGCCCGGGCCCAGACGTGGTAGAGCCATGCTGCAATTATATTAGTAGTATAGTTGTAGCACGAATGGGTCGGCTCGACCGCGGAAGGACCACGCTCTCACAGAATACCAGCGTGAAATAGTAGTAAGCCAAGCCATGCGCACTTTTGATCGTACAATACCTACCGTACGTCCGCCAAGCAGTGATCTAATTTGATCAGAATTATGTAAACATGTGTACCTATGAAAAAACTATTTTTTCGTTTTAAACAAAACCAAAGATACTATGCAATAGATAATAGTATCAAAGACAAAGATATGCTCTTTTATTTTAAACCATAACCTGGCAATGTTTCTTAGAAGAAAAAAAAAAGAAATCACTCTGAACTTTCGGCGTTCCACGTGCCGTTTTGATGAAGGTGCTCCGTCTTTTTTATAGAATTTTATATTTGTGTCTGGACTAAAAACGAAAGTATTATACTTTTTTTATATTCCTTGTAATATAGTGAACACATATATATATATATATAATTTGTGGTATAAAAAGTGAAAAGTAAATTGCCAAAAGTGCTTCAAAATCTGGAAGGCCCATTATGGCGGCTGGGTAATAAATGTGGTATTTTTCACATTCTCATTTATTTTTAGTGTAAAATGTAAGTAAAAATAGTTTTCTTACATATTTAAAATAACTTGACGTTGTATTTATTTCAAATTCACACAAAACTATTTTAGAAATATTGTTCTAAATGTCACACAGATAAAATATTATTATTTTATTTTTTTAATTTCTTTATATTTTAATATTTTGGTATGAGTAACGAATGGAAACACATAAAACATAAAAATATGCATATTTCCAAACATTTTCATATAAATTTCTCTAAAAACAAAAGTGTAGAATTCAAATTAGTAGTAATTTTGTCACTAAAATTGAAGTATATACCACTATACAGCTATACAGGGTAATTTACGTATTTTATTACAATTTATAGCAACCAAAAATAATTTTATTCGATAGTTTATACATTCAACAAGAATTCCTGTAAGTTTTATCCATAAATATTGTCTCAAAGTGAAAATATAGCAAAATTTGCAATATAGCAAAAAATTTGCTAATTTTCAAATTTTCCCGCCATTACGGTCCCGAGCGAACGGGAGTATAACATGTCGCGCGCTGTCAGAGCTTACAGGTGCTGCTGTATTTCGTATGGTCAGTGTAGAGAACCGGAGACCCTTTTTACTGGAAATGAGGCATTCCATCTCAGTCCTCACGGGTGACAACGCATCTGCATTTTGATTTGTAATGGAAGATAGATATAGATGTCTATGGGCCGCAGCAACCACTTACCATCAGGTGGACTGTGTGCTCGTTTGTCACCCTATCCTATATAAAAAAAAAGATTGAAACAGTATTCCATGTGCGGCCAAACCTGCGCCTTGTAAAGTTGCAGGCGATGAGCCGGCACGAAATACTGTCCCGCTCTGCTGAGCATGCCAAGCTTTTTTAGAGGCCAATTTGCCCTTCTATTCCAAGTGAACACGAAACTGCACGTCACTCGATATGTCGACGCCAAGGATTCCGATACAGGCTGAGGCAACTAGGGGAGTACCTTGAAACTGAAAAAAATAGGATAAAGGGGAATTTTAGCGGTAAACGCGCAAACTTGTGTCTTCTGGGGATTAAGCTGGACTAAATTTAGTCGCCCCCAGTCCGAGACTGGGTTCAGCTAAGACTCAAACACAAGACTTCAAAGACTTCAAAAACAAGTTTGTCCCGATAATCTGCGACGTTTTCCCAAGAAATATTGGCACGGACGATGTATAAAGCATCACCAGTGCTGTCATCTGCATTGCAATGAATGTTACGGGTTTGCAACATATCATTGATATGCAGAAGAAACAGCATTGGCGATCGTCGACGATCCGATCCCGATCTAAGGCAGACCAGAAGATCACCAGCTGACCGACCACGGCGAAAACCGTATTGGCGGTCACTAATCAGCTGGTGATCCTCTAGGTACCTCATGAGTTGGCAGTTAACAATAGATTCCATTGTTTTGGAGAACAAGGAGTTGATGGCGATAGGCCGGTAGATGGACGGGTCTGAGCGGTTGCCTTTTTTAGGGAACCTCTGGACGAAAGCCGTCTTCCATGATTTTGGGACAACGCCTAGGGAGTAGGAGTACCGAAAAAGACGCGTTAAAACCGGTGCCAACTCTGGAGCACACGTCCTCAGCATAATTGGTGGGATTCCGTCAGGCCCACTCGACTTGTGGATGTCCAGGGAGAGGAGTGCTTTGCGAACCGAGCGCTGTGTGAACTGGACTTCCGGCATGGAATACTCACACCGCGGGATGGTCGGCGGCGTACTCCCCCGTCATCGAGGGTCAAGTTGGACGCAAAGAAAGAGCCTAGCAGATCGGCTTTCTCCTTTGCGGTATGGGCCAGTGAGTCGTCCTCCGTGTGCAGAGATGGAAGAGATGGCTGACAGAAATTCCCCTGGACAGCTTTGGCGAGAGACCAGACTGCACAGGTTCCAAAAGGAAGCCGAACTAGTTTCTCGCCGATTCTGCTTATGTGCTCTGACTTTGCCTTGGAATTGACTCTTTTGAAGGACCTAGAGGCGGAATTATACTTCTTTTTTAGATCAATGGTGTTTACATACCGGGATATTGATGCGTCAGCCCAGGCTTGGTAGTACTCCTGCTTATAGCATGGTGCTATTTTACAGGAGCGATATAACCATGGCTGAGATATGCCTCCAGTGGGCACCACAGAGGAAGGAATAAAAAGTTCCATACCCTTTTTTTTTTTTTTTTGCATGGGGGAAATGCCTACGCATACCCGCCTCGCGGGGGCAAGGACGGCTTATGTCGGACTCGCACCGACTAAAACCTCATGGTGTTCCACCTTTGTCGCATATTGGCAGGGCTACGGGAACGCTTTCGCACACATCCGCGGCCCTACTAGCGCCTGCCGCCCCATGGCAGCACCTCCTCGGGAGAGGAAAATTCCTCCCCGTTCTCCTTCCCAGGTAAGGCGCACCAGAACACATGGCACGCCTTCCTCCACGGCCTCCAACTACGTCTGTGCAACAGACGCCCCCGCGTCCGATGCACAAAGGCCATGGGGCCAGGAAGAACGAGCACTTAGAAGTACTAGCCTTCCCGACCCCAGCGGCGGATCTGGTCTATGGCTCCGCCGCCAACCAAGATTCGGCTGCGGAGGGTAGGGAGAGCGGCGCCTCGCAATACCGACAATCCTCTCCCCCCGCAGCCCCACCACCACCGCATCAACGATGCGGCCCCGTTTGAGTCGCGAAGGATAGGGCGAGTGGCGCATCGCCATACCAACACTCCTCTTCCTCCGCGACTCCACCTCGGCTGCAGCGGTAGAGGGTGCGCGAGTCCCCACTCGCTGCAGTCCACCAGCACACATCCGAAGTGGGCTCCCCAAGCCCACTCGGAGCGGCCACCTCAGGCCGGCCCTTCACCTCGGGCCAGCCACGTGGGTTCCTCTTTGTTCACCGTGGGAGACCAAGCCACGGCTACTAAGCCCCCCGCCACGACAAGGCGGGAACCCGTTCGGGGGGGAAGTTCCATACCCTGAAGTACCACCTTAGCGACAGAATACGCAACAACGTTAGGATTGTCCGGCGAGAAGCAAACCCGCCCCCAAGGGTAGGATGCAAAGGAAGACCGCATCCCATCCCAATCGGCTGACCTATAGTGCCAAACGCGGCGGCAGCCTGCAGAATGCAACTTCGATTTCAGCGTGAGAGGCACAACACTTCGGACAAGACAATGTTCCGAGGAGCCTAAAGGGGCGTCGACGGAAATCTGATATCCGTCCGGGTGAGATGTCAGCGGAAGGTCCAACAGGGAAGGTGCATGATCTTCCACATCTGGAATCCGCGTAGGCAAAGTAACCAGTTGTGTCAGACCATACGCCAAGGCAAAATCAAGAACAGATCTCCCCCGCATGATCGGTTAAACATGAACTTTAAAATTAAACATGAACATTCGGCGTGATGGGAGTTAAAGTCGCCGAGGATCACGATCTCTGCGGAGGGGATCTGCTGTAGCAACGAATCTGTAGCCATTTGGACGTGGTCGAAGAGTTGGTCTGTTTCAGCATTACCGCTATGGGACCTATAGAGGCACCCGTAGATGCGCGTATGGTCATCGCTATCTACGCGTAGCCAAAGGATGGACAGGTCCGAAACTTCAAGTCTGCGGATGCGTCGAGAACAGATGTCCTCTCTGACGAAAACGCAAACTCCAGCCCGAGGCACAAAGGAGTGTTCCAGTTTGTACCCTGGGTAGGAGAGATACGAGACGTCTCGGTCAGATAGAGCAGAGCCGGCCTCGCCGTCTCGAGATGGTAGTGGACGGCGTTTAGGCTAGAGTGAAGTCTCCTGATATTGCAAAAATTCACGGATAGCGTGGAAGGGGTCGCCTTGGTCTTGTTGCTCCGTTTGCCCCGAGCAGTTGTAGTCTTGAGCCCCCCCCCAGAATACTCGAGGCAGCCTGAGCACCCATGCTCAGGAGTGGAGAAACATGGTCGTGGATGCTCAGCGAGGGATTCTCCAGGGGTGCTGGTACCCTCCTGGGGTAGTTTATCATCATTTAATTCCGCTACCATGTTGATGGGGGGAGGGTGATTTGGGCCTCCGGCTACCTGCACTTACCAGACGAAACGCGGAAGCAGAACTTCCACTCACGCCGGTATAAATATTTGTGACTTCAACCCATAACTCTATTATCATAATGCTTATGCATCATGGAGACCTTCTATAATAACGCTTTGGTATAATAGAGCTTACTATAATAAGTCCCTAATATAGGACTAGTCATTGTGCTACAGTACTTCAATCAGTCGGACACCCGACGACCACATATATATGTATAACATTGGGTATTAGCTCCTCCATATAAGCCATCTATACATGAACACCCTCCGTAACTTGTACTCCTATTATTTATCATGTTTTAAATATTTTTACAAATTTTAAATGACTTTATTCATTTCGAAAGGTAATATTTTACCTATAATTTATTATATTATTTATCTGATGTCTGAAATGTATTTTTTCTTAACTTAATGCTTATTAATGTAATTTTATTGTTTAATATATATCTTTTAAGACTATTTTTTGATGCCCTCTTATATAGAAATTGATTATCAGTTTTCCCCGAGCAGGTTTGGTCTCGAGCGGAATTTTGATCCCCCAGAATACGCGGGGCTGCCACACTCAGGTGTGGAGTATCTTGGTTGTGGATGCTCAGCTAGGGATTCTCCGGGGATGCTGGTACCCTCCTGGGGTAGTCTTGCATTTTCCCCCTGCACCTGTCACCTGCACTCACCAGACGAAACGCAGAAGCAAAGCTTCTCTTTCACGCTGGTCTTCCGTGAGGTCCTGGTACCACCCCGGTTTGAGCCGGCCCATGCGTGCTACAGCAAAGGCTGTTGCGTGGCTCTACCGCTGTTAAAATTACCAAGTTACCGCGTTCAAGCCCACGGGAATAATTTGGAATATCATGGTGTAAGGATAAATGTGTGAGCTCTCACAATGAGGGCTAATATTGTTACGCTCACCAGATGTCGCTAATTGGGACAAAAGTGAACTTTTTTTGTTACGCAGATGGTCACACAGGGAAAAATCCTGGAAAAGTTGTGTTTTAAATGATTTTTTTTTTCGGTTTCTATTGTACCTATGCGAATGTAAAAAAAGAATACTATATAATATGTACTTGGAGGTGAAAAACTAATAATATTTTGTTTTTCACCACCAATCACATAGTAAACTAGTATACAAGTTCACTATACAAAATGATATGAGGCAAATAAAATATTAGATCATTTCAGATACATATATTTACGTTCGTTTCTCTGTGGCAAACACTGATATAGCACTTAGCGTTGGTTCGATACAGATCAAGCCAGGGCAACCCAAATGAGTTCAGTGTTTCCCATAACATAGTCCTGTCCACTCTGTCATAAGCCTTTTCCATGTCCATGAACACACAAAAAAAACTTTCTGCACTTAGCGTTGGTTCGATACAGATCAAGCCAGGGCAACCCAAATGAGTTCAGTGTTTCCCATAACATAGTCCTGTCCACTCTGTCATAAGCCTTTTCCATGTCCATGAAAACACAAAAAAACTTTCTGCTTTTAGGCCAAAAACTTCATTGCAATCATGCACATGGAAATGACTTGATATGAACACCCCCGTTTCCTTTCTGGATCCCGCGTGCACATCCCAAATTTTTCTGTCAGTTTCTTTCATAACTCTTTTAATTAACACCTTAGCATACAGTTTACCAACAATGCTAAGCGAGCTAATACCACGGTAGTTTTTTACAGTTCTGATTTTCCTTTATATATTGGGACAGATTTAGACCTGGAAGAGGATGCATGGATCAAATATTTTCTCTCCGCATGATCACGGAGAAGCTTCTGAGTGTTAACCAGAGAATTTTCTGTGCTTTTGTGGATCTGGAGAAAGCATTTGATAAGGTTATAAGGAAGAAAATGTGGGAACTGTTGCCGGGATATGGTGTGGATGGTCGATTGTTAAGGGCTGTGCAGTCACTTTACTATGACTGTAAAGCCTGTGTGCGGGTAGGGCATGACCTGTCACCCATGTTTAGCGTCCAAGCGGGCGTAAAACAGGGTTGTGACATGTCTTCCTGGCTGTTCATACTGTATCTCGACAGCTGTTTACAGAAGCTGAAAAATAGCTGTTTGGGTGTGAAATTGGGTGACATAAAAAATAATTGTCTGCTGCATGCTGATGATGCAGTGCTTATTGCACCATCAGAAGCAGAACTGCAGGCATTAGTCACGTGTATGAAAGAGGAATGTGAAATTAAAGGTCTCCGTTTGAATGCTAATAAAACTAAGGTTCTGGTATTTGAAAAGGACGAAGAGAGAACGAAATGTGAAATATAGGTAAATCAGGAATGTCTAGAACAAGTAAATGAAATTGTGTACTTGGGGAGTGCTTTCAGCCGGGATGGAAGATGTGATTTAGATGTGGATAGGCGTGTCACTGCCGGAAACAAAGTCAATGGTGCCCTGAATGCATTAGTAAAAAGGCAAGGCGTGGTGAAGAGTGCACGCCTTGCAATACATAACGCAGTGTTGGTACCGACTTTGTTATATGGCAGTGAAACCTGGGTATGCCAGAAGAAGCATAAAAGCAAGTTGAATGCAGTGGAGATGCGATCTCTTCGTAAAATGTGTGGCGTTACCATAGCCGACCGAAAGCGAAACGAAGAGATTCGCAATATGGCAGGATTAAAAGATGACCTTTTCACAAAAATTGATAGGGGCGTACTCCAATGGTTTGGGCACGTTGAACGAATAAGTGAAGACCGAATGGTGAAGAAAATATATAGAGCGAAAGTAAATATTAAAAGGTGTTGAGGTAGACCGAGACTAACTTTCGAAGACCATGTGAGCAAATTGCTCGAAGAGGGTCAAGAGTACTCGGATACCTAGACGTGCATGTATGAAGAAGTTAATGAACCTGAAGGAAGCGAAAGAGGTATGTAAGGATCGTGACACTTGGCGATCTGTTCTCTCTGGCTACCCCGTTAGGGATTGTGCGTGAAGATAAGAAGAAGAAGAAGAAGAATATTGGGACTATAACTGTTTAATACTAGTCTTTCGGTACTCGATTCAGCTCTCAACATATATTAAACAAGGTGTGCAGCAAGTCTGTCACCACTTCCTTTCCAGGCCCTAGCATATCGAGTGATATTCTATCATATCCAGCTGTCCTGTTTTCATGCTTTTTATTGCTTTCATTATTTCGTATACACTTACTTCGCTGTCTCTTTTCACTTATTTCGGAATTTCTAGTTCATTAAATTAAGACGAATCTTCACTAATAAACATGCTTTCAAAGTGCTCCTTCCATCTCTTTAAACTCGAAATTTTGTCATTCAGAATACACCCGTCCTTGTCTCGTATATTATCCATTCTAGACTATTTTCAATTTCCCCTGGCAGTTCTTACGAGTTTCCAGAACATTTTAATATTTGCCAGGAAGTTATCAAAAATCCTTCTATCACTCCTCCGTTCTTTCTTGCTTTTTTCTTTCAACTACATTTTTTACTCTATTGTTTAGACTTCTAAAGTCTGTTTTTTTATTCATAGCGCCAAAAATTACCAGCTTTGGTTGCTAGTAAATCTAGCCACGATATTTCCTATGCTTTAACTTCCATCCATACCTCATAATCCCACCATAACTTATTATTTTTCCTTTTATTTGTTATCTAAATTATACCACATATTTCGGTGGCTGCATCCACCAAACCTTTTTTTATACATTTCAGAGACATAGTACAACAAGCTGTTGCATTATAACTTTTGGGAACATTTACATGTCTTACCGGTATCGGCGTAGAAAATTACCAATTATATATAATAGCTTCAATTATTCGGAATAGTAATTGCATACATTTGAAATTAGTAAAACTTTGACATTTTTATTATTAACAGGCGTTTTTTTAAACAAAATAATATTTCCATCTCTATTGTAACTTGTTCAAAGCAAAGTTATTCACAATTCATAGACTTAGGAAAAAAACTATATATAGATAGAAAAATGGATTGAATCAATATCATATACACATAATCATAAATATATCTAGTATCACTTTCGTACCTACTCAGTTTTATATGTCAGAAAATCTTTTACTGAGTAAAAACAACGGTCAAGAAGCCATTGAATTAAACTTCTTTTAAATTTATTAGTATTTAATAGTTTTATATTTTCTGGTAGCTCGTTAAATATTTTAATTGCCATATAAAAACAACTTTTGCTATACATATTAAGCCTTTGTTGTGGTACATATAATTTACTTTTAACTTACATATATGTACCACACGAGCGAACTTATATATTTGGATACTTTTTCACATAAATACTTATTTCTGGTTTGTACAGACAAGGCAACGGTAGAATTTTTAGTTTTTTACATGATGATGTAACATTTTCATAAAATTCGACACCACATAACGCTCTTATAATTGTTTGGACTTTAAATGCTTTGTCCGCATAAACGGAATTTCCCCAAACAATCAATGCGTATGGTAAGAGAGATGAAATATATCCATGATAGGTAATAAGGGCTATTTCCTGATACACTATAAATCTTAAGCGTCACAAAGCAAAAACTAATTTGTCTAGTTTATTTATTAATTTTATAATATGATCTTTCCAATTTAAATTTATATCTAGAATTATCCCTAAAAATGGTTGCATTTACTTGCTGAATTTCTGTTATAATACTATTGTTATTATTGCTATAGGTATAATTACATGGTTCAAATTTAATTATTTTAGTTTTATCAACATTTATTTTTAGATTGTTACTTTCCATCCAATTTATTGCATTTTTAAACTGTTCCGTGGCTAATGATTGTATTTCATTTCTATTTTTACATTTTATAATAAGCGTTGTATCATCTGCGAATAATATGCACTCCTGACTAATTGTCGTTTATGTAAAGCAAGAAGAGTAACAGAACAAGAACCGATCCTTGTGGCGTACCGCAATTATTATTTATTAATTCAGATTTAAAAGTAACTTTCATGTTGTTTATTGTTTTATCGATATCCGTACGTTGTTTGCGATTTGGTAAATAACTCTGTATCCAGTCAGATGCTTTACTTCTTATACTATATACGTATTTTCCAAGTTTTTTGATTAAAAGTTTGTGGTAAACATGATCAAAAGCTTTGTTCATGTCTAAAAATATAGATGCCACTGACATTTTGTTATTTAGTGCTTCAAGGATTTTTTTACTAAATGAAAACACGCTAATGTCGTTGATCTATTATTCTAAAAGCCGAATTGATAAGATTATAATATGTAATTTTTGTCTAAAAAGTTTGTAATTTTTTTTTACTTTAGCCTTCTCGAAAACTAGAAAGTATCGGTACAAGCGTTATTGGTCTGTAGTTACCCATATAAGTACAATCACCTTTTTATATAACGGTTTTACGATAGATATTATAAGCATTCCGGAAACAGTTTGTTTAAACGATCTATATAACAGTGTAGAAATGGGCGTTGCTATGTAGGGAGCGATATTTTTATTATTTTTGTATTCAGCTCATCATTTCCAGTAGAGTTTGTATCTTTCAAGGATTTAATGTTGATTATAATATCACTTTCATTAACTGCCGTAAGAAATATCCTCTTTACTTCTGTCTTAATGTATTTTAAGTGAGTCATGTATTCATAGTCAGTGTCCTTTTTGTATTGTAAATTTAGTAAAATAATTGTTAAATAGATCACAGATGTCAATAGGATTATTATAACTAATGTCTTTATTTTTTATTTCTTGAATTTCTTTTGCGTTAAGTTTGTATTGTGCTTAATTATTTTCCATAGTGCCTTGCACTTGTTTTTTGTCACGAATAAATAATAATATTCTTAAAGTTTTAAGAATTTATTATTATTTATTCGTCGTTACTTTCTTATGCATGTCTTTTATAATTAAAATTTCTCGTTTTTATATTTGTAATATAGAAGTCTTTTTCTAACAGCACTTTTTTTAGACCTTTTGTAAGCCATCTATTCCCACTTTGTATGCTGACTTCCTCGTCTTCTTTTGCTGTCCCTTGGATACCATTCTGTTACACTCCTGCTCCACTTTCCCACCTTGTCACACATCATATGTCCTGACCATCTCCACTTCTGTTGATCGATTCGTTTGAGTATGTCAGTAACTTTCGTTAAATTTCTAAGGTTAATATTTCTAATCTAATCCTCTCTTTTATAGCCATTCATGTGGGATGATAAAATAAAACTTACAGCAGGACCAAACTGAAGAAGGATTGCTAAAGATCCATTGTTGTCTACAATGGAAATTGTTGGAGGAGGCCTTTTCCAAGAGGCACGTCGAACTAAGAGACATTTTATAGTTGGTAGATTCTTTTATCTTAAGTTTTAATGTTAAATGCTATTAGATTGGAATAAAGCGCTTTATTTTTGGGATATCTGTATAGTTTTCTCATCTGTTTGGGTTCTATAAACATATAATTATAAATTAAAATGAAGAGATAAATATACATAAATATCAATAAAATAAAATAAATACAAATAATAAATAAATAAATAAAGATCAAACCAGATGGAAGCTCTTGGCAGGGGAGACCAAACGGCCGAGGGTTAAGAGGAAAGGTAAAGAAACATACGGACGGTGCAGGCGGTATCGAGGAGCACTGCCTTCTGCATTTGAGCCCGGAGCGGTCCGTCACAGAGTCCCAGTCGTCTCAGAAGACCCGAGAGGCTGACTGGGATTAGCCCGTTTGCAGAAACGACTACAGGTATAATTTCGGTCGACATCCCACCCCACATGTCGTTCACCTCGATGACTGAACTGAACAAAATATCTGGACCTGAGCCAGGTCCAGATATTTTGTTCGCTTATATGTTTCGGCTTTCACGAGGTTCTCGTCATACGGAATGGTAATGTCGACCAAAAATATCCTTGACTGTGCCCGGTCCATCAGCACAATATCAGGCTTATTCGCAAGAATAGTCCTGTCTGTGATGATGGCCTGGTCCCAGTAGAGCCTGGCACGGTCATTTTCGAGCACGGCTTCCGGCAAGTACTTGTAATACGGCAGTTTCCGGTCCACGAGACCGTATTTCAGAGCGAGATCCTGGTGTAGAATTCTGGCTACTAGGTGCAAGTACTCAGAGTTAGAAAGCGCCGAACAACCGGAGATGACATGCCTAAGTGACTCACCAAAATGGCGAAAAGCTCGACAGATGTCGATGGTGCCATCCCTTAGGATGTATCTTCGATAGTTGTTGGTCTTAATAACCTAATCCTGTATCGCACAGACCAAACCCTCAGTTTCCCCGAAGAGGTCACCGAAACGTAGCCAGTTGAGGGAGGCGACTGTGTCTACGAAAGGTTCATGTAGAGCCTTGTAAAACCTCCCGTGGAGCTCCTCCTTCCATACAGTTTCCCGGTCGGAAGTGCTCTGTACTGCCGGTTCTTGCCATTGCTCGTTGGCCAAGGATAGATGGGTAAGTCCTTTATCACAAGAAATGATGTCTTTATAGAATGGATCATCCGATCTCGCCAGAAAGTAATTACGGAGGCTGCACACATCGCGATAATGCATGGTAAGCGCGCTTAATAAGCCACGCCCACCATATTTCCGCGGCAAGTATAGACTCATAATCAAAGATCTCGGGTGATGCATCCTATGGGATGTCATAGTAGTGCGGACTTTTCTATCCAGGGTGTTAAGTTCCGTCTGAGTCCAACTAAGTATGCCAAAGATATACATGAGTACAGGCATGACCCAACCGTTATATGCTTTTGTCTTATTCACACCGGGCAAAAGGCTTTTAAGTACTTTGGTCAAGCGTGCATAAAACACATCGCATATAGACTGTTTCATACCAGCATCATCGATACCAATGTTCTGTGACATACCCAGGTATCGGTATGTTTCAGCCTCGGAAATGTTCCTCAAGTTGATGGACATAGATAAGTCTATATCTTAAGAGTTAGCAAACTTTCCCCTTTCAACATGGAGGACCGCACACTTATCCGTTCCCAGCTCCATTCTAATAGAATTGCTAAATACACAAGTGATATTTAGCAATTCCATAAGATGGGAGCGATTGGAGGCGAATAACTTGTGGTCTTCCATATAGAAAAGGTGGGTCACTTTTGTACCTCCTTTCTGAAGCTGAAATCCCCTCCTGGAGCCCTCCAGGTACTGAGAGGGTTCAAAGAGAGGCAGAACCAGATTGGACTCAGACAATCGCCTTGGAAGATACCCCTTCTTATCCTTATGCGGTTTTCCACAGCCGTCATCCGCTCACCCAGATGACAAAGGATCGTACTCCATTGCCCCATACATTGCTCGAGGAAGTTTCTGACTTTACAGTCAATCTTGTATAGCTCGAGGACCCTCTTTAGCAATGTATGGGGAACTGAGTCGAATGCTTTTCTGTAGTCTATCCAGGCGGCGGAGAAGTTCCGAAGGTTACGTTTCACCACTTTGCCAATGACCGCGTTAATGGGGAGTGATTCCTTGGTTCCAGGACCATCGCCCTGACATCCATTTTGAGCACGTGACATCACCTGATTTGAGTCCAGGTGACAAGTAATTCTCGCGCTCAAAATGGATGTTAGTGTCTTGTATGTGGTCGGTAGACACGTGATGGGGCGATATTTGCTCGGGTCTGCGGTAACCTGGTCTTTATGAATCAAATGAGTAATCCCAGTAGTGAAGAGGCTAGGGAGTGACTTCTGGTGAGAGCCTCTTGAAACTGACGGACAAGCACAGCGTGACACACCATGAACCCCTTCAGCTAGTAGTGATGCAGCCCGTCGAGTCTCGGACTTTTCGAGTTCGGGACTCTACGGACCGCCTCAGCTACGTCATCCGGCGTTATGATGACGGGGTCCATGGCCGTAATACTCGCACACTGACTCGCCATATATTCCGTCTAAGGGCCCTCGCTGTGGTTTACGGGCTCTGACCACAGGCCGCGCCAGAATGCGGCAGTGTCGGCCTTATTCGGTACTGGGCTCGTTCCACTTACCATTGGTCGCTCCAGTGATTTATAGAGCCTCTTCTGATCACTCTGGAAGAGACGATTCTGGTTGAACCATCTCGACCTCTCGGTATATCGCCGAATCCACTTTCCCCAAGCAGTGATTCTCTGCTTCAGCTATCAAGCTTGCTTATATATATATATATATATATATATATATATATATATATATATATATATATATATATATATATATATTTTATAAGCCATCTATTCGGCAAGATTTGATTAATTTTTACTTTTACTATAGGAAAGCACAGTATAAAAATAGTATTTTAAGATCATGGAATATTACAAATGATTTATTGAGGTCGATTTCCTCATAAACTTCACTGAATGATAGTCCTAAATTATGTGTACTGCATATAACATTTGAAATATTTAAGTTAGATGCTATTTGATCAATAGATCATTTATTTCTTGTAGGTTGATGTACACGAATAACTAAGTTATAATTAATTAATATGGAATTTATTTCTATTGTATTATTATAATTTTTTAATATGTCAATATTCCAATCTCCACACAAAATTACCCTTTTTTATTATTATATGTAATACTGTGTAACAAAAGTCTAAGTCTTTCGAAAAATAGATTCTAGTTTGAGTTTGGTATACGATAAATACAGACAATAATAAGATTGTAGTCCAAAATTTCTATGCCACAACATTCAAAATAGTGAGTGCAAGCTAACTCTTTAGTAATTGATATTGATGCCCAATTTAGATGATTTTGACGTTTTTTGAGATGCACGTACCACCACGTCTTTGTTGTTCTTTGGAAAAATACGAAACTAATTTATATTGCGACAATTTTAGATTACTTTCAGTTCCTCGTTTTATGAACGTTTCACTTAAGCAGATCACATATATTGCACCTATGCGAGTACCTAATTCAACTATTGTTAACTCGAACATTTATACCTAGTATTCCTGCTATGAATAAGATGGAAAAGACTTAGCATATTAAAGTTATTTTTACATTGAAATGCATTATTTTTATTCACGAAAACAACTTTAATTTAAGGTGGAAGAGAATTCTAGACTGTCGTTTTTTTTTTGGACACCCTTTTTTAACATTATCCCACACAGTCTTCAAATCTAAATCTTTCATACACAATTCACTCAAACACCTAGTATTTTCACTCAATCTACACTTATACTTCTCTGTCATGTGTTCATCTTGTAACTTCTTTATTCTTATACGCTGTACGCAGTGGTAGACACAGATATAGGATGCCACCAATGCTTAAATAAACCATTAAATCGACATAAGAACAAGCAATGATCCGTCCCTAATTTGAGCCACTGTTAAACCATTGTATTTAGAACTGTGCTCCTCATTCTTTTATCCACAATTATAGAATCTGTCATGTTTCTATTATAACCACTTTCCCATGTAAACATATGAATATTCTTATGACGAAAGTGTGAGAGAAGGGTTCTTCACAAAAAGATTCTTTTCCACACATACGGTGAGAAGCATTTACTCCCGGAGATTCTTCGTATCCCTGCTCTATAAAAGGGGCAATTGATTATAATATCAATGCATTAACGTAATCTAAAACTACTCGAACCATCTGGGAATTTTAGCAACTTCGAATACTAACTGCAACTGCTTACAGAAACAGATATTAAGAGCGTATCGAACTGTACGAAATATAATACTATATAAAAAAATTAAGTTATTAAATCATAAAATTTTATTATTTATAAATAGTTTAAGAAGTTTTTCTCTCTGAAGACGAAGAAAAATCACTCAGCAGGGATATCTGTTTAAAGGATTAGCGAACTAACTAACAGCAAAAAACGTTTTACTCCACCGCAACAGTGAAGGCTAATCTATTATGTACCATCACTGTTGCGGTGGAGTAAAAACGTTTTTTGCTGTTCACGCAATCCTTACAAGGTTACAAGATTTAATTGATTGTCATAAGAAAAGTTTCTTCAAAGTAGTAATGTCATGCAAATGCTTTACAAATTTCATTGATATAGATTAGCTGATCAATACACTTATGTTGTATAGGGCTGGCTACGGACTTGCAATTCATCTGGTGTTGCAGATGTTCATGGGCGGCGGTAGTTACTTACCACCAGGTGAACCGTATTCTTGTTTGCCCCCTCTCCTATAAAAAATGTGGCAATTAACTGAAGATACAACTCGAAGAACCGGTATTCGTGGAGAAGAAAGGTTCTTGATCGGCAGCTTCGTGACGGGTCTGAGTGAAGGATGACTTCTTAATAAATGGATTGACGGCCTGGTAAGACATGCAGAAAGGCGGTGGATGTAGGTAAATCAAGGTCATGCGCTGTGGCATTCCTTGGGAGTGGCTATATTCCAGGCATAGACGTCTGAATTTTAAGGAACATCATCATTATGAAACGGATACAAAAACTTTTTTATTCAATATTTTTTATAAAACATTTATAACTTATTGAAAGTCATTCTTTTGTCTAATTCCCGCTTGCTCGGAAAAAAAACACGCTGCCCTGGCAAGTACCATCAAGAAACTCAGAGGGATACAGTTTACAATTACGTATGTTGCACAATTAATAACACAAAACAAATTATAAATATCTTGGTAGTGATCACCTAATTCTTAAGGCTTATCCATAAATTCTTTCATATTATAATAACCTTCTTTACACAAACTTAGTTTAATAAAAAAATTAACAGTAAGCAAGTCATTTTTATATATTTTCTGGGATCTTGTTGTAAAAGCGTATAAATCGCCCTGAGTATGAATTACTGACACAGTGGAGCCTTCATTTATTATACTTAAGCGACAAAGGAGGCAATCACCCTCCTTAAACATTGTCTATTCAATTCGAATGGATTAGCTAGTATCCCTCCAATTTTGCTCAACTGATTTGTTCCTATTCGTCTTTTACTGTAAACTTTAATTTTTTGCTCCATAGAAATACGACAGCTGTCATTTTTTGACATTTCAGATGACCCCTAAGATACCGTGGACATGTTGACAGGTCCAAGTTTTGTGACCGCTAAGTACAGAGGACATGTATACATGTCCGCATTACGTGCTGCTATTTTCGTCATTAATTGATATAAAAATACAGTATATTTTCGATTGAACACTATTTCATTCGATTCTGAACGAACTAAAGAATATTCTGTAGCATTATATTCATTCGGTTACATAGACATCATCAAATATAACAGCCATTCGCTTTTGCGTGCCGGTGAGGTTGGTTGCGTAATCGTTGAAGTTTTGTGATTGTGATTTTAGTTGGATTTTCTTTCAAAAAACTGTAAGTAATGTTATTTATCTTCACTACGTAATGTTTTTGAATGATTTAAGTTACAACAACAGGAAATTTTTATGTTTCAATTAATAAAAAAGTAGAAACAAAAAAGCTCTACGCGAACAATTCGTAACGGTCAAGATTTCTAATAAGATTCTAATAAGATAATAATAGTATATTTCTTATTGGAATACCATTGTAAATACTTTTACTAGTAATTGCTAAATGTTATATCTATATGATTGTATAAGAAAAATAAAGGAAGACGATATAAAATATATACACAAAAAGGTTTTGAAAATGAGTTTAGTAAGCGCGCGCAAACTGTCTATTGTCGAATTTTTAGCAAATGTTTGCAAGTGAAAAAGTAGAATTATTATAATTATTACATGCATAATTTCGGTACATTTAGGAAGAATATGTTGTATTGATTGTAAGTACATAAAAATGGAATAAAAACTTACGATATTCATAAAATAAAATTTATCGTCAGTAAGTACACTTTATCAAGATCCGTTAGAAACAAAGAGCTGTACAAAATAAAATAAACATTTATATGTTGTGGTTATTGTTTCTACTTATCGAAAATCTTATCGGCTTCAAATAATTGTAACTAAAACCTCTTTAAACGTAAATGAAAGATCGTGAGAAACATAAATATTTAAAACAAGTGCCGCCAGCTGAGGTGACGACGGACGCCTCGGTACAAAGCTGTTTTTTGTTATGGCGGGCGCAGTGAGTGATAGGTTAAACATACTTGGGTTTGTTTAAATAGCAGTTTCGAAAACAAACTTACAAACACTCCCGCGCTGAAAGAATCTAGTTAATTATCGCGCGTTGAAAGAATCCAGTTAAAACGTTAAAATTTGCAGGATATACTAAAGCTTTTATTCACACAAAATATAACTTATCAAATATTTATTCAATTAGCCTGGTTAAGTTTCTTCATACTTAATATTACCTATTAGTAAAGGAACCCAACACTGATGTCACCAAAACGTGCAAGAATAATGAGAAAAAAGACAATGAGTGAATTTTACAAAATTTATTTATTCTGGTTCATTTTTGGTAATAACTCGGTGTTACTTCTAATTAACATTATTTCTAAAAAGTTTCATAATCTCTGGATGACCTGTACTTCCGTAACAATGATACCAATCGGCAAAAATTAAATACCTCTGACCACACTAATTTAGGGAAAATATGTACCTTTAAAATTCTGTGATATAGTTTAAATCAACATTTTAATTTTGAACAATGGCTTTGTGTATTAAAATTAAAATCACTTAGAAATTATTTTTTTATTTTGTAAAATAATAGGCCTATAATTGTGGTAATTTTTTTATGTGTGGCAATACGCCAAACGTCAAATTTCTATGGAGCAAAAATTAAGGTTTATTTCTACTCTTCAGGCGTCGTTACAAGCCCACTGAGGAAAGCTAAGACAATCGCTCAGATCTGTCCAACTATTGCCATCACCGCATTGTTTTCCAAAATCATAGATTAAAATTGGTAATAATTACTTCACCCACATCCACTTAATAAAATAAAGTGATGTGTCTTACCTAGTTTGAAGAGCACCTCCTGCCCTTCTTCTATTGCGTACACTAACCCCGACACCACTAATCCCAGCACCACTACACTAGGAAATACACAACGTCGACGATAATACGACAAGCATTTCACCTCTACACGAGCCATCCTCAGTTGATGTAGACTCTGCGGTAGCTGATGGCTAAAGGAGCGGCGAGCTTTTTTTTCCGGGAAGCGGGAAAGGGAGGTGGTGAATGCTCTAAACATGCCACGCAGCTGGTGGTTATGTAGGATTTACTGATAAACCTAAGTGCCTACCCACTAAACACCACCTGAGACTAGCTTTGACCTGGTAAGGCCTTTTTGCCGTATTGGAAGTGTCACCCCTTGGAGGAAGGGGGGCGCAGGCGGCTAGTAGACACGTAGAGCGCGCCTAACTAATGCAGCTTACGAATTGGGAGAAGACTCGGCCTGGGCCGCCAGGAGGCAGTTCAGGTACGCTGAGAGGTTGTTGCGGGGGTCCGGAAGAGATTTTCTTGGCCTGTGAACTCGATAGCAAGATGGAAGTGGGGCTACATTGGAAGCTGCCTCACGAATGAGATGGTTTGAGTGAGACTCTGAGGCTTAGAAGAAGTTCTCAGAGAGTGATTTTAGAAATTGTTGGATGGTCGGGAGCTCTAAGTCTCGGCGCAGGTTAGCGTTACGGATGAACCAGGGTGCGTTCATAGCCCGACGACAGAAGAGGTTTTAATACTATTTGAAGTTCGTTTAGAATGCTTGGTTTAGTATGAGCAAAAATGGGGGCCACGTAGTTCATAACTGGTCGTACACAGACCTAATATAGTATTTGCTTGTTTCGGAGAGACATTTTACTGTGTCGGCCCAGCTTGCTGTTGTGCCTTCCCAGGTAAAATAGCGCGGTGCGAGTTACTTTTTTGACATGGGGCCTGAAAGTGAGCCTTGTGTCAAGGGTGACGCCTAAGTATTTGACGGTCTCTTGCTAGGGGACAGGGGTTCCTAACATCCGGATTCATGCAATAGTAGTAGGCAGCGTCGTTTATGTTCATATGTTCTCCGGGTTCACATCGATGACTTTTGGATCTTGTTCCGGATCTGTAGTAGTGAGTTACCTTTATAGTATAAGGCAGTGTCATCGGCATAGAAAGAGAGCTGAACACCATTTGACGAGATGGGAATATCGTTGGTGAACATAAGACGTGGAGAGGAGAGCGTGTCTTCGTTTCTAAAATTAAATGTACGATACTTCAGGTTGGAGGCCACGTTACGGACAAGACGATCGGGGAGACCTAAATTGTATAATTTGTAGATAAGGCCTTTACGCTCTATAAAACGCCCTAGTAATATCGAAAAATACCGCGATGGTTTTTGACGACGAGGATAAAAACCGCTGAGAATATAGTCCACTATACGGTGAACTTGTTGGGGGCATAAATGTTTCGCTCGGAAACCAAATTGGTTTGGGATGACAAAAGGGTCGCTATCGGTGGGAAACAGATAGCGCCTTATGCTTATAATGACGCGTTCGCCTTTGCCTTGAGGAGGCTGATGGGACGGTGACTGGACGGTAGGTGGTGAGGCTTGCCTGGCTTGGTAATGCCGATGACAGTTCTCTCTTTCTATAAGTTTGGAAGGTAAGTGAAGTCAAAGCAGGTGTTAAAGATTATGGCCAGTAAGGTGATCACCTGCTCAGGAAAGTGCTTGAAGGCTTGGTTAGTGGTGCCATCTGCGCCCAATGCCTTTTTGGCTTCAGTCCTTTGATAATAGATGAAATGTCATCTTTGGAAACAGTGATAGGGTATGGACAAAGACAGCGGGAATTGAGTTCCGTTCGTCCTCCATTGCCCGTATGTGGGAGGCGTCGGTGGTCTGTGAGCTGGTAGAACATTATGCGACGACGCTGTCTGCAAAGCACTCAGCCTTCTCATCGTCCTCGAAGGCAATAGAGCCGTCGAGACGAGAGAGAGGGTGAGCATGAGTGATAGCGTAACGGACTTTTTTTGAAGATGATTGGCCGTATTATATTTGCTTATATTCAGGGGTAAGGTAGAGTACAGCTCTACGAAGATCAGCTGTCTTGGCTTGAATGAGGTTGCGAATATCTAGGGAAAGACTATTATTATTAGCAACCGGGACAATCCTGTCATTCTCCTTAAGGGAGGATTTTATAAGAGTGGTGAGTTTCGACCGTAGTGTCGATTTTGTTAATGCACGTGGGT
Source organism: Parnassius apollo (assembly GCA_907164705.1). Lineage (NCBI taxonomy): Eukaryota > Metazoa > Arthropoda > Insecta > Lepidoptera > Papilionidae > Parnassius > Parnassius apollo. Next base: position 10,684 of record CAJQZP010001567.1, on the reverse strand, counting down.
GGGTAGAGCAGTTGGCTATCACGTGTCCATAAAGTTGACAGCGGTGGCACGGTGCTCGATGACCGCGCCTGTGGGGAGGTTCGACCTTAACTCTTGACAGGCTGCACACGGTGCATATCTGCCTGTATATGGTCTTTGCCTCCGGCACTGTTGAGCGAATGAGTAGAGTAAGCAAGGACCTCTTGCCCTTATTTCTGTGCATCTTGTGCACAGCCTCGATGGGGAAACCCTGGCACATAAGGTCCTCCAGGATGTCCTCGTTGGTGAGTTCCAAGGGAACCCCGCGGTGGACAGCCCTGACCTTACGCTCTTCCATTAAGAGCCTAGTGAGGCGACAAGTCTTCGATGGAACGGGCCATGATCTGGATAACTTCACCGAGGTTGGTGGCCTGATCGTACTTGATACCTGTATCGTAACAGGTTTTGGAGAGCCTGGTAAATTGCCCCTTGTCTCTGAGAACGACAGGGGGTGGGGCCTGTTTCTTGGCTAGGGTGAGAGGGCAGCGAGATGCTGGATGGAAGGGGGGGGGGAACAGTTGCTATTTTTACAACCGCTCCCTACTACAGCAGCGAGTGACCGCGTCATGCGATAAAACATGTGACCAATCACCACCTGACGACGACCATATTTCGTGGACGTCTTTTATTAGAAAGCAGGCTTGAAGATGCTTAATAGAGGTGAGTTAGAATCATTTCTTTGTTCATTCAGTAGTGCAACGTTACCATTATTATTTTTTAATATCTCTAACTGGTTTAGAACACACAGTTGCAGCCCTTTATTACAAGTACGAGTATGTAAGACTGTAAAGGAGTGGCCGTTGGCTAGGTTGCGTCCAGTGTCCAAGAGATGACAATATAAATTACGGCTTTTTATTGATACATTAATCGTCTCTTCACTGATCCATTAAGTAAAGACAATGATTTGAAACAGCTTAATGTAATTTTTTAAATAGCATTCCGTAACGGTTTTTCAAAAAATCTCTGCATTTGAGCAAGGAGCGGTCCGTCATCCAGTCGCCTCGGATGACCCCATTTGCGGAGACGACTACAGGAATAATTTCGGTCAGTAGACCACCCCACATGTCAGTCACCTCATGAGCCAGGCTCAGATATTTTGTTTTCTTATCCGATTCAGCTTTTCGTCTTATGGAATGGTAATGTCGACCAAAAATATCCTAGACTGTGTCAGGTACAACAGCACCATATCAGGATTATTTGCAAGAATAGTCCTGTCAGTGATGATGGCCCGGTCCCAGTAGAGCCCAGCGAGCTCATTTTGGCGCACGCCTTCCGGCAAGTATTTATAATAAGGCAGTTTTCAATTCACGAGACCGTATTTCAGAGCAAGCTCCTGGTGTAGATCCTGGCAACTAGGTTGTGCCTGTGCAAGTACTCAGAGTTAGAAAGCGCCGAACAACTGGAGATGACATGCCTAAGTGACTCACCGGGATGGCGACAAGCTCGACAGATGTCGACGGTGCAATGTAGGATGTATCTCTGATATTTTTTGGTCTTAATAACCTAATCCTGTATTGCACAATATTATTATTTTATATCAATTCCTCGCAAACTTTTGATGTATTTAGATCTATGCTTGTTGCGACACATTGAAGGTAAAAGACAATGAACCATAAATAATCCCAGCTGCTAAGTGTCTCTGTTTTATGCCAAGTCTTATGTGAAGCTGGATAGCGTTCCAAAATTTTGTACCTGCTTGGTTATGGATTACCATACTAAAATTAATTTCGAAATCGGTTGTAGACATTCTTGTAAAGATTTCGAATGAGCCGTCACACATTCGAAGTTTGCTTACCATGCTTTATGATATTTCCCTTTGTAGTAAATATTCCCTAGTCCACCACCTTCTTTATACTTTGCAATGCTTCTTCGAATAGTTTTGTAAGCCGCACTTAGCAACACCACAGAATAAATAATAGTACTACGTACAGAAGTTGCACTCCTTTGGTGTTGACCGTTGCTGTCATTTATTATCTTACATCATCATCATCATTACAGCCCTTCACAAGTCCACTACTGAACATAGGCCTCCCCCAAGTAATGCCACAAATCACGGTCCTAAACCACCTGCATCCATCGACTTCCTGCATATCTTACCAGGTCGTCACTCCATCTAGTGAGGGGTCACCCTACACCACGCCTACCGGAACGAGGCTGCCACTCGAGAACCTTTCTTCCCCATCGGTTATCGGTTCTTCGTGCTGTATGGCCAGCTTATTGCCAGTTCAGCTTACTAATTAGTTGGGCTATGTCGGTAACTCTGGTTTTACTGCGGATATCCTCATTTCTGAGTCTATCACGTAGAGAAAGTCCGAGCATAGCCCTCGCCCTCATAAACTCGCTGAACAACCTTGAGCGTCCTCATACGGCTAGCAGTGAAGGACCACGTCTCAGATCCGTAAGTTATCACTGGCAACACGCACTGGTTGTTATTATTATCTTACATAATTATTATTAATTAGATAAATCGCGAACGCAAGCCAAATAAAACTTTATCGCTGCGCGCGAGTGTCCATATATCTTTGCATCTTTCCCCTTCCTACGTCTCGGCAGAATTTCCGTGGTTATTAAGGGTTGTCAATAAAGAGTAAAAAATCCATTGCGAGATGTTAATTAAGTTACTTAGGTATAGTACCTATTCTGACTGTGATCGAATGACTTGCAAGGCCATTCGTCGGGAATCGCGATGCTTGGCTCGGAAGAAAAAACAAATAATAATAACAAACCTCAAGTAATATTTCTAAGAGAAATGTGATCGTATTCTACTAAGATAAAAATCGTATATATCTTATTATAACTTACAATATTCTAATTACCAAAGAGAAGTAAAGGTATGTAAGTAGATACTTGCATAATGAAGTAAACTTTAACTAAGTTTTGTAATAAAGTACGTAGGTTACTTCTGTAAAGTATTAAACTATTACTTAATTCTTTTTGCTATAAGTAGCTAAAAATGAAATAAGTTCACCTTTCGTAACTTCATCCTAAAATCCTTCAGTAACTTAAAGAATTTTTCTGATTTTTTTGTAGGTCATTTAGCATCTACCCACGCAACAGTTTTAGTAGGAACGACTTTTTGCCACTACAATTGATTAAATAGGTAATATATATGTATATAATTTTTAATTTACATTAATACTTTTTCAACTACTTTATCCTACAATTAAATATACTAAACACTAAACAAAATGTATTTCAACAAATATTTACAATAAACTATTGACGTAAACAGCATTAAAAAACTTTAACATTCAATCACCTGAAACGCGCTAGCTCCGACTGCGAATATTACGTGGGTGCCTTGCGATTGTAGGTAATTATTTAACGCAGCTAGCAAGAGTGCCAGAGGGCTGGCAATACTACCTCCTCGGGTGAATCTCGACCAAAATTTTTTATGTGGACGAGCGAAATGTCCGTCAACATTGTTTTCGGAATATCGCACTTAAATGTGGCGCTACTGCTCGTAAAATGTCTCTCGAATGTATCTCGCGGTGAATTATGGCATAAATTTTATGGCATTGGCAATTTTTATACACCGTCGATACTTATATTTCTTAGGAATAAGCCGTCAAATGCCGGAACAAACTTAAATGCTTTGTAACCAACTTCAGAACCTATATTATGTGCAAACATTATTATTACCTCTAATTTATTTTATGTCGGGTTTCACTGTTTTAAAAGTTACATTATTTGACCTTTTTGAGTAGCCTATGCAATAAATTCTTATGCCGTGTTATCTACTGGGCTAGAATATCCACCACCCCATATCATACCGTGGGGCAAAGGCGACGGACGATTTTCTGAATTTAAACAGCTGTAATGAATGAATGCAAAATCACACTGACAAGGTTTTCAAGGTATTCGATTCGATTACCTAAAGCTACATTACAAAAATAAACAACCCTTCTTCAAGTTAACGTGGAATTACCTTTAAAGGTATTTAATTTAAAAAAAAAAAACATTATTTTAATTGGTTTACAATTTGCGAAGATATCGCGGAATATGCATACAAAAAATAGAGTTGAATTAAGAACTTCTCCTTTTTGGAATTGACTAAAAGATAAATAACATTCACACAGACGTGTACTATCTAGACTTCTTTATATATTTGAAGACCAGCGTAAAATAGCAGCTTAATGCTGCAGTGTTACGTATGGTGAGTGCAGAGAAGCGGTAAACCCCATTTTTGCAAACGAGACATTCCATTTCATTTCTCAGCGGTCGCAAAACATCTGCATTTTCATTCTAACTCGAGGATAAATGTAAATATCTATGGGCCATATCATCGACTACCATCAGGTGGACTGTGTACTCGTTCGTTCGTATTATTCCTTAAAAAAAGCTTGTATTACGAAGATATTGAAATAAGAGTTTTTCTCGCATTTGTTACACTATGTTATTTGCACGTGGCAACGCGAGGTTTTCAAATTGCTTATAATAATATTCTTTTAACTTCACAAAGATGTCACTTAATTATTATTTTATTACAAAACATAATACTTTTACGTACTAGACTTTGTAAGTATTTATGAAAATAAATTGTGGCAACAAGCTATGATTGCTTAAGAAATTATTAAAGCAGCAATTTGGACGTTTTGACTACAACAGTCACTTATATTTATTATATTTCGAATAAGCTTAAGAATTTAAGTAATTAGATAACTTGTGTGGGCTGTCAAGTAAATGAAAATTTATTTAACGGTTATTCTATTTAATCTTCAATATAATGAAGGAGAAACATAAAACTAAGTCATAATTAATGAATATAATTTATGTTTACCTTTGAAAAGGCTGAAATTTATACTCTCCTCATCATCATAATTTTGGACATACTTATGGTCCCCTCAAGTCTCAGGTTTTATAATACTGGCATCAGTAGAATAGTCGTCATTTTTTCTTTCTTTATTCAAATCTCTAAGAGTCTGTCAGCTGGTTTATTGACTACAACCACACGATTCGGAATCCATCCCAAAATAACCCTGCGACGAGGACCCGTTTAAACGCCCTATTGGGATGTAACAACTTCAGGACGTTTAAACGGTTCCCGCAGCTTAAACAATGCCTTGTAAACTACCCTATGGATTACTGTTACCGCCTATTAACTGCTGAATATAGGCCTCTCACATAAATCGCTTCATAGGGGGGATACATGCCATAGTTGTCACGCTTGGCAAGCGCAGTTTTTCATTTTTAGTCGTTAGGAAGGCGCTGCTGCGCATTTCTTCACGCCACCCACGGGGGGGGGGTATATTGGGTAGTAGATATTCTAACGCCGTCGCTACACGGTGCGCCACTACAGCCTATGCATATTAAAATGTTAAACATCATATTATTAATTAAAACAGTAATATTTTTGATATTTAAAATACATGTGTTTTACAACAATTAGCTTAAAATGATTCATTCCTTCATGCTACAACAATAAAATATCTGTAACATGGCTCTACCATGTAAATAATATAATAAATACGTTTTTATAGGATAAGGGTGATAAACGAGCACACAGTCCACCCAATGGCTAGTGGATTCTGTTTCCCATAGTCATATATATCTATCTTCGATTACTGTTAAAACTGAGAAAAATAATTGAGATAATCTATATTCAGCAGTGGTCTTTAAATAGGCTACTACAATAACGATAACGATATATTTATAATGCTCTCCATACCGAGATTCGATCACGACGGCCAGTCTCAACGGAGACTAGTAATCTGAGCAGGACAGGATTATAGTGCCAAAGTGTATACGCAAGCAGAAGTGCTCTCTCTATTCCCTCAATCTCATAGTCCGAAAGAACGGTAATCCATTACGACCAGAAAGAGATCGGGTGCAGTGACAACAGCTTAACGTTATTTCTGAGGCACAGGAAACAACGTCAAATTCCTGTTTCCGGCTGGTATTGAAAATTTCTTCAAGAAATTGCAAGAAATAACTAGCTATATTTAATTTAGACAGCTTTTTTTTGAGAATTTAAAATATTGATTAAATAAATGGTTTTAATTATCTTTTGTATCCAGTAAAAGAACAAAGTTACGTGAATAGCCAATTAAAAAATGCTATTAAGTAATATCAAAATAACCATAATATTATACGTATTGTTAAAAGATATACTTTTTGCTACATGTATCGCTATTTTTATATTACATCGCAATCATCATAACTTTAATTTTTGAATTATTTTTAATTTATATTACGACATTGACATTATGAATTATAAATGACGTAATGGATTCTATAAATTACATTAAATAATATGACATTTTAGAATCTGTTATGGCTTACGACATGTATTTGATTATTTGAAAGAATTGAAAGCCGTTGGTTAAAATCCCACACGGAAAAAGCGTTTTCGTAACCTACATTAATTGTTCCAGGTCTGGCTTTTTGTCACTGTGAGATTCAATCCATATCACGGGAAGAAGTTCTAGTTATTTAATTACTTATACGAGTAATTATAAAGATATAGAGGATTTAATACGTAAAAAAACCACACGACACAATCAGACGGAACACATTTATTAATTAACCACAGAGTATTTAAAATTACAATTATTGTACGATCGCAGTCTATAATGACTAATCTCTACTTATATCATCTTCCTCTTTTTACAAAATAACAAAAAAAGAAACTAAATGACTTACATTAATTATACATCTTTATATTATGTTTGAGCTATATTAATTAAGGTAATTTTATATTATCGCGGTCCCTCGTTTCTTGGCTTCAGAAAATCGAAAAATGATCTGATGTCAATAATTTTTTAAAGTCTTCGTTTTTATGGCGGATTTATAAAAAAAAATGGAAAATATCTCACCTGAAGATTTCAGATAGCTTTATGACTTTAAATGTGATCATAAACGCACTTCTTCGAATATAATCGTTCATAATTATTTTGCAAATCATTGAACGAAGTTTACATATTTTTTTTGTTATTCTACACAATAAACGAACGTATTAAAAACATTGAAAAATGTTTGTTTATTGTTTTATCTCTTTTAAAGTATTATATTGTTTTCTGACTTTAGATGTTATCATAATCGCTGTATAAAATCGAAATAACTAACTAACTAACAACTAACTAAAAGATAATATTTTGGTGTTTTATTGAGTGTAAGATCGAACGAATCGAGCTCGGGACTTAGGGCATCCCGACTCGGACAGGTTAGGTTAGAAGGAGATGGCTCACTCAACCCCGCCATCTCCTTTGTAGTTATTTTTTTAAATCTCTCAGAAGTAGGAGCCCCGCTTCGCGGCGCTACGTCGACGCTATGTTGAGTGGCGTGGTACTTCCCTCCCCCAATTCTCTCCCCCATAAATCAGGTTTATAGTCACTCAACGATACGCAGTCGAGCACCACGCCACTCAACCTAGCGAAGTCGAGGGAAGCCCAGTCCACGGATCCCGCTTTGCGATGATCCTACTTGTGAGTAGTTTATGAAAAATAATCTCAAAGGAGATGCCAGAGGTCTATTTGCTCGCTTCGCTCGCTCACTCGACCTCACAATCTCCTTCTAACCTACCTGTCCGAGTCAGGATGCCCTAATTTTCTAGAGCCAAAAAACGAGGAGACGAAAGTATAAAATTACCTTAACTAATATTACTTTCAAGTGTTAAATCTCAAAGGGAACCGAACCCGTCGTCTCTCTTTTACATTTATAATAAACAAAAGCATTTGACTTCTCTATATAATTGCCCTTATTTTAAGTATCAAACTAGTATCTAAGTTAATATCTTCAATTCCATTTGCACGCACACGCACACGCACACACACACACACACACACACACACACCATACACACACACATACACCAGCATGCACCCACATATGAGAGGAACAATTTACACACAACAATATATTTAGTTATATATGTAGGTTTAATTTTCATACTTTAAATAATATTATTGTTTGATATAATATGTTTACGTAAGTTTCTTAATCAGAAAGATTTCTGTTAAGTTGTCCCATAAGAAAGAGCACTGTTGCCTGAGATACAAGCTTATTGCTTAGTTCAGGCGCAGATGCAAATATAAAAATAATAAAATAAAAATATTTTATTTCAGTAAATCATTTTACAGCTATTTGCCGAGGCCTCGTATCAATTTAAATTTACATCAAAAAAAATATAAACATTTTAAACTTAATATTACAGTTATTCATGCATTTTAAAATGAAAGAAAGAAGCTTAGGAGAAATGTATACCTGAGTAGTTGTGTCCGTTGTGTGTTAGTTTATGATGTATGTATGTGTGTGTGTGTGTGTGTGTGTGTGTGTGTGTGTGTGTGTGTGTGTGTGTGTGTGTGTGTGTGTGTGTGTGTGTGTGTGTGTGTGTGTGTGTGTGTGTGTGTGTGTGTGTGCGTGAGTGTGTGTGAGTATGAGTGGGTGAGTATGTGTGCAAGTTTATAAATGTGTCACATTACCTACTGATTTGTTGTGTCAGTGTGTGTTATTTAAAACTGGTTCATCTCTTTCTGACCAAAATGTTTTCCACATCATCATAATTAAGAGTATAAAGCCACTCGGTCAGAGTTTTTCTACACTCAAACATTTGCATTGGGTAAATTTTAAGTAAGCGGTTTATCTTGTTATAGGCATGAGGAGCTTGAGATATATTTTGTCGAGTGGCAAATACTGTACGTGCAGGGTATGAGGGAGCCACGATATCGCACCGCCTTTTCGTAAGTTTGGTATGGTCAAATGGTAATGTTTTGTGATATCTTAGTATCATGTGTAAAATATAAAGTTTTCTAACGGAGAGCAGCTTAGATGTTTGGTATAGGGTTTCGGTGGAAAACCTATAGCGCCTACAGTACATTACCTTAATCAAGGATCTTTGCGCCCTTTCTAAATCTATAAAGTATGATTTAGCTGCTCCTCCCCATACGGATATGCAGTAGATTATTACAGACTGGGCTAGTGCGATATATATTTTATTCAGTAGCTTGGTACTCATCACGTTTCTCAGAGATTTGAAAACCCACATGAGCTTCCTTACCCTCCCAATTGTTAGTTCTAGGTGTGGATACCAACTTAATCTTTGATCCACAATGATTCCGAGGTATTTAACACAACTAACTTTCTGAATTACAGGGCAATTACATGTGTTGGCAAAAGGCGTACCACAGGAATGAATTTTGATTTCAAAATTAGGTGACGGCTGCGAATTAATATATGGAGCGAAGCATACATAATTCGTTTTTTGAGTGTTAAGAGTAAGGAGATTCTCACTTAACTAGTGCCAAACTCTGCCTAGTCCCATCTCAGCCCCCATCCTAATTTTATCCCAGGTCTTAGCGGTGAAAATAATAGCGGTATCGTCCGCATAGGACAGTATCCTCCCTCCAACGTTACCAAGGTTACAGAGATTATTAATATATATCAAAAAGAGGGTTGGGCCGAGAACACTGCCCTGCGGTACACCAAACGTTACATTTTCTTCTTCACTTATTAGTTTATTTATTTTTACACCCTGCTTTCTATTTTGAAGGCAGCTGCTGAGAAGGGAGAGAGCAGACTCACGAAATCCGATACTTTCTAGCCTTCGTATAAGAATGGGGACAGAAACGGTATCAAAGGCCTTCTTGAGGTCAAGAAAGGTTACTAAACATTTGTTAGCTTTGTCTACTTCTTTTGTTATAATGGATGTAAGATCTGTGATAGCATCCTGTGTCGACATTCCCTTCCTAAAACCATATTGAGAAGTAGATAGGATGTTATACTTGGTTAAGTAGCTCACTATTCTGGAGTTCAAGAGCTTCTCAATGATTTTAAAAATGGAGGCCAGCACAGAGATAGGTCGATAGTTGTTTACGTCGTCCCTATCTCCACTCTTATACACAGGGGTCACGATGGAGCGCTTAAGAAGGTATGGGAAGTTTCCTGTGTGGAAACACAGGTTGGCAAGGTCAGTAGTCAAAGGGACAAGGATATCCTTACTACGTTTTAGAAAAAAAGTAGGGATTCCGTCCCAACCTGGTGCACTCCCAGAGTCCAAGGAAATTAAGGTATTTTCCACTTCCTTGCAAGATGTATCTAGTAAAACAAAAGAGAAATGATGATGGTTATCAGAGTTAGTAGTTTCCGAAGTTATGAAGCTATTTGAGATGTTCTCAGCTAGTGATTGCCCAATGTTGACAAAGAATTTGTTTACATGGTTGATTGAGGTTTGCGGACAAGATTTTATATTAAGTAGGTCGTCATTTGGGCTCTTGGGTGGCTTATAGTGGATGATTTCGTTAATGGTTAACGAAAGAGCTCGAGGGTTTTGTACCGATGCTTTATTTTTTTCTTTATAATATTTTATTTTTAGTTTTTTTATAAGATTTCCACAAAAAGTACGATAACGTCTATATGTTATAATTAAAATTTTATTTTGGGGGTTCAATTTAAGTTTTAAGTAATATTATTTCTCAGTATAATACACCGCAAAGCACCTGTGGTTATCCAGGGTTTTATGATTCTTTTGCTGTTCGAGACAACTACGTTTTTAGTATTGGTTAGGATAGCTGACCTGACCATTTCTATTAGCGCAAAGGCGTAAGTATCAGGGTCTTTAAAAATATTAAAGAAGGAAACATCAATATTTGTTAAACTCTTGTAAGCATTATTATAGTCAACTACAGTTTTATGTCTTAGGAGACTCATTTGTTGATTCTGATTTGCAATT